>VXBS01009089.1:2543387-2579838 GCA_013400255.1 Sitta europaea
TTTTTTTTTTTTTTTCCACAGAGTGGAATATTGTTTGCATGATGGTGGATAAATTCAATGTGTGAATGGAGTGGACCTAATGATAGATTTGTATAAATCTGAGTGTCCAGTCTTTGATCATCTGCTGTACATCCTACCAGATGTCCTGCTCCCATTGCCATTCCAAAATCATCAAACTCCTCTAAGTCAAAGCTAAATGAAGGAATGTCTTTCACAGGTGGTCAGGCTACCCCACAGGTATTGAATTGTGTCAGGCTGTATTCTCTCAAGAAACACGGATGAAAAGTCAAACAATTCAGTCGAGTGTGGCAGAATACTCATGAGGGTCTATTCAACATCCACAGAGATATCAAATAAAGCAGCAGTGATGAAAATGGAGTTATGTACAGGACCTCTGGTGACAGAAACAGCAGATAACTGAGATTTACTGGCTTCTATTGCATTGCATCCAAGCTAGTGTAGAGGAACAGTATTGATCTGTGAAAAAGGTTTCCCAGTGCAATTAATGCATTTGTGGCTATATCCCTGTTCCCCGTGTATTAGCTGGACTGGTGCTGTGCAGGTGGCAGAATAATTGTGCAGTGCACTGAAGCATATTCCAGCTGAAAGGGCAGTGCACTCAGGTGACAGGAACACAGCTGCATTCCCACTCCAGGGGAAGGAGTAGCTTCACCAGCTCCTGATGTGGTCCCTGAACCAGCCCTGTGCTCTGTAGATCACCCTGTGTGTCATTAGGTGTGTGCCTGCTGGGGGTGGCTGATTTGGGTCAAAATGGCAATGACAACGAAGTAACTTTGGCTGATATTCAGTGTTAAGAGTGCTAAGTGGATTTCTTCCAGCATGGAAGCACCACTTGAAACACATAGTCAAATGTAAGGAAATAATCTCAACCTGTGATATGACCCTATTCCAAGCACTTGCCTGTGAAGCAGATGACACACAGCTGATATTTGAACAATTATGGTTGCCTCATCCCATCTATCAGACTGCTGGGAAGGCTTCCATAAATCCTTTGTAGTTTATCCATTAATGTGATAAATTGGCATTATTCTAAGTGCTCTTGCCTTGAGGATGTGTTTTGATGCATCCCAAAAATTCAGGCCTAACTTCTTGATGAGGTAAACTCAGTGAAGTCATTGACATTTCATCAAGTTACACATAAAACTGGTGTTTTGTCTATAGGGTTTATAGTGCAACAATAAATAAAACACTCAAATGGAAAAAGTGAGGACTCAATTTGAAGGTGGTCACAGGTCACAGTCATGTTCTTAATGCAGATTTTGTATAAACATGATGCCATTTATGCAAAGGTTTCAACATGTCAAATAATGGTTTTAATTCAAATAAATTTTCAGTCCTCTAGAAATCAAGAGGGACTTTGTCATGAAATCTGAGATGACCAGGATTCCATGAAGTATGAAACAACATTTTCTCAGTGTCAGTTTTTAATGTGAGCCTCAGCAAATGAGGATGCTGCTTCATTATTTTCCTGTTTTCTGTCACAGACTGAACCATATTGTGCTTTACCTCCAAGTATCAATCATAACTTCCTTCCAAAGTCAAACACTAAGACAATCCCTTGTGGAGCTAAAATTTGCAGAACAAATTTGTTCTGCTGTTTTTGTCTCTCTAGTTTACACACGGCTCTCTCGATCCACAAAGCCAGTCCTGCAGGGGAGGAGGTGTTTCTGTGTGGTATTCTGTGTCATGGAATGCAAAGAAATGATTAATCAATGAATCACACAGTAAATAAATTAGCTGGTGATATTCTGGCACTCATGCCACGGGCATTTTTTGCACACAAAGAGCAGGATCCTTCTTCCAGGAGGGATATGGAATTCTTCAAGCTCATCTCAATTCAGCCCCGGGCACCCACGCTCCCCACTGGGAGCTGAGTATTTAATTTCTTGGAGCATTTCTATTACTAGTTTGTCTAACAGAAACAACCACCCTAAAATGATCAGGTCTGCTCTGGTAATCAGGATTACATTATTAATATCTGTAAAATCAATCAGATCAATTCTGATCTGTGCTTGGTGAGATTTTACTCTGCCAGTAGACAGAATAAAGGAAATATGTTTCTTTCAGGGCATGCATATGATGACTGTCTCTACTTGGTTGTAAACATTTGAATAGAAAATATTACAACTGAGCATGAAAATGCTGCAGAAAAAGCATATTCTGTTACATGTGGGTAAAAAACTTGTTGCTGAAATCAGCTATAAAATGAGAAGGTTGTGGGTTTTTTTTTCTTTTTTAATGATAAGAAAACATGGATTGAAATCTCTGGGGATGCACAGCAGAATCTAGAGTGGCAGCCCCTCCTCCCCCCCAAGCCAGATAAGAAAGCCTATTAGGCAGATGGTATCACACATGAAAAAAGTGATCAAGCTGTGAACAAGAAAGCCAGATCTACTTAGTGTGATAATTAGAAAAGAAAGAGCCCCAAAGGAAGTAGGGAACAATAAAATATAATATCACAGCTGGAAAATGGGATAGAGATTGTATTTTGGATCCAAGAATAGGTCAGATCAAGACAAAATGAAGGAAGGACAATGAAATTAGGGGGAAGAATTTGGGGAGAATGTGCCTATCAGATTTTGAGGTTGTAGTTTACTGTGCCACTGAAAATAGGATTGTTCTGATACCTGTCTGATGCCAGCAGCAGTTCAGGAATTTGAAGTACAGCTCCACTAGTCATATATTTTTTTAAATTCTGTACTCTGCCCAGCAAGTAATTTCCTGTATTTGCTTTTCCTATGCATATGTGTATACATGATGAAGAAATTCAGTTCCAGCCACAAGCTTTAACTCAGTTCATTATTGTACTATAAAGTGTTTNAAATAGATAGGAAAAAATATGAAACAAAAGGTCTTTTTTCTCCCCCTCTTCTCAGCATCTCAAATTCTCTTTTCAATTACTGTAGAAAAGACATCTCCTCACAGTGGTAAAACATTTTCTCTTTTCCCTCACTGCTGCACAGGATTTTAAAATTTCAAAGTATTCCAAAAACCACTTCAGTATTTAGAAGGCATCAAAAGCAAGTGCTAGACTGCAGTGCACAAGACAACTCCATCAAAATGCACCCAGGAATCAGCTCTCCCAGAACCCAAGGAACATGGACCCTTGCAGACACTTTATGCTTTTGAACTTTTCTGTAGATTTAAATAAACAAGCACTTTGCCTCCTCCATGTCTTGCCATTAGGTTTTGGTTTTATTGTAATTAAAAATATTATTTTAAGAGTCTAGGCAGCTTAGCTTAAAAAGAAAAAAAAAATGTTAGCTCCATAGTTTGACCTTTAGCTTCACTAAAATTGCTGTTGAAACTCTCATTTCAATGTTGCTCTTCCAGACAGTCCTGGCTTTGGCCTTTAAAACAATTAAGTAACTCTACTGATTAATCCTGCTTCTGAAACTCATGTAGCTCCAGAGTGAACATTCCTGGCCATTAGGAAAATCCATGTTACAAACTCCATGGTAATATTTCCATGGGGTTTAGGAGGGAATATTCTTTTTCACTCAAGGCTGCATTTAGCATGGAGCCATTATTCAGCAAATTCACACCAGTTCAGGTCTTTATTTTCATCGGTTGAGAGCAACATCACTGGTTTTCAAGGTTAATTGCAGAAGTCTGAAAGTGGACAATGATGACTCTTCCCTGTGGGAACTCCTTTCAGTCATGTAAATCTTTTTTTTCACTAGTAAAGGAGATATGTTCATTCATAAAAGAGATATTAATGCTCAGACCCTTTCTGTGCTGAGGTAATGTGGTGGTTTGACCGGAAGTGAGTTTTTTTCCGGATTCAGTGGTCAAACCAATAGGTGCTCAGGTTTGAATACTGGCATCTGGTGTGGCCACTGAGGATAAGGATCCGCCTCTGAGAACACAGGGGGTTAAAAGCAGAGAACTCCCAAGAGAACTTTCTCTTGGTTCCGGTCCGTGGAAGAGCCCAGACCTCCCCTGCCCAGCTGCGGGCTGGGCAGGGGAGGGGAAGCCATGCGGCCTAGCCAGGTAGGCCTTGGGCATAGAGGGGGAGAAGAGTTCTTACAAAACTGGAAGGGTGGAAGAAGAGCAAGAACTCTAAGAGACATCAAGCAACCCTCTTCCCCCCCCACCCTCCCTGGAGAGAGAGGAAAAAAACTGTGCCTGTGCTACTTTAAAATTTGCTATCAGCAGCGGCGGCACAGCCGAAAGAGAAAGGGGGGGCAGCACCCGGCCGGCTATCAAGCTGTGGGAGTTCTAAGTAGACACCGCTCAAGGTTTTAACCCTTGTCGTAAATAATGGAAACTTTACAAATGCTGTTCCTCCTGAATGTGAAGGAGAAGAAGGATGGAAGTAAAAGAGAGAGAGCTAAGAAAATGTGATGAGAGTCCGTGTAGGTGAAAGACTGTAAGAAGATGTTGAGAAGAATCTTGGGTGGGAGGAGATGATTAGAGTGGCCTTTAGCTGGACTTTTCTTGTATAGCCATGGACGGACCTAGTTTGCTCCGTGACACAGAGACTGTATCTAGGGAGAGGCGTTGGCTTAGAGCCAAGAATAGACAGAGGAGTGATGTGAGCAGAGATACAGAAGAAAATCTCTGTTCTTGAAGCCCCTCGGCCCCAGGGGGTGAAATTTGGGGGGGACTAGTGTCCCGGAATTGGAGACTGTCATTCTTGGAACTGACCAAAGCATCTTTAAAGAAGAAACCCTAGAAACAGTTCTGGTCCATGCGACAGTGGTGAGAGCACTAGACATGGATGGCGAGGTCACGTTATGGTACAAGAAAGACTCTTATATCTCCTTAAAGAAACTGAGTGTTGATTATCAGAAGAGTGGTAATGGATTGAGAATGAATTATGTAAAAAGAAGGTAACAAGAATGTAAATTCAAGTTTTGTTTTGCTGTGTTGTGTTGAGATCTTGAGTAGGGGGAGGAGAAGTGTTTTTAAAGTTTTCATTCCCTTCTGTGTGTGTTTTTTTTCCTTATGTATTGTATGTAATAAAGTTTTTCCCCTTTTGTTCTGAAGTTTAGACCTGCTTTGTTCTGTTTTTGGTCACATCTCACAAGAGACACCAAGGATAGAATATTTTCATGGAGGCATTGGCTTTGTGCCAGCGTCGAACCATGACAGGTTTGAATTTAATGTTATTTTGTAGAAAGAAAGGAGGTGTAATAAATGAGAGCAAACTAAATATTGTACAACAGGGAAGCTTCAACCAGTTTTAAATTCTTCCTTTTGGTTTAACTCAATTTATTATCCTTCTCTAGATATTAGCAGAAAAGAAAAATAACCTCTTTGTGTTTATCTTGACACCATATACTTTTATGAGTACTTCTGGTAAGTTTCTTATTTAATTTTTATATTTAAACCAAATAATTAAAAAAAATAATATAATTTATTTGATTATTTTATTTTATTTTATTTTATTTTATTTTGGTTTGGGTTTTTATGTTTTGTTTTAGTTTATTTTACTTTATTTTATTTTCCAGGACATTTTTCTTATAAGCTTTTTTTTCCCTCATCTTTCAGTGTCCTGCTTCAATATTTCTGCTTTCACTTATTATTATTTCCTTCCCTGGGAAAAGAAAACAAATATTAAAGATAAGGTCTAATGGAGTGCTGCTGCTTATTTTTCTCTTTATTTTTGATTTGCTTGGTTGTTTATACAGGACCGAGATTTGGGGGAATTCTTAATACAATTGTTCCTTTTGCATGTTATATTTTTCTTTGTTTTGTTTTTCAGACAAATTTTTACTTGCTCCAGGCAGAATGTTTTACAGATTCATATTACAGAGCAAAGAGAGAGCCTTGAAGTGCTTTACCAGGGATTACTTAGGAAAACTAATGACAGAAGTTTGAATTTGCATCCCCACCACCTATAAAAATCTTTATTATTTGTCACACATATAAACACATCAAAAGGTTTTGTTGATCCTGCTGGGTTCCTTCCAGCTCAGGATATGATTCTTGGGCTGAATGGAAACGTGTCACATTTAGCAATACCAGAAATCACTTCAAAATTCTATAACATGCCCACTTAAAATATTTGCTTGTAACATTCAGAGGTTCTGGTTTTGCTGACACATGGGCAAATAGGAAAACTCATTCTTGGACTATTATTCTTTCGCCCTAGAGAAATCTTAAAAAATTCTTATTGCATAACTCCCCTTTCTGACTTTTTTTTCCCATAGCTTTATGTAATAGAAGTATAAAATTAGTATAAAAATCAACATTTTTTATATTGAGACAGATGCAGTTTTCCTTCATGTTCACTGGTTATGGGTGGCCAGAAAAACACACTTCTGCTGAAGTTGGATAGGGCTTTAGGAATGGTTTCTCTGAAGACTGTGGCATCAAAAATCTGTATTATTCTGTGGGAGCACAGAGTCCTTTACAATTTAGAAAAATTATTTTTCATGTGCATATTTTGGCAATTGTTTAGTAATAGATACTAATAAAAATTTAGCAATAATTTATTGCTAACAGTAAACAGGAAAAGAAAGTTTTACATCTTGTTCTATACGGGGGAGGCAGGAAAATCATTCACATCTGAAAGGCACTGCCTTTCATTGTGCTTCATATTTTTATTCTAATGCAAAAATAAGCAATTTAACTGTCATTAACTTCAGACATACTTCTGTTAGATTTTCTTAATGTCGATCAAACAGACTTTACAATCCCACAGAAAATCCAAAGAAAATCCCACATTAATGTGTTTATTCACATAATATTTGAAAAGAATTGGTCGGGGAGGGAGAACAGAGCTGAGCCTTGCTTATTGTCATGTGAGGTGATGCCTGAGCAGAGAAATAACATGAAATAGGTTTGTCTGCACCTGTTGGTAAAAGATTTTTATGTTACAATAAAATACTGTTCCTGTAAACTACAATAAATAAAAATATTTCCCTTTAGTATACCTCTAATGGGAAAAGTTTATGTACCTCATTCATGTGAGAGTGATAATGTTACTCCAAGCTATAGACAGAAAGGCTGCATCACTCAGCTTTAGTCAAAGTACAGTTTAGGTGCTCATATTGGAATGAAAACAATTCATATTGATATTTATCCCCTTGCTAGAGTAATGAGAGCCTTCTACTTTGTCATATTTTACACCCTGTGTGTTATCTGTGCTCATCCACCTGACTGATTGTTTCTTCTCTGTAGCCACCCCTACATTCTCTGTACTACACTGTGCTGCAGAAGCAATGTGGAAATGATACAGAAAATGCTGCTCTGAAGCTCTGTTTTTCTCAATTTATGATGCTTTTATATTATTTGGTATGTTTTTACTCACTGTAAGTTATTTTTGGTTACAGGCCCTGTCTGTTAAAGACCTTCAGAGGTATTTTGTGAAGCAGGGATGTTTCCATTAGGGATTACCCTCTGGTGCTCTTTCCAGCCTCTTGCTCCCAGGTGACAGCCACACATGCTCACCCTTGCTTCAGTTTGCTCTTTTCCTCCTCATTCCTCACACTGCATGATTTGTGAAAACCTCTGATAGAGGCTCCTCAGAGTCAACAGCACTCTGCATTTATCTCAGATGGTTTCTGTCACCCCTAAGTCCTGAGGAAGCCCAGCTTTCAAAGCAGGCCACAAAATGCTCTGCGAATGTCACAGGTGTGCTGCTGGGCATGGTTCTCCTTTGAATACACAAACTAACGTGTTCTGTGTGTTCCTAGGCAGAGTCAGTACCTCAGCTGCTTTAAAGAGATGATAACTTCGTGTTTTTACCACGATTTACTGACCCTTGCTCTTTTCTTTTCCTTACACTATTCCAGCAAACAGGTCCTCTAAGCTCTACGTCTCTTACAAGAATACATTATGAATTATCTTCTCAACAGGCAGAATTAATCCATGCTCTGTTTTTTTTTTTTTTAATATCTGCTTATAATTTTAGCCAAGAGAAATGCTTTGGGTTTTGTTTGTTTGTAGTATTAAGATTTTTTTTAGCAGCTCCCACATCCCAGGTTTCACTGGAAACTTTCTTCTTTTCTTTAAATGCTCGTACTTAGCCCTGACTATATCTACTATTATGAAACAAGTATTTATGCTCCTCATTGTTAAGTTTCAGGCTCTATGTGATGCTTGCCCATTGCTTTTAATACTTTTTAAACCTCCAGTGTTTTGCTTGTTTAGCAACATCCACACACGCCCACAATCACAACAGGATGTGGACTCTACTTTCGGCTGGTGGTATTTTGATCTGCACAGATCAAACCATGTTACAATCTTCTTTGTCAAGTCACTGAACATTTTATTAAAATGTCTTATTTTAAGACATTTTTCTTGGTGGTTTGCTTCCACAAGGTGTTCATTTCCATCTTGTCAGTGGTGCAAGCCTGGAAAGTTCAGAGCACTTGCAGCTTAATAGAAATATATTGTTTCTTGCAATATTAATTTTCCTGGTTAAACCACAATAAATATCTTGTTTCTCTATCACCATTTTTAATAAAGGGGGAAAAATTTATAATGTTTTCCTTTTATTGAATTTTTCTTTAATTAGGTTTTCTTCAGGTTGTTTTTCTTTATTCCGCAAGTCCTGGTAAAACTGAGTGTAGAGCAGTAACAAAATATCACTGGAAATAATCTCTTAGATAATTTAAACTGGACAATAATAAAATCTGTCAAACCTCCCTAATGAGTGTTTTTTCTATAAGTTTCTATGTCTATCACTCTACTTCTCCATACGGTGTTAGAAAAACCCGGTACTTCAAATTTCCATGCCTCCAGTGCATAAACAATCCTCAAAAAATATTTTTTTAGGCTTTTGGAATTGGTTGCCCAAGTGACAAGACTCATGCAGATGAGTTCTTTGAGTTTGCATCAACTTTTTGATTACAGCAGGATGAATGAAAAGCCATCCCTGCCAGTTAGAGAAATATCACAGTTACATAAATGTGCTGAGGTCAGGAGACTTTCCCTTTCCAGATCCTTTGACTCCTTAACACCCATGTGTGGGATTACACTTTCATATCATTGTACATCTGGAAGGAAATGCTGTCAAATATTATTTGGCTAACTCTAGAGCAATTAGGAGCCAAAACATTTCTCAGCATCTTAGGGGCTGCTCCCAGGAGAACCAGCAGTGACACAAGCTGGTGTTCACTGCTCCTTAACCGCTCCTGTCTGGCTGCACAGGGATGGAAAAGAGGAAAGAGAAAGTCTCCTGTAGTAGGTTTACAGTAAGAACTACATCCTTTTGAGAAATTCCCTGAGTGCTCTTCTAACATTTCTGAGGGCTTCCTTTACCCTTAACCTCATTATACTCATATATCTTGTCAGCACCGTGCTATAACAGCTCCGGGTTCTGCCCTTAGAAGTCTATAAAGATGAGGGCGACATAAAAGTTGTACTTTCACTGACATGCTTTCATCTGCCAAAAATGGATGAAACCTTTTATCTCAGTCCTTCCTTCTCTTGCATCTAATGGAAACATTTTTCATTTCCTGGGCTGAACAACTCCAGGAGTAGTTTAATTTTATTTGGAGTGTGGCTATAATGAAAAGCAAAAGCGGTGTGTCTGCAAAGCTACTCACGAGTACATCTGGACACTAATGTCACTGCTCAGAAAGTTGCTGCTCAGAGAAGTTTGGTGCAACCTTTCCTCTCTGTCCTCTGCTATCTCTGACTTGGTGGTAGGATTGTGTGCTGTGGCTCAATTTCATAAATATTGAATTCAGTGTTAAGAATAAAGCCGTTGAAGATGGGAAATACATAATGTTTCTTGCCACATTGTAGATGAAGAGCTAAGTGTTATGGTACAGTAAGTGAAGCTGTTGTAAGTTAAAAAAAAAAGTTATATTCAGTCACAAAGCCAAATATTAACAACTGATTTGCAAACCAGTGGGATTTTTTAAGTCCTCAAAAAGAAACCATCAACTGCCTTGCATTAACATTTTTTTGTTAAAACAGTTGGGTCATAAGTCTAAAATTTCCATGAATGTCAATCTTATCAGTGATATTAATGTGTGAACAATAATACATTCTCCATCCGTTTCTGCTTTCTTTCATTTTGGGAAAAATATTTATTCAAGTAAGTAACTTAAACCAAAAACTAACTAAAACTTTATTAACATCAGACACTTCTTCAGCAAATTAATTTCCCACAGTGCTCCTAACATATATATGTATTAAGAAGAAAATGAATTTTTTTTGTAATGTACAAAAATGGGTGGCGGAAAAAGCAAGAAAGAAGGGCCTACTTCCCTCTTCTGCTCCCACCCAAACCTTGAATTTCACCACTTAATATGTCCTACTACACACTTAATCTCCACACATAATAGGTAAAAATTGCATTACTCTAGGTTTATGATGGTTCAAATCTGAAGAGTTTTTCCTTCCATGAATAACTCCATGGAAATTCATTAATTTAATCCTAGAGTGATGAACCGAGGAATTAAGCCCTTTCTTTTTAATAAAACTCATATTGTTCACTGAGTACTTTCCTCTGTGGAAATCTCATTTCCAAATATAACTCTTGATTTTGAAAACCCATGCAAACACGCTTGGCAGTGGAACCAGACCCGAAGTTATTAATTTTGTCGAGGTTATGTTGACCCTACACATTAATGTGCTGGGACTGGGGCACTGGGAGCCCTGTCTGCTGGGAGAGGGTGTCCAAGCCTCCTCACAGGCTCGGGGGATGCATTTCTGAGGGACATCTGCAGTGTCTGTCAGCATCTGCAGTGGTGGGCAGAGGCAGACCCGCTCAGCTCTGATCCCTTGGCTGGTTGCTGCAGAGGAACATTCACATCTGGCCCCTTGGAGACAGAGATGATATTTTGTCAACTGTTAATGGGAGCTGCCCCCTCACTCAGGCAGCTTCAAGGCCATGTGATCAGTTCATAATTCAGAACTGCGAAATTGCTTCTTGCCAGTGTGAATCTTGGGATGGCTCAAGGAGAATCTCATTCTCCATTTCTCCTCCTACGACTAATTGCCTGGCAGCAGAGTAGCAGAAAAGAAAGAAGACCCTTCAGATTTGCAACACACTGTCCTTGAGAATGTAAGCTGTACCTCTTGTAAATAGATATCTTGTAATAGATATTTAGTAAGAGAATCTAAACCAGGAGTGTAATAGATACAGCATAGCATCCTTTGTTTGCAACTGTCCCAGTCATTTTAGACCGGCAGTTTTATTTACTGCATGTGTTTTACATTTTTCTTCTAATACTATTAAGGAAGAAAACTTTGGATCAATTCACTTGGAAACTGTGAACTCAGCCAAGGTGAAATATATAAAACACTCAGTACTGAAGATCTGCTTGGTCTCTTTCCATCTCTTTGTGTATTTTGCCCTTCAGGATATTTTTATTTGTTCTGTTTATATATTTTTCAGTGTGTCCTTTCCTTATAAATTTGTACGTGAGAAAAAGCCCACAAAATGTAGAACAGATTACAAAAGCAGAACATTTGAAGAACTAAGAATATACCTTCAGAATGTTTGATTTTCTACTTATTTGTTTGTTTGTTACATATTGCATTCTTTGGTCTTTTGCCCTTTAAATTTTATATATTTCTTACCTGCAGCATCTGATTGCCTTTCCAATTGCTTGATGCCATTCCAAGAAATGTAAATGGATGTTGACCTGCTAATATTGATTGATTGATTTTTTTTTCTTGTTGTTTGTCTAGTTTATTTTCTTCTCCCTTTGAAGATTTTATAATCCAGGATGGTTTGTAACACAGAGGGGTCATTAACTGCTGCCTGTGCTGCAGGCAGCAAAACCTACAATATATGAAAGGCCTTTACCACATAGTACCTGTCGGGGAAAAAATAGGCTTTAAGTCATCAGCACTTACATACAGCACTTCTTTCTATTTTGCTGCATTTTATAAGTACCAGGCAGGTAATTTCAAAGTTAATAACAATGTAAATTTATTTTTTTCTTATCTGAAAAGAAATAATTTAATTTTTACTAGCAGTTTAACTTATGCCACCCGTCAGTTTGACACGAGGATGAATGAGAAATACAAGATTTGGCTTTTTAGTATCTATTCAGATAATTAAAAAAAAAAATCCATCAACAGATATTTTCTTTTGCAGTAAATGCTGACAATGGATATTACAGGGTAATCAAAATCTGGTACTGTTTTTATGAGGGTAACTTATCTAATTGATACAACTAACTTTACTGTTATGATTAAGGTTCCCTGTGTAAGCAGTATTTCTAGATGAAGTAAGTAAAGAGAAAATTGCAAAAATATTTTTCATGTGGCCACGTGAAGAGTCTAAAAAGCCATAAGTCATGCTAGGCCATTTTTCTTGGAAAAAAGAAAGGTCTGCTTCTTTTGTGTTTTTCCAAGTTCATCATGGTCTCTGCTTAAGACAAAAAAAAAAAAAAAGATCACATTTAGTAGAAGTTTCCCTAGTCCTCCATAACTGGTTGTGTGGATTATGTGAGGCTGGAGAGATGCATTGACTATAAATTATTGTCTATGCATCCATTGCAGTGAGGATCAGCATTGGATTTAATCTAAAATATTGCATTTGGTTTAAGGCAACTGTAAACATCTTCATTAGTATCTCACCAGAGTCTGTGATTATTTGAAGTAGCACAAGAGTACAGAGAGATTGCTAAAGGGCAAGACTGGTAGTGGGAATATTGTTTCCACATATCCATCAATCATTGTCTTACTTTAGGCTTGAGAACAAATAAAGATGAAAAAGCTCACACATAATGACATTCATATTTGTTACAGAATTTTTTTTATTTATGATGGTTTGAGCCATAATAAGGAAAAGTTCTCTAAATTCTCTTCTGTGTGAGTGGCATCTCTTTAGCACCATAAAATGGAGTTGGCTTGGGGTTCTTTTAAGCCTGAATAAATTTAGTAGAATTCTTATTCTGAGCACACAAAATACACAAGATAGTTTAACAATGTCATTATCACAAGTATCTCACAATTCACGACCTCTGCAGCCATAACTATTCCTTGAAATGTGACACTAGGAATCTTGAATTGACAACATAAATATTTTGTGGGGTATATTCTTCCCTCCTACCTTTTTTTGGAAAGACCTTTCCTCTGAACAGCTACTAATGGAGCTACTTTTTCAGCTCAGTATTTGAATGATTAAATGTGAAGTGTTTCAAAAACTGTTACAAGGCTGATCAACTAGAATGTTTTTGTGAGTATGTGGAGTGGCAGTGACACTTGCTAAATTATTTTGGGCAGTGAACAGAAACACTTTGGATGCAAACCTTAAATTAGGCAGAAGAGCCTCTTGGGAGAGCCAAATGACTTCTGCTGCTCGCAAGTCAAGACAGGATTGAAAAGAGCTGAAAGAGAGAAGGTTCAGTGATTAGAGGAGGAGTGAATCTGCAGCATACATGGAATTCTTCCACTGAAATTAAAAACTCCAGTTTAGTCAGGAGAGAGAGTCTTGAGTGACATTTAGGTTTGGCTTGTCTAACAGGAATTCAGTTTGGACCCAAGTGTTTCTTTGTGATGCTGAGAACTCTTGGTAGAGACAATTGCAACAGCTGGGGTGGCATCCAGCTCATTCTAATCCTGGAGGCTCAGCCAAGGATGGTGAAGCATAATGGAATATGAGAAATGTAATATTGCAACTATAATATGCAGTTTTATAGATTTTTTTGTCTTGTGAATGGTTAAAAGTTAAGTGAAAATAATTAAAATGAAGTGAAGGAAAATGAATCTGAAGCTCAGAAGAAAGGCAGAACTTGAGGATGTACTTAATTTTTGTTTTTCCCAAACAGAAAATGTATGCATTCAATATATTTTTAGTATGTCTGGAGACCCTAGTCCACATAAAATGGCAAAGGAAAATTTGCATTTGTGTGAGGCTTTGTACGATTTTCAGAAGCTAAACAAATATTTTAAAAAAAATATATATGGAAGTCAGACATCATGCCAAAGATAAGATACATTAACTTGTCTATGGAGTAGGTATTGTTTTCCACCTACTAAGGGATGTTTCTGATGGATAGCATGGATCACAGCCTTTTGGGTTACATCCTGCTTTTGGTATTTACATGAATTTCTGAAAATATTGAAGAAGGAAAATTACCCTAGATAAAAGTGGGAGTGAAGTTATAATAAGCTTTGCCTTTCATTTTTCAGATGTTTTTTCCCAGCCTTTGACTGTTCCTAATCAAAAGCTTGTAGGCCATTTTTTGTCATTAGATTTTTGTCTTTCCTAAGCTCTCTACACACTACTCAAAAAGTATTGAGGGTTTGGTGCTTTTTAGTAAGAATTTAAGGGGATTTCTGCCTGCTTAAGTTTATAATCATGCTAGAAGAGATGAGGGAAAGTGAGTAAAATGTCCTCCAAGCTGTGACATTTTCCAGGTTAAACAGCACCAGGAAAACTGCGACTCCACCCAGCTCTAGAGTAGATCACTTTGACAGGCAGATGCACAAATTATCCAGTGAAACTTCAGAGTGGGGTTTCTAAAAGCTCTCTGGGTTCTTGATTTGTTTTGCATCTTCTGTGTGCAGAAGAGAGGACAGATAGCTCTGCACTCAGGGGCAGTGAGCAGCAGGTCTCTCTTCACCTCTCATCAGTGTTTTCTGGGTGGAAATGACTGCTCCTCCTTCTACCTTGCTAATATTGTTGTATATATGTCAGAGCTTTCTGTTTTAATAATGTAACTGTGGTTACTGTCTGATTATATTATGTTCAATCTTTTCAAACAAGGCATCTAAAAATCCAAGCTCAGGATTTTCTGCTTCCATATGCCCCAACAGAATCAAAAGTGATTTCCTTTCCTAATATCAACCATTCATCCTTTGTATAGATGATTTGGCAGCCCAGCTGATATTGGCATATTGCTCTCATTTATGCTTTTTTTTAAAGTCACTAAATTCAGATTTTGCATTTCAGAATACTTAGTGACATGCAGTAAGGACAGAATTCAGAACTATAGCATAAACATCAAAGGTATTTTAGAGAAAAACCTCCAAATTGCATCCTCCATATAAACTGGCAGGTAAATAAGATTTCTCATCTTCAAAGGGTGTTAGTTTGTTTCAGTAGGGCAAAGGTTGCCCATGTTTTTGGGGAGGGTAACAAACAATTTGGAAAGATTTAGATAATTAACAGAAACAAAAGTGAAAATCCAATTTATTAAATGCAGAAACCATTAAAGAGACAGATGGATAAACAAAGCTGTTTTTGGCTTTGGGTTCAGTTATTAAGGGTGGAAAAATCAGCATAATCCTTTCATTTGCTCCAAATTCTAGGTCATACTCAAAGCTGTGCACGAGCAGTGCAAGAGTTTTGAAAATGTAGCTTTTGCTTTGGATATTCTCACCATCTGGATTCTTGATTATAGCTGCCTGCAGAGGCCACCAGGACAGCTGTGAGGATAGGTAATGGCTTGTGACTCCTTCTGCAGTGCCAGTCTTTTGTCCTGCCTCCTCCCTGTGCCTTGCACACCCCACACCCTCAGCTCCAGCACAGAAGTAGAAATTGCAGGGCTATCCACTCTTGCAGCCTCCTTGGCAGGAAGATCTGCTCTGGGAATTGGCACCCTGGGCTCATTTTTCACCCAGTTTGCTCTCAACACATGCTATTTGCACATAACCAGACCTTGTGCTGCTTTTCTGCTGTTTCTTGCATCCCCGCCCAGAAACACTTCGCTGCTGTCATTCACCTTGAAATCCACTTCTTTGGAAATCCCTTTATAATCCAAGCCTGCACTGATATCCATCTAAAACCCACTATTTTGAAAGTATTTTGGAAATGTTAGGGTGCAGTATGTAGACAGAAAACCTGGAAAAAGACGTTTCAGACAGTCATGTGTCTCAACAGAACACACTCCCTGCTCCCCATACCTTATGTGTAAAACTGAGAGGCTGAAAGAATTAATTGTTCTGTTGCTTTGTTGGCACTGTGGAAAAGCTCTTTCCATTTTTAAAATTAAATTAATCCCTGAGCAGTAACTAAACACATTATATGGTCAAAATATGTATAAAACCCCCCAGCTTCCCTGTGCCTCATACACAATCTTCTAGATTGATTTATTTATGCATTAAACACTCAGCTTTGATATTACTATCTAGCTGTTCATTTTATGCATGCCCAATGTTTCCTTAATGTCTTTAAAATTTATATGAAATATTAATATGTGGATTGGGACAGTTTAGTTTGTTAACTATAAATTAAGAGTTGGCATTCATTATTTAGTAGTTAAATTCTGGCTTTCAGTTTTTGTGCTTTTTCCTGCTCTGATTATTCTTTTCTTAATGGAGGTAATTATAAAATGGTACAACACCAGGTCAAAAAATATGTCCCCATATTTAAAAAGACTCTTAAATGTATTTATTTAGGAGTCAGAAGGTCATTCCAGTGTACAATGTTTTCTTTACCCTCTGAAGGTAGAAAGGAAAATATCCAAAATTTAAAAAAAAAAGTCTTGTCTAATTTTTAGTTAGTGTGGATATTCATATTGACAGCTGAAAATACATGTGTGCAGTATTAAGTTCAGCTGAATGAAGTCCATAAACAATCTATTCCTTAGCTCTGACCTTGTCTTGCTAATTTTTCTCACACTGTAAAGTCATATATTTTCTAGAATAATTTTTCCAAAGCTTGTAGGAGTACCTATGGATGAAGACTGTGCTTAATGGAGGGCATAAATTATTGCAGCTCCAACAAAATCCAGACAATAACAGGGAAAGTATAGGCCTATATAATAGAAGGTAAGACCTAAAACTATCCCACCTTAAATTGTAGATTTTATCTGCTGAGGAGAGCCAAAGTTGCTAACTTAGTTACCTGTGCCTACATTAGCAAATCCTAATCCCCTAGTTTTGATGGATCCCTTGCTAGCTTCTGAAATTTTCAGTGTACAAAAGAAAAAACCAACTAAAATAATAAAAAAAAATAGATCTAGGACGCAGCAAGATGCTTCTGCAGCATTTATGGTTTGCTCAATATAGTCAACATGTCATGTACATGAAAGTAGCAGAAACAGGAGTGAAAGATGCAACAGAAAACTTCTCCAAACAGATGTCTTGGTTACCCTCCTTCCCTCATTCTCTCTTCCTTCTTATGCTATAAGAAAATTAAGTATGAGAGAAAAAAAACAACATTTAACAGAAAATATCTTAAGCACTGGCTTGGCAGTTTCTCTAAGATTTAGAAGCATAAACCAGTTGGGTCTTTATCCCTGCATTTCTTCCCTTCTCCTTTTAGGCAGTGCCTGATTTGTACTTCTCTTTTGCATCTGATCTGCTACACATTAAATTGTCACTGTTTCTCCTGAAGTTTCCAAGCATTGCAGTCCCAGTTTGGCTGGGAATTTAGTTATAAGACAAGGCAGAAGCAGAATGAGGTTGTTTTTCTCTTGATTTTCTCACTACTTTGCCTGTCCTCCCCATGTTTAAGAGCTCATTTTTCAGGTATAGTCTTCTTTCCACAGCAATCCTTCTTTAGATTTAGTTTACTATTCAAAATTCTCCTTGCAGTTTTTTATTCTCTGAATATATTGATAAAATATATGTGAATGTGCTGATAGCAGCACAAAAGGTGAGATTAATCTGTCATACTTCACTCTTTAGCACCCTCACCAGCAGAATTGTTATGTTTGCAAAGATGTTAAAAGTTAAAAATAAAATAACTGCCTTAAAGAGATGAGGGGAGAGAAATGGATGCTGATGGCAGCTGTTCTTCCAGACACTGACTTGGGAGCTCAGAGGACAAGAGCAGACGTTGCAGAATGTTCCTGGGGACACATCAGGCCATCTCTTATCACCTAAATGTTTCTTTTATTTCATACTAATAACACTATGCTGTGGTCAACGATATAATAAAAATCCCATCAGAAGCAGCAGAGTTACTCATTCATGACTGACTAATTCCTTCAGTGTCAACAAACAGAGTTTAAACCAGCCTGTAGCACAGAGGTTATTTCTGCTGTTGTTTCATCAGTAGAAAGAAGCAAAATTTTGTCTTTCTTAGATCAGTGTGACCCAGCACCTGATAGCTCCTATAAATCATAAACTGAAAATGTGTTGTTATGTCAGTGTTAAATAGTATAAAAATAAGTTTTCAACAGGCTCTTTGCTAAATCTTATTCACAAAAAGTGAGCAGAAATATTAAACTCAGTCTCATGTTTACTGAAGAAATGCATGACCACACGATTTAAAAGCTTGCTTCTGAATTAGTTGCTATTTCACAAACCTCAAATGCAACAAGCTATTCAGATTCCTACACAGAGACACAATCACATCTGTGGTGCACAACAAAAGCAAAAATCTTGTCAGCAAAATGTCTGTTAGGCTTTCTTTTATACATGCTTAAGCTTCTTCATTTAAAACAATTATAAATTCACAACATTTTATGGTTTGAAGGAGAATGATGGTAGTGATACATCTTTCAATTATGTCTTTATGACCATAGCAAGTGGACTGTGTGATTCACATCTACAGCTAATAAGGTGCCTTCGTTATAACCTCAGGCCTTTATCTTATCCTGGATGGGCTTCACAAAATGATGTTCTCCACCTCTGGGATTTATTAAGCAGATATGTTGTCCTTCATAGTTCTGAAAAAGGTCAGCTTCAGAATGCTGCTGTTCCCTACAAGCAATCATCAGAAATACTAGTATTGGAAATGCTTGATATCTTCAACCTCGAGATAATGGTGTTGGGACTTTCCAGCTCCACAGCAGGCTGAATCTAAATTCTGTGCAGTTGGCTCCAGAAATGTGTTGACTGGCTGCCATCTCTTTTAATACAATGAGAGTGGTCTATTTTTAACCATGGACTTTATTTAATCAGCATAGTTGGAGTTTTGGCTATGGCGAGGGAAAGAAGAGTCATTATCTCATTTATTCATGTCGTCTCATTTTTCCAATGTGAATGCAGTTGTTGAGCAGAATAATCCACAAAAAAACTTTTAAAATCCTGTCACAGTTTTGAGTCCAACCAGAAATCTGCTACATGACACATCATTTGGAATATGAAGAATAGAGGGCAATCCACTCCAGTGACATAACAGCAACAAATTTAGAATTATTTAGTTGCAACATATTTCATGCCACCTTGTGACCTTGGGATTTGGGAATAACTGCATAAATATGGGAGGAAATGCTACTTCCTACACTACTGCCAATAAAAGAGACAAAAAATCCCTCTAATCCACCAAAATACTGATACTGGAGTTGCATATCTGTTAATACACTGATGAACGCCCAAGGTCTGGGCAACATTCAGGAATGTGAAACCCTGGCTTATATGAGTTACTGTGCTTAAGAGTTAATGCACAGGTAAAAGAAGGAATCCTCTTCTGAATTACATTAAAACAAATAAACCCCAAAGCTTTAATTGTTGTCTAACCTATTTTTCCAGTTATTTCTACCTGGAATTAATTTTCTTGCCTAAACCAAAGTAGCAGCTGACAAGTCTTTATATTTCTTCTAAGGCTAAAGATAACTGAAGATGTCTGGGGGTCCTTCTGTAGATCTTTCTGCTATGGAAAACTGAGTGATCTTACCTGGAATAGAGCAAAGTGTTGATCAAAAAAACCCCAACAGGCACGGGAATTTTATTCTTTATTATACCACATTCTCCAACTGACTTTTAGGAACCACAGTGAATTTAGCAATTACAGTGAACTTGTAATGGCCATCAAGAAAAATACACAATTTAGATCTCTATATCACTTCTTGCAAAAGCACTAACCTTGAATTGAAATAAGAAAATAATTTTCCTAGGAACTAACAACAGACTCGATGTATCATCATTAAATACAGCTAGGCTGATACAAAACTGGTGTGCAAGTAGTAAGAAAATTACAGGAATAATTGGAAAATATTAGTGCAATATGTGCTGTGTGGATAGACAGGAGCTTGTTGCTGAATGCAGCACATATAATTATAGCTTCATTTTTCATGTAGAGTTTTCTGTGAGCATTTTTCACGCATGAGTTCTTTCTTACCACTGATGACATTTGGAAACCATAGTGCATTTGAAATCTGATGAACATCACTTCCAAATTGCTTCCAGGGTGTGGTGTGAACCAATTAATATCTTCTGTTCTGACATAAATTCAAAGGCTACGGTTTTCAGAAGTGTATAATGGTATAATTGTGGAATATGAAATATTTATTGATGAGCATTCTAAGAGGAATATAGAGATAATTATATGCAACTGTACTTATGAAACAAAATCAATGTTATTTTCTGCTCATTATTCAAAGAGGCATAAAATAGATTCAATGCTAATAGTTCTGCTAATTGCACATATCCTTATGCATGTGTATGAATAAAAGACAACCTAGTGCCTCGTGCCTTAGAGTGCCTAAGAATAAAAAGAAACACAACTCCTAGGTGGCATTTGTTAACTTGACATTAAAGTAATAAAAGCTAGTTTATAAAGAAAACAAGGACAGAACACCAGAGAAACCTCTAGGTGAAAAAATGTGCTCTCAATTTTAGGAGTAGTAATAATTCAAACGCATTCTTTGAATTGGTCTAAACCACTAATTTTCCTGCATTATTTTGATTTTTTTTTTTTTAAAAGGACACTGTTTTTTCTTCTTGTCGCTTAAATTTCTTCATTTTCATGAACACCTTTTTTCATGTAGCAGCCAGGTCTTTGTAAACTGGAGAAATCCAGTGACATCCAACGTGGTTTAAAACATTTTAGAAAGAATCAGTATTTCCTGAATGCCAAGTGGGATTTGCACTCAGAGCTCTAAGCCTGCTTGAGGGTCCTTGCAGCCCTGAGACATCATGTCACTCACACTCCCCCATGGTATCTTTAAAATATCTTACTTTAATTTTGATATAAAATATTATTGCTGTTATTGCTTCAAATATAGCTATGGATCCTTGAATTCTTGTGTGGTAAGTTATAAAGGGGAAGGGAATGTGTGCAGAAGGAATGCTGCTGGATCAAACAGCGAGCTTGGAAGGCATGTCTTGGAGAGGATGGGAAGAGAGCTGGTCCCTGCTGATGGCAGCAGCCTCACCAGAATACCAGTGAGGATCGTTTCCAGAATGAGCACCCTGAAACAGCTGGGCTGAAAGGAAAGCAGCCAGGCTGAGAGTGAGACTCTGTGGAGGGTTTGTTAGAAAGGAGTCAGAGCTTTTGCAGTACCAGCTCAGACTTTGAGGAGAGGCCAATAAGGGTGAGTAATACTCCTAGAGTCAACACAGCTTCTGTAAAGGGAAGCCATGAATCACACATCTGTCCCAGTTCTTAGAAGGAGTCAACCAGCAGCAGGATAGCATATCAGTAGTCAGCATAATTGAATTAGATGAAATTAAAGTTAAATTATGTCTTTTATGTTTCAAAAAATATTCTGTCATAGATAAGAAGTGAGTGTTTTCTTTTTTTTCTCCTATTAATTAGTGGCTGAAATAATAATAGAAACCTCATTACAAACGCTGGGTTGAATGAAAGAAAGCCCAACTGAATATTTATGTCACTGGGAATTATTGAGTGAAAACTAAAAATTGCCATAGTATACTGGTGAGTGCCTCAATGTTTATAGGAAATGGATAGCTGTTGGCAGAGTGGCAACAGAGGAAAATCAAAGCTGTGTGTAAAAGAGAAGTGGCTTATCTTTGGCAGAGGAGAATGCACTTAGACCAATTATTGCAGACATTAAATCATATAGCTATGAAGTGCCAATGTTTAGGAATAGTCTGACTAGCCAAGTTTGGTAACTTGGAAAGTATTCTCAGACATTTTACTTTTTGTCTCTGTTGAGTTATCTGAGTCTTCACTGCATAAACTCCACTTCCCTGGCTTTGGCATCCCAGTCTTATGAGACATTTCCTTAATTATTTCCTTAATGCCCACTGTTGGGAACAGCTTGAGTCTGTAGAATATAAAGTTGATGTTTTCAAGCTTAAGTTTGACTGCATGGAAGAAAAATTTATGTCTCATCCAATCTGGTATTACCCTGCATAGGACTACATGATGCAGACCTTTTAAGGTACTGACAATTTTCAATGTGATATTTCAGCAGATTTCCAGTGCTAATGATTTATGTAGCTAACTTTATAAACTGCAGCTTTATGGAAGAAGTGCTAAATTAAGTCTCCATCATGTAAATTGATGGCTTTTCTTCTGCCTTTATAAGTGAAACACTTGAAACCAATACTGCAACTAAATGAAATTGTCATTTTATTAAATCTAGCTTATGATTCAATAATTCTGTTGAACTGCTCTTCTCATTTAGGCATCAATCTTCTGCATGCTTTTTAAGAAACACACAAAGTCCTAGACTTTGCTGATGGTAACAGCATGTAGTCTGAAAATGAGGAGGAAACTCAGTTGCATAAAACTCTGACTTGCACACATCCAGGGCAGGGATTTAACCTAGGGAAAGGCACTAAGCTTACAGAAATAAAGATATAGTCCACTTTAGAAAATGGAGTCAAAGCTGGCCCACAAATCAAGTACCTAAACAGTTATGGGGCTATGTTGGATTGATCATGTCTGGGTGCCAGCTGCTCTTCCAGCTGGACTCTCCCCCTTCCTGAACAGGAAGGAGAAGAAAATAAGAAGAAAAATCTCAGGTCAAGATGAAGACAAGAAGGCCACTTGCCAATTGTTGTCATGGGCAAAACAGACTTTATTTGGGAAAAAAAAATACTTCAACTTATTTTCAGTGAAAAGAGAATTAGATAGTGTGAAACAACTGAAGATTAAACCAGCACCTCCTCTCACTTCCCCTCTTTCCCAGGGTCAACTTCACTCCTTGATCCTCAGTTCCTCTTTGTCCTGTCCCCTCATGGCTGCCACAGGGAGATGGATTATGGAGGCTGTGATCAGTCCATAATATCATGTCTCTACTGCTCCTTCTTCCTCAAAGTTTTCTCCTGCTCCCATGTGGACTGAACTTCCCATGGGCTACAATCCTTCAGGACAAACCTGCCTCCTTCACGAGTGGATTCATGATATTTTTCACATCACTGATACTCACAAGCAGTGTTTGACCTCTGCAGACCGAAAATTTTCAGCTACTTTGGAGTAAGCCCTAACCCTTACATAACCTCCTATTTCTGTTTCTACTCTTCTGGAAGACAAGGTACCTGTTCAAAATTATATCTTTTCAGAAATATAGCTTTTCTTGATACTAGGAGTAATATTATGACATTTCTGTAACATAGATTACTGTGACATTCTTTTGCTCATTTATTTCGTACCTGTGGATACTCTGCAGCTTTTTTTTTTTTTTTTTTCTCTGTTGGAGATGCTCAGAGTTAAACTACATGGAGGATTATCTCAGTTTAAGCCTTACAAACTTGGGTCTCTTTAAGGAGCCTTTTGAACATGTACTAGCACCAAGGAAATGAAAATTTACATAAAGTCATGAAGTGAAAAAAACTACCTTAAAGGTCAAGAATTTTTTTATTAATACTATAAAAATAAACTGTATAAAAAGACAATTTCACTACAGCTTTAGGATTACTGTGATTTTAATTTTATGCTGATTTCTCAAAACATTGTGTTTGAGCTCAGCAATAACACCAAACATCATCTCATCAAGGTAAGTTCCACTAGCCCTAGAAACCACAAAACTTACAGCAGAATGGAAAGAAAGCAAACACTTGTGTTTAAATTTTTTGTCGTTATGACTTATAATTTCCATCTGAACCATGAGAACTCTTATGCACTAATTTTGTGGGTATTTGACTTTGTATTTTTAAGTGTGTTATTTCTTGTTTAATTTTGTTTTTTTTTCCCAGAGAAGTTAAACTTGTAGGTTCATAAGATTGGATTTTGTACTGCTTTAAAAAAAACTCCAAAAATTAGAAATAAGAAGAAAATTAGAAGTTTATGTCTCCCTTCTATTAAAGTCATTACTTTTATGTTGGCTGGTTAATGCCTGTGGGTTAGCAATGTTGCATGGCACATTTCTTTCTACACTGAACCACTAGTGTCTCATATTCTAATAATACTTAGATTCAGGTGATAAACCTTTTCTGTGGTCTGGCAATAAACATTGAAACAAGCAAATAAGTCTTTTCACAGTGCAATTTTATTGATATAGGGATGCAGAGGCAGGAAGAGATTTTCAAAATCCAGGAGAACAGCCTCTTGTGGGAGAGAAAATACTCCCAAAAGCCAAAGACCCACATGCAGGACCCTTAAAGAATAAGAATGGATTGTGGATGCAATCCTAAAAAAAAAAAAAAAGAAAAAAAAAGAAAAAAAATAAAGAAAAATAAAAATTAAAACGCAGCTCTGGAGAAGTCATACAAAATCTGTGTTTTCTAGGGACAGGGAGAAAAATCAACCCATGAAAAATACCTTCCTAATAATATTCAAATAGTATTCAGGAGATGAAGACTACTTTCCATTCATATGTTCAAGCCTCTGGAGTAAAAACTTGATGGAAAAGGTTTTACCTGATGGTATTTCACCAGTGTGCTCCTAATCCAGTGGATAGGATAGTAAATGAATCCACATACTGCACAGGGGCAAAAGGTTCAAGAATAGGTTTTACAAATCTTATTCCCTGATGGAATAGTAGTTAAAATAATTCTATTCTTCTTGTGTCCCTAAAAAGCCCAAGAAAGAGAAATATACAGTTTTATACTGATATTCCAGAATTCAAATTGCTTCTTCTTGAAAGGCAAATGGATATTTGCCCAATGGAGAAAGCAAAACCCAATTCTGAAGTCTATACATAAGTGAAATTCCCGGTGAAGTGAACTTAGTTAACTTCTTGCCATATCACTCACATTTTAAAAGACCATGGAAAATCTCCAGCAATTCAATTTTTGGAAGAATTGGCAAGTTGGCAGAACTAGTTCCATAGGGAAAAAATTATTTTAGAAAGCAAAAATATTGTTGGTTTAAAGGGGAGTTTTGCTTACATGAGGTTTTCAGTGATGGTTCCCTTGCTTATAATAACAGCACGCAGAACGTGTTACCAGAGGAAATTAAGAGAAGTCAGCAGTCAATTTGACTAACTGAAACTGGCCTCAGAAGCCTAAAAAGCAACAATTCCAGCTACTTATATTACAGTTTCATATATGTATTATTGAACTAGGTTTTGAAACAGAGGGTAAATCAATTAAGTCCTGATTTCAAAAGTTAAAAATCCACTGTCAATATTATTTTGGATTTCTAAGGTATGTAGCTAATAGCTGAGTCCCTTATGTGTTTACTACTTAAATTCTCACTTTGTGTTTGAGAATCATTCTTGTTTTCCTGTGCATGGTTTTAGAAGAATAAGTTTAATCTAGGTCTCCCAGCTAAAATTCAGTCACACCTCACACAAAAAAAAATCCATGTAATTTTTTAGAGGGCATGATAATTTTCATTTTTGCAAAGAAAAATGTTCTGAAGCAACCCCAGGCTTGGTGTTAGAGTTGGATTTTATTCTAGAAATTATAGCTTTCATGTGTAATTAAAATAATTCTAGTAAATGCATGACTTATGTAAAATGCTTTGAGGATGCAGAAGATAACATTCAGCCAGTGACTGAATAAGCAGCCAGTGTCCTTCATTTCTTTATTGAACCTGAAAATTAAAAGTTTGAGGTTTTTCAGCATTTGGGACCAATTTTAGCAGCAGTTCTCTTAGGAGTGAGAACAGTACCCCTGGCTGTTGCATGGAGATTTGTCTGCTGTAATGACAAGCCTGCCTGAGCTCAGAAATATTCTACATTTCATTAGCAGCTACTCAAGACACACAAGCCCACTATCTCTCCCTGAGCTTCTACCAAACTCTTGGATATTTCCTTTTAAAACTGAAGTGGCATTACAGGTTTCAGCCGGCAAGATTGTATTATGTTTGTATCTATTCATGCTGATTGGAATAATTTAGATTTTGTCAATTTAAAATAAACAATTAGAAGTTAACATTGTTAATCTTATAAAGTATTTAAAGCCGCAAAGTATGAGGTCTTTACAGCTTGCTATTAACCTGGGCATCAACTTTTATTTCAGCATTTGAGACACTGGCTTTGTTGTATCAGTTCAAAGAAAAGAAGAACAATAGTGACATTTTGTAAGTGCAATTGAGATGAATAGCAACACCTAAGGTGTTTCTAAAATGATTTTACTTATGCAATTTTGATTTTCATAGATGCTTAGTATCAGTATTTTTAGCACAAAAATTACTTATCTTGACAGGTTTGAAAATCACACTGTTTTACTGACATAGAGAAAGAGACAGCAGGGGAAAAAGGAGTATATTATGACAGCCTGTTAGGCTGTAGGGTATAGGGTAAAATAGGGAATTGAAAATCAGAAAGAAGAGAGAAGAAAAAAAGCACAGACAGGTGGGTGGAAAAAGTGCTAGAGGGAACAGAAATCGCTGCAAGCAAGATTTACCATACTCATTCACGGAAGGTTTACAAAAGGATATTACAGCTACCTGGGAGACCAGAGCCTGGGGCCATTTTGGCACACAGACTGGAGGGAAACTGTGGTGCAGTAATGCAGCTTTTCAGGATCCAGTCACAGCAGAGGGGCTCCGAAGGCAGAAGGTGGCAAAAATGGCCAACACGTGAAAGTCAGCTAATTTTAAGCAAATAACACAAATGGAATGACACTGCCAAAGGTTTTTCTCTCCCACAGACAGTGGACTAACAGGCTGCCACATCCACCTGGAAAAGCAAATATCCTGCAGAAGGAGGGTGAGCATTCTTTATGTAGGTTTAAGCCTGGAGATTTGCACTGGCTAAAAATCGAAGGCAAGCATTGGCATCAGGAGCAATTCCTGTCAGCCTAAGGACGTCCCACTCTGCGAGCTTTGACAATAAAACAGCTTTGTGTAGCTGCATTTCCTGAATTTTAACAACTCTCCACTACTGTGGGTTAGTAATGCAAAAGGTCTCTTCAGTGTTTCAATAATTGGAGAAGTATTTTTTTCTCATCTGCTAATAGCAGCTTCTCTGTGGCTACTGCTAATGGCTGTTGATGCTCCTGGGAAATTTTGTGACTCTCCTCAGGAGATTTTACATATTTGCCATCGCAGAACTCGGGGTGCAAGGTCTCCTTTATAAAGTTGCTACTTCATAACCTGCCTGAATGTTGAAATTGGGATGCTGTGTAAGGGGGTGGACCTGCCTATCTTCCCCTTCCCCTGAGGCATTCCAGGCTCACCCCTGTGTCAGCCTTAGTTATGCAGTGCATTAGATCCCCTTGCCACTCTGACGGTGTATTTGCTCTCTTTGGCTGTAATTTCCTAACAGATCAGACCTCCAAACCAGTTTATCAGGCAGCCACTGGGTTACAATGGGTGGGGGAGGAAACATGCCCTCCACAGGAGCAAAGGAGGGGATTCCAGCCTGGCTGAAACGACCTGACATTGTCAGTGACCCTGGCTGTAGCCAGGGACTGAGGATATAGCAAAGGATGCCTTCAACAGTGAGAATTGGAGCTACCTGTTAAACCTGTGCCCAAGAACCTCTAATTCCTGCTATTTCAGCTCTGTTTGTTTGGTTTCCCCCTCTATAAGCTGAGCAGGATCACACTCTCCTCCTCTTGTGCTTTGTGTAGTTTCTGTATTTGGACAGCCAGGGTTTCGGGGGGGTGATGTCCTTCTGGAGTGCCTGGTGTTACAGCTCTGTGACCTCAGGCAAGCAGGGGAGAGGCATAAGTCAGGGATATCTCTCACTATTACAGTGATACAAATGAAAAATAGCAATCTGTTTATTGGGATTGAAATCTGTAAGCCTGGATAACTGTAATTCTTTCAGATTTCTAGTGGTTATCTATAAATTAAGTGTGGGTCATGGCTGTGGTCAATTAACTCATTTTATTGACTAGTATTATAAATAATTATATGAAAGATATGTAAATCCTCACAAATGTGTTATAATTATATCAACAATTATTCTGCATCTCAGTGGGTATGGGAGAAAAAGAAACCTGTTCCTAGAGCATTTCTGGTTGCTAAGGAACAGTTACTTCAGTCGTAGAAATTGTCTCTCACACCAGATACATTATTCTGGCAAATTGGACTTTCAGATTGAGTACCAAGGGAAAGGGGAACAATCAGAAATGAGAAAATTGCTATTACAGAGCTCCATGGGGTCTAGTATGTGTGTGTCAAAGATTCTGGTTTTATATCTGCCTCTGTTTCTATTGTCATGATCTCTATTTTTTTTCCTTTCATTTTTTTTATTCCCCCCTATGAAAAAAAAAAAAGTCATTTGATAAAGCAGCATACCATAAAATTTGTTTTCTTATTGGTGGGGGAGAGTGGTAAATATGACACTAACCACTTCCTACAGCCCTCATCTTCTCAAAAAATAAAACCTGCATTGTGGGGTTTAAGACAGCTGTCAACAAAAGTAATTGGGACAAGGGGGAAAAGGTTTCAAAGTCTGTTTTATGTCTGTTGGTCTATTAGGTGACCTGAACCCTTCCTCCTCACCATTCCAGTGCTGTGCCCAGTCTGGTACTGGGATGCCTGGGGAGGGCAGGATATGTGTGCTGCAGGTGACATCCTGGAGTTCCAGTGCTGAAAATTCCCAATTCCCTGTGCCTGCGCAGGACTGAGTTTGCTGGACTGAGGAATGAGGCCCATGCTGGGAGAATGAGAACACAGAACATTTCTGAAGGGACTGCACACTGAGAAATCACCAAGTTCATTCATTAGACCTGGGGGCACTTTTTGTGGGTGGGTGTGTTTACAGCTAGTGTACTCTATGCACGAGGTATAAATTGTCCTGGGTCCTCTTCAGACTGATCTGTCCTTAACTTTCTTTTGTTACAACTTCATATTTTGTTGATTTCTGATGTCCTTCTTTGTTTTTAAATTGAAATTATATTACATTGCCATTGAATAAAATAAACAAGACCCCAGCTAGCTTTCTGTCAAAAGTAATGAAAACTGAGAATTGGTCTTTGCTGAACTGTTTGAAGCTGCTGCCTATTCTGAGCTATATTACTGTGTTTTGTGCTTAAACATCTTGGCTAATTAAATGCTGCCCGAGTTTCTTCGGTAGCTTGTTGCAAGATTTATAATGTTAAAGATCAGAAGGTTGAATCAAGGATTTAATAAAATGTGTTGTACAAAGAAAGAAGTTGTGTAGGTGCACAGAATAGTAAGTGCTTATTTTAGCACTCCTAGTGGTTGTAATGATAATTACTGCTCTTTCCTTGAAACCAATTTAATTCTCAATTTTACTTTGAAGTTTAAAAATGCCATTAATTAATTACTTTATCTAAACAGATTTGAGATATTGCTGAAGACCTTCTGGGGAAAAAAAATGCTCCTTTCATGTATAGTTTTCCCCTTCCATTTCTTATGTTTGTGAGATAGAGAGTTCATATATACACACAGCAGACACAGAAATGTATTTCAGTCATTCACAGATTTAAGCACAAGCACAACAAGTGTTATCCTACTGTGTGCTACTCAAATCACATTACAGCTAATGGATTTGTGTTTCCTACATCTCAGACAACAAAACTTTCAGAATTTCTTTCCAGGGTTTCGCTTCTCTGAGAGTGATGGGATGACAATTTTAAGAGCTCTCTGTCTGCTACTGTAACATACAGATAAAGCAGTTTTAAAGGAAAGAGGCAAGAGAAAAATAAAATTCAAAATACACTGCTGGTTCTCTAAATGTTATAGTGTATGGTAGAATATTAAAAAGTTGTTTCTGCTTGATATCAATCAAAGGTTGTATTGTTTGTTTGTTGTGTGTTATTTCTCCTGTGTTCTTTTTTGTTGCTTTTTTGTGTTTTTTTTTTTTCTTTTCTGTTTAAATTTCATCTTCCTGAGGTGTATTTTGCATCACTTGAAAATCAGAGTTATAAGCTAAACTCTGAGGGAAGCTAGGGTTTGATGTTTTGTAATTCAACACCCAGAAGGTGTAAATTGGATTGAATCCAAGGTTTTGTATTTAGAACGTAACTGGGACTTCAAAAAATAACCTAAACAACAGGGTTATTAGCTCTCTGAACTCAAGGTACTTTGCATAAGACAATGATTGAAGTGTTGCCACATGGTCTAAAAACACTTTCTTAGGCAAACATTCCTCAGGGGAAAGATCAACCTATATTTTCATAAATCCATGCTCATAACTGGTATTAGTCGTACCTTTGAAAAAGGAGTGATTATTGTTGAACACTCTCAGGAACTGTATCCAAAAGGACTGGGATGCACAGCTCCTGTCTTTATAAATCTTATCCAGTCCATTTACAGCTGCTCCAGGGTGGACTTTATCAGAAGGCTTGGAAGTATATTCCATGGTATTTTTATACCTCATATCCACTTTCTTCTTAAAGTACTGACATTTTAGTGTATCTGGTTTTCAGGGTCACAGCTTCCTTTTGAGGACAGCAGGATGTTAAAAGAACCCCTACAAATCCAACCAAAGCTGCACACTGGCATTGACCTGCAACTCACTAATCTCCGTGGACAGAAGGTCAGGCTGGGCTCTGAGCTTTGGATTCAGCACCACTGAGAAATAATGGGCTGGGGTAAACCTCTGGAGCTCTGTCCTCTTCTAAGTGTGCTTTGCTTCTGGACAGGTCTCTTGGCATGTCAAAGCCAGGGAAAATCACTAGTTTTCCCTGGAGCTGCCCTCGTGGTGCCTTTGGAACCGTCCTTCACTCTCGCTGCTAGAGAGGGGATGTGGGTGAAAGCCCCTGGCCTTGGGGGTCTGCCCCTTTGGGCTGCTGGCAGCTTTTGGGAGCTGATGTGGGCTTTGGAAGTTGAGCCAAGGCAGGGGAAAGGAGTGATTTTGTCTCTCTTTGTGCTGCACAAGGCTCAGCTGCGTGGTGGATTGAACTGGGAGACTCTCCTGAGCAGGGTGATAGCGCACGAAGCTAATAAAGCATTCAGCAGCCGACATTGTTTGGCTGGAATTATTCCTCCCTGGTCAGATTCTGAAGCAAAAAAATAGATAATCCAGCATGAGATTCCCTTTATAACTGCAAGTGCCATTGTTGTGTGAGGAATTGCATGTATTGATTAAAATCTCTTAACAGAAGAGCAAGGGAAATGAGCTGATGACAGTTCAAAAATTATTTTTTCAATAGAATATGGCTTAAGGCCATCAAAGGAAGAGAAGGAAAAACTAAATTGATGTGCAAGAGAAAAGGGAATATGTTGTCATCTGTTTGCTTGGAAAAACAAGGCAAAAAAAATCATACAGACTGACTTTAAATATTACAAATTATATATTTAAAAAAAGGTGAAGCAGAATTACAAGACTTAGAGATGTGTTTCATAATAATAAATTTTTATTTTTCAAAAATAACATATTTTTAGTTCCTTTTAGTCACTCATCTTTTACATAAATTGAATATATGTAAAATATGAATATAACAAAATGTACACATAATTAAAATTTAAAATTATGAATATAAAAGTTACCTATTTTTAAATAATTGCTTGAAATTTTATGGTGTATGTCTGTAAACAACACAGGTTTACTTTCTTTTTTTCTGTGTGTGTGATATTACTCTTTTTTCCACTGGAAGAAAAACTCAGAATATGCCATAATAGTTATAGTGGCTTGATAAATTACATCTGTAATATCATAAGAAATAGACTTTGCCTAATTCAGAGCAGGAAAGTAGAACAGTGCAAAATACACCTCCCTGCAGGCTGCAATGCAAGTCACTATAGCCATGCTAACAGGAAGTTAAAAAGGAATTTAAGTCAAATAATGTCTTTGCTATAGTGTCAGTATTTTATTGTGGTGAATAACTCCTTTATATGTAGGAATAAAGCAGCATAGTCAATATCTCATGGTTAGCATGTAAATGACAACTTGGGAACATCTATAAATGTATTAGCCTCTATTAACATTTCTAAAGTTTTATAAAGATGAACACAAAAAGTATTCCCTGCTACTGAAAACATTAATTTAAGCACATTATCACGCTGGAACTTCATACATAAATAAAATTCCAAAACAATGATGCAAAGAAAACACCAACCAGCCAGGTAAAATTTTGTCAACATTTAATTTCTTTGAATATTGCTGTACCTGGAAGCTGTCTCTGGAAGGGGCATGATCCTAAATTTCAGAATCCTCCAATACAAATGAACAATAGCCAACCTAGGCTAAAATTGCCAGTGCTACGAAGAAAAAAGATTCAGGCCTAAATTTACTTTGGCACATGAAGGCCATGGATATGACATCTGACTTACACTTATATATTTCACTTGCTTTCGTTAAAATTTCTTCCATGTGATGAAATCACACTCCCTGACCATAACAGAAGGAGATTTTTACCATTATGGAGGCAATTTTCTTGTGTCCAATAAACCAGGACTATACACACTTATTTTAAGAGATTTAATTCCTCCTTCCTCAACATTATTGCTGATTGCAAAAATTTTATTTAACTCTTTTTCTTTAGATTTATAAGAAAAATTGATCATTGTATCTCGACTCAATGATGGGAATGTCATGAGGATTGAGCACAGTGAAGCAACAGGAAAAGCAAAACAAAACAACTAAACATCTGTAAAGCATTTTGACATGAGGCTTTATTTTGAAAGGAATTCTTGGCTTAAGACTTATTTTAACAATACCTAAAGTATTTCACATGAAGAAAATTTGATGTAGACATTAAATACAGCTGGAAAAATATCAATACTCACAAACATTCTGGATCGTAGCCTTACAACCATGAATTTCGGTTTTGATTTTGCTGTCCCCATTTTATATTAATTTCCCAAAGATCCATAAACAACTCATATTTAATTCAATGTTTCTGGCCTCTGTAGAGATTAAACTCACAACAAAGATTCTAATGGAAATGTATTTTATATGGAAGAGGATCCTGTTCAAAGACAGAGGGATCTAGGGAGAAAGGATAACAACTGAGCTACTTTTAGTGGCACAGTGATAATACAACCTCATTGTGCAAAGTTCGATTAAGAATGAGCAATAATAAATATATAATGTGTCACCTATGTGACACAGGAGGTCACACATAATTTTCAAAAGAGACTTGAGCACTTGAACCCTCTTTCTGAAAGTCAATGACATTTAAGCTTCTAAGTGCTAGAGGCACTGAAATTCAGACATTATATGGTTTCTTATTAGTGGGGCTTTCTCAGTTTCTCTTTTACAGTTCATAATTTTTTAAACTAAATTATGTTTTGTCATTTTAGGTTTTTTAATTCCTGCTAGGAAAGAAGAAGTTGGATAGCCACTACAGGGCAGTCCTTGTTTTTATGAAGTAAAGGCAAGTCTCTGGGGTGAAAATTGGTCCATGTACACACGAACTATCTGCATGCCCTCAGCAAGATCATTACAGTCTATCTGCTATGGACATGCCACTGAACAAATATTGGATTACATTATGCCTATAATCGTCAGGCATTGTGCTCTTTTCTAAATTATTCACACGTAATCACTCCAGGGGATTACACTCCAGGATGATGGGAGGATGCCTAAAATCAGACAGCCACAAAGCACCTTTATTCTTCAGCACGTTCTTGGAATACATTAATCTTGAAGCCTAAAATCCACACTGGTGAGTTTACCTATTTGGAAAAGATGATGATGATTGCAGGTCTGGCAGATAACAAGTTAATTGCTATATTTAACTTATTATTGAGAATGAAAGGCAGGCTTTTTTTTTTTTTTTTTTTTTCAAAGGACACTTCTAATGACAATTCTTTCCTCTATGTGGCATGGCCAGTCATTTTCAGCAGGTAGAGCTGCTGCTGGAAAGTCTTGCTGTCAGAAATAACAAGTGCTTTAAATCGTGTCTCTTCAAATAGTAATAGAAGATTACTGTTATTAATAAAAGTATCTGCTTCATGAAAAATGCAGTATGCCTAAGGAATTTTGAAAGTGTAAAGCTACCAAAGGTGATGCTGCATCTGCTTTTCTCTACTCAGCTTGATTTTTTTCCTATTGTGGTTAGAATACAAAATAGTACTGGACACAAAGAGGAATTTTGGAAATTTGTAGCTTCTAATAAAACCTCCTCACATTACTGTCCATGTTTTACAGAGATTTTTTAATAAATCAACACCTGCAAATGATACATAGAACAGAAATGGAATATACTGATATTCCTTCCTTTTCTCTCAACCTGACCAGGTCATCTCAGCAGAAAGGATTCAGTGTGGATAACTCTGAAAAACAGCATCAGAGAATATTCTTTACTTTTAAAGATTAAGTGGAATATATTTTCATGGCATCTAAATTGGATACATGCACCTGCTGCAAAACCTCAGTTTAAAAGTAAATTAAAATATCTTGTGGAAATTATTACAGGGTAAACAATTTTGAGACCAAAATGCAGTGTTTTCAAGTACATTCATTAGCTCATGAAGGGCTTAATTATCACCCACCCGAGTTATGACTTCTCCTTTTTTCACCCTCCCACCCTTATTTTGCAAGAATTAAAAAAACACAGAATAAATGAGTTTGGAAGGTACCTCTGAAGACGATCTGGTCCAAGCCCTTGCTCAGGGGTCAGCCAGAGCAGATTTCTTAGGCTTGTGTCCACTAAGGTTTTGAATATTTCTAGAGAAGGACACCCAAAAACCCTCTCTGTTTCAGTGTTCAACCACCCTCAGAGCAGAAAATGATTTTCAAATGTTTAAATCATGTCCCTCAGGTTCCAGGATTGCAGATCATGCCCATTGCCAGTTTTCCTGTCACTGGCACCACTGGAAAGAGCCTGACTGCCTCTTCTTTACTTCCCCATCAGATGTTTGTACACATGGATCACACTGTAAGCCCTGTCTGCTCGAAATGAGAGTCTCCAGCATTTAAATCCGAATTTTAAACTAAAGATGATGCTTTCACATTTAAACATGGGGGATTTATTTATATATTTGGTGTCAATTTTTTTATTCCTACAGGAAATATATCTTTCCTAAGGGAGAAATATAAGAAAGAAAACTTCCAGTATTTTCCACACAGAATTTTAAATGTAGTTAAAAAGGTCCCAAGATGGATCAACCTGGGTTTTATGGATCCAATTTATATACAGATAATCAAATAGAGTTATTAGGAGTGTTTCAAAACTTCAAAAAGATTGGACAATAAAAAAATTGAGACTAGAGCACCAATTCATACTAGAGGGAGATCTGGACTCTAGTGGAGTCAGACTGGAGAACAGACCCTCCAGAGCAACCCCATATACTATGCAAATATTTAAAAATGTTTCCAAGAACATGCTCCAAAAGAATGAAGAAGTATCCACTCTCAGAGCTTTTGGGAAAGATTCATTCATGGTGTTAATGGTACACAAAGGTCTGTGTATGACTTTTTGAGGTTTTGTTTTGTTTTGTTTTTATTTGTAAATGGAGGAGTCATAAATCAGTGCAATTCAAGATAATATTAGTTTTGCAAAATTGCAGCAAAACCTAGGGTAGGAAAATGGGAATCCATGGGTACAAGCAGACCTCTCAAATGGCATCCCAGTGTTTGAAACATTGGGAAAGAATTCCTCTGTGCCTTTTGTTTACGGTTCAAACATACAAACTTGGAAAGAAAATGTTACTAGAGTACAAGTAATGAATCTGTTCAAAGTAAAAATAGCTCTTGATGAAATCTCCACAAGAAAGGAGATTTAGGATTAAAGGAAAATGTTAATTAGATTAAATCTTTTTATCCTGATGTGGTTCAAAAGTGCAAACCTTCTTCCTCTGAGAATGATGCAAGGAAACATTTTTTTTTCTGGGTGAACTGTGAGTGAGGTTATATACATATTTTATTCCTAAATTTCTGCATGAGTGATGACTGGGATTGTGGATGTCTTGACTCCTACAAAAGGAGGAAAACAAATAGATCCTTGAGGTCTTCAGCTTCAGATGCTGCATCCCTGCAGATGTTTTGTTAACATTCCACACAGCTGCCTTTTGTAATGAAGTTTTGCCATTTCCCTGGGAAATCTTGTGTATGCAAAGAATAGTAAACCTGTTCTTTGAAGTAATTATCCAAGGAATCAAGGTGGAGCATATTTTTTGTGGAACAGAATGCAAGAAGCAGTATGACTTAAAGCTTGTAGGATGTTTCTAATACCCTACTTCAAACTCTTAAAGCAGAATTTTGCCACTCACTTTTCAGATGGTGAGGCTCACGGGCCAGCAAAAAATGCCTTTGGCATATAGATGAGGATTGCATTACACAGAAAATGGCTAATATGTCTTCTCGTGATACTTGCTAATAATATATACTATTCACAGATAAACCTTTGCTTCTTTGATTATTTTCTGCATCAGTAGTTTTCTCCTTCCACCACTGGAGTCCAGTACTGGATTTACCCTTTTTCCACACTATGGATACCACCACATCTGAATATATTCACTAGGCTTTTTTATTAGATGTCACAGTGCATTAGAGGTGAACAATTGCCTGAAAAGACAGCACAGTTTACTGTACATGTGAGATTAAAAAAAAAAACAACAAAACAAGAATTGTATGTAAATTCACCCAATAATTTTATGTGGAGATTCTCATAACCTCTGGGTTGAGTTTTGGAAGTATTTCAAGGAATGTGCAAGTCATAGAAAACAAAAAATATAAATAAATAAACAGATAAACATACTCTAATTATATAATATAAATAATAT
>VXBS01009091.1:0-13062 GCA_013400255.1 Sitta europaea
TATATATATATATATAATTAAAATAATAAGTATGGATTTAAAATTAAGAACATTATTAATTCAAGAATTTTATTTTGGCAAATATTTATAGTCCAGCCAATAATTCAGTGAAAAGGCTGTATTAAATGAAGCAGGGAAAGCACAGAAAAAGTGTTATCCCTCTAGCAAATAATATAAATACATGTAGAAATACATTAAAGTAGTATTGTGGAGAAACTTCAGGTCAAAATAGATATCCATGGAGTTAATCTTTGATAAAGTATTTACCTAGAAGTTTTCATTTAAAGGGGTTTATTTCTGGGACAAGGTCCTTAATATACAGCATAAGGCATTTTATTTGCTGTAATTTATAGCTCAAATAGTGAAAAGCTTTGTATTAAATACAACTTATTTTTCATTCCTAGTATCACCATTGTTAGAGGGTCTGCATCTCCTTGCATGTATGCACTGCACATAGCACAGGATTTTTTTTCAACACCCAGCCAATGATTTATGGCTGCTCTGTGTGTTTAGGAGTTGTTCAGCAGGCTGTGGACTGGGTTTTCCAGGGCACTCACTGGATTGCAGGAGAGCTCTCAAATGTCATCCTTCTGTCGTGAGCTGCCCTCCATTCCCATGAGATTCCATCAGGCTCCACATGGCTTGCTTGGGTGCTATCTGCTCATCTGCAGTGGCTGCAAAAAATATGGGTATGTGAACTTGAGCTATCTTTTCAGGAGAAAAGATAGAAAAACACGTGGCTACCTGCATAAAACCTGCAGTCCTTCCCTGTTTTATCCTGAATTGTCCTGAGTCCTCATGGTTCTGTTATGCAGAGCTGGCACAATCACTCTTACAATGATATTGGTAGGTGAAAGCTGACACTTACAGGTATCTGCTGTTCCTAATATTTAACTACTCAAATCAGTTTTAGTAGATGTCCTAAATGCTTTTGAAATATTGATTTTATAGAATGTGCATGTATGCCATTTAGTGTGCAGATTTTTACTGAGGAGAAGTTCCTGAATCCCAAAGTCTTGAGAGAAGTGCTTGAGACTGGCCAAGGAATGGGAGTGAATTTTAGACTCATACCTGTTTCAATGTTAGATGTGTTTCCCTCTGGGATTGCTTGTGCTCCAGGGACTGGTGTCCTTTTGTGGCTTGTCAGGGATGCCATGGTGGTGTCAGGAATGACACAAAAGAACCCAAGCCCTCATTTGAGCTCCAGGTGCCCTGCATGGCCCTGGGAGGGAACTCAGGTCTGCACAAAGCACTCAGAGCCACCAAGGGCCTGGGAATGTTCTGTATGTGACTATAGATGGGTGAGTATGCATGTGCATAACCCATTTTGGTATTATCCCTAAAAATCCAACGATCCAAAGGCAGTTTGGAGTATTGTAACAGCTTCCTATCTACAGGAAAAGGTCATAAAGTAGTGTTGTTCATTATAGCATGGAATTCAGCAGAGCATTGACAGCACGGTGTTTCAGTGTCATGAGGGCTAATATTTATTAATTACTGACTGTAAAATATCTTAGCAGAACTTTAAAATCCAAATCAAAACCTAGACATTCATTCACAAATCTGTAAATACTTATAAATTTAGCATATAATTCACTAACAGAAGTTTAAAATGTGCCAATATGAACTTGTTGAGATGAACCATGGCTTTTCTTATTGTTCAGGATGCACAACAGCGTTTTTGTTGCTGGCCAGTGAAATATGTAGAGACTTAGAGGTAGTCCTCCTTCATGACTTCCCTTGACAGCCATTTTAGCATTTCTCCAGGCTACTCTGGGCTGTTTCACCAAGCTTCAGATTCTTCTCATGTGAGAGAGATGAGGTAAGCAGGAGCTTACCATCTGGTCTTCAGAAGAGCCATGTAATGCTCTGTGACATTCTAGGCAGCCATCACACAGGGTGGCATGCAGAGAGAGAGCACTCCTGCATTCCTGATCCCATCAGCAAGGCCTGCCATGCCCATGATAGGTCAACAGGGAAATTCTGTGATACACTGGACAGGGCTGAGTTACACCAAGGGCAAGAGGAAGTTCATTCATTGCATGTGTTCCATTTAATTATTTAACTGTAGAAATAATCTAGGTCACAAGTATCATGACAGTGTTCAGTCCATCTCCCCAGGTAAGCAAGTGAACTTAAAGTCAGGTGACTGGGATAAGACTACCAGCTTCTGTTCTCTCTCTGTATTTCTCTTAGTGATGTTTGTGTTTAATCCATCTTTGTCTAAATGTCCATAGTACAGTAAAAAGCATCATCAGTATATACTTTCCTCAGAAAGAAAAGAGGGAGATTCAGGAATACTGTGATTCTCAAGTGAAAGATTTTATGTAACTGGAGAGAAGATATACTGGTAAGCAATTATGTCCAAATGCACAGTTGCCAGTAGCTGCTAAAGGCAAACTGTATGAAGCAGACTGGACACAAACTAGAACTGTGATAGGTGATTTTTGAGAAATCCTTGTGCTGTTTTTTTGTCCAGTTGGAAACTGTCTTGGGGTTGAAGCTTCATCTGGCTGCATGAATCCAAAACCCACCTGAAGATACCCAACATTGCTCACATAAATTACCAAACATGCTGCTGTGGTATTTGAAAAGCCACAAATCTTGTCAATCAAATGAAGTTCTAAAGAGTTTACAGACTGTCACTTTGGCTCTTCATTGTGTCAAGACAGAAACATTCCTAGGATACATTTAGAAAGCTGCCTCACCAATCATCCAGTGTGTCATCAATTGCTTTGTTCCCTTGCTCAGTGACCTACTAATATTCTTTAAGCCATAGCTGCAGTTCAAAAGCAATTTATCTGGAACTACCCTCTGGAACAAGCAAAGTGGGAAAAGTCTGCTGTTGGAAACAGCACTGCAGAAATCTGACTGCAGCATTGAAGCCTTAAATCTAGAGAATTAAGAATTCTGTAGGAACATTAGTACACCAGATTATATCATTAAGTTTTGAAAATGTGCTTTAGTCATAAACAGTACAATTCTAGGGAGTTTTGAGTCCTCCAACCATATTCCAGGGATGTACCTCAGGGTGGGTTTAATTTCAAGATGTGGTCTAATATTTCCCCTTGACAAAATGGATAGAATGTGCAAAGCTTAAAAATCATTCAGGATTTTTGCAATATGGTCGTTGTTCACCTACCTGGCTGTAAAACCTGTCTCATTGCTTTCCCCTTGTTTTCAGCCCTGGAGTCTGATTACATCCAAGGCACAAATTCAACGTCAGTGGCACCCCAGCTGCAAACAAAGCAACACGGATTTCTTCATGCCCAATTGGCTCAGGTATCTGTGCAATCTCTAAGGGAAGGTCAGGGAAGGGTAGCTTGATGGCTGATCAAGAACTCTTGTCAGAGGAAAAAGCTGTGGTCAACTCTTCCTTCCCACACTGTGGTTCCAGCACCTTTGGTTTTTCAGGCCTCTGCCTCATCCTCTGCAGTGCCATGCCCCTGCCTGTAAGGCCTCCTGGCAGGGAGAAACCTTTCCTGTAGGAAACTTTTGAGAATATATTGTTATATTGTCTCATTTCCATATAACATGCTGTGAGTTTAGGTGAAGGCAGAAGAGAATACTCTACTCAAGCTTAGATCTAGCCTGAGAAGGCTTGCTGTTGTGCATGAAGTCACACATTTGAACTAAAATCTTCTAAATATTATTGTTTTCCAGCCTAAAAAGGTGCCCATGCTCCCCTTGTCATCTCCCAAAGGAGAAGAAATGTCAGCATTGCACTGCAACATCTACACCAGGAGTTTGCAACCAGTTTGTGAATCAGTTGCCTTTGTCAGGCAGGTGCCTGGAACATTTAATGGTTTATGTTCTCCTGCCTGCTCTGTTCACTGTTCACCCACTGATTCCTGCACTGGCTCATTCTCAGCCTGCCACGTTCAGAATACAGAAACTCAGAATCCACTGTGTTTTCCCTCTTCTTATTCCAAGAGGAGCAAAAATTGTCTTCCATAGGTCAGATCTCATTAGTAGGCACAAAAAATTCCTAAGAACTTTGCCTTTGTATTTAAGTGCACAGTCTTATACCTACAAAATATCATGAAATGCCTTTCAATTGAAGAGAAAATATTTAATTTTTCTATCTGTTGTTTCTCTTTTGTGGTAGTGTCTATAAATTTGGGTAGTCTTGAGCCTCTTACTGATCAGCAGTTCAGCAGAAGTTAGCCCTGGTTTCCTGGGTTCAGTTCAGTAGTGCCCAAAGGAGATCTGAATTTTTAAAAGGATGCTTAAGACAGGGAAAAATTTGAATCTGAACATGAATTATCCTCTGACTGAAACACTAAAAGAGCTCAATACCATTTTCAGCTCCTCATTAAACTCTGGATAGAGTGTGTCCAAACAAAAGTGTAAACAACAACATATGTGGTAAAAAAACTACATTCACTTGGTCCATTGTCTGTCATTCCCAGATTTGATGTACCAAATTTAGCAAAGAGGGATGACATTGGATAACTTATTAGCAGCTGTATTTTCAAATAACATAATTTCTGTATATGAGAGAGGATAATCCAAATCACGTAAGTTATTTTTTCTGCCTATAAAATGATAGCAATTTTCAGCTGCCATGCAAGATTTCTTTAATTACCATAACAGAGTCTATTTGTTTATAAAAGCATGGGCATATATTGGATATTTTTATCTTTTTCAAGGTGTCAAGTTAATTATCTTTGTTTGAAATTTTAGGTACAACCCATCACTACCTTTGAATAAAACTGACACTGAATTTTCTAACATTTGTCCTTTACTTCAGCCTGTGCTGTCACATGCTAAAGGTTCCATATGAATGCCAGACCTCTGTAAAAAAATTACCTTGAGAGTTTCATTAAAGGTTTTGCATATGTTACAGTAAAATCTAAAAACAGGGAGTTTTCCATTACTAACTGTGTGGAGACTTTCAAATCCTTGCCTGTTGTGCCATTACACTGTACATTTTTAGTCACATTATACCTAGGAATATCCTTTAATAATAGTTTGGTCATGATTAATTCAGACTTTAGATTAATATCTTGGTGTTTCCAGGAGATCCAAATCTCCTAATAAAACATAGTCCCATGAACCCCTGTATGCTGCTTTTAGGGGGAAGGATATTGTCAGCTGACAATATAATGCTGGAAGTTATCTTTGCTCTGTTTTCCTGAACTTGTTCAAGTGAATTGCTTCATTACTTCTCCCTTTATTCACTAATCTTAGACTTAGGGAACCATGAGATCTCTAGAGCTTTTTGGATTTTCTGGTTCTTCCCTCCCTTTTCCCATGTAATTTTACAACTCTTTATGAAATACAACAAGAATATAACATAAGCAAAAAGCATTCATGGTAAAAGCAATAACATCTTACAAATTCTGTGTTACAGTGTGCAGATGCAAACTGGTTTTAGTTTGTGGATGTTTGCTTGGGTCTTTCGGGGGAGAAAAACAGTAGAAGTCAGAAGAAGCATCTAACACATCTCGCAGCAAAAATAATCTTTCTTCATGCATATGGGAAAGTAGTGCTGATTTACACATTTCACTTCTTAGAAAGAAGGCAGAATTTTATATTTCTTTCCCAAAATTTATAGAGTACAAATTTTTATCTCAGTTGCTTCAAATGCCTTTATTCTACTTAGCACCTTTGGGATATTCAGGGCTGTTCACAGGTAGAGGTAGAACAGTGAGGGTCTAACTCCATTTCAGCAACTTTTCAGTTGAGAAACCAGCTTCTCATTAAAAACTTGATCCTCTATCATTCTTGGGGCTTCTGCTCCTTTCCAGCATATTCTTTCATAAAGAAACCTTGTACGTGACCTGAAGTGACTATTCTTATTTTGCACAAGTATTACAAGTATTATCTTTTCAGTATTTTGTAAAAATATTTGGTTGTAATCTTTCACTTGTAGATCACTAACCTTATTGTCTCATTTAAGTTTCACCTGCCTACATTTAACAACTCAAAGTTTTCCTTGCAAATCCTTCCAACAGCTTCAGAGCTCACATTATCTTGGGCACAATTCTGAATTGAAAAGTCAAACTTCCTCACAGCTTCCCTGGACTTTCTTTCTGTTGAGGCCTCTTTACCCTGTAAATGAAATGTCAAATCATCAAAAGCATCTGAGGGAGGGTACATGAGGGTCAGGAGGGTGTGTGTGACAGTGACATCAACTGAGACAATAAAAGGGCTTCCAAGTTACTTAGAAGCTCTATTTTAAAGTTACATTTAAGGGGTCCACTAAACCAATTTAGTGGTCTTTAAATACATCTGACATCAAGAGACAGTCATCTGCTGACATACCCAAGCCAGAAATCTCTTGGACATTCTGTCTGGTAAGTATACTCTACTTTTTTCCAAGTTCTCTGGAAGATTTATTAGAATATTTTATCATTGATTCTTTACCCATTTTTGTGTTAGTTTCTTTTCTATCATAAAAAAATAAGCAAATATTAGTAAGATAAAACTGTTCTCTTATCTGAACTAAATTTGTGAAATGAAAAAGTCAGAGACAGTGAACAAGAAATATCTCGAAGTGAATTCAAGTCCTGAATTAATAATCCTGGGTTAGATGGACTGCCAGGACCTTGTTGATACTGTCATGTAAGAGACCATGTTATAAAGCTTTTCTGACTTAGAGGAAAGCTGCAGAAACTATTGCAAAAAATGGCACTGTGGAGTTTTATATCTCTTAGGTGTCAGTATCTCAGTATCAAATTTCTTAAGCAGTAACAAAAAGATGCTTTTTCTGCCTGCCTATACTGAAAATCCTGACTAGAAACTGATATTGGAACTGTGTTGTTTCTGCCTGCTGTAGCATCATCAGTAGTAAATATATTCCAAATGGCAGTTCTGATGATGACATAAAAATCAGAGGGGAATTCATACAGGAAATGCAGGATTATCCCTGAAAAAATGAGGGGCTTAATTCTGATTTCTCTTCTGTAACTTGATGGGCATTGGCATAACTCTGCCTCTCTGCAAAATTGTCAGGGAAAGTGTCAGCCTTGTCATTCTAAAGCATATGCAAAAGAAATAGAGAAAGTTTTATTCTATAAAATTTTTCATTTCAATAGCTATACACAAGTATTTCACTGGACTTGAAGGCTACAAAGTCATAATGATGACAATAATAATAATAATATTGGGAGAACATGGTGCTTTTCACCCAATTATGCAAGAGATAGGCACCTAGAAGATGATGATGAGGATGATGATGATGATGATGATGATGATGCAGAGCAGCTAAAGCTAACCAAAATTCATGGAATTGCCCAGGAAGTAACAATAAGTTGCTCCCAAAATTAGTATTAGAAGTAAATCCTTCATTTGCTTCCCTTGCTCTAACCAATTTCACAAAAAAATACTTTTCAAAAACTCTTGTCTGATGTTTTTCAACTTTTTTTTTCTAATTTAAATTTGTTTGGAATGAACAGAAACAATTTGAATTACAGACTTTACATGTATTGATTTCTACCTCTGTAGACAAAATGACTTCTATAATAAGAAACCTGGCCTGGGCTGCAATCATTTTATGTGCCATGTGGCTTTTTACAACCTCTGATGGAAGACCAATGGTGNTGATGATGATGATGCAGAGCAGCTAAAGCTAACCAAAATTCATGGAATTGCCCAGGAAGTAACAATAAGTTGCTCCCAAAATTAGTATTAGAAGTAAATCCTTCATTTGCTTCCCTTGCTCTAACCAATTTCACAAAAAAATACTTTTCAAAAACTCTTGTCTGATGTTTTTCAACTTTTTTTTTCTAATTTAAATTTGTTTGGAATGAACAGAAACAATTTGAATTACAGACTTTACATGTATTGATTTCTACCTCTGTAGACAAAATGACTTCTATAATAAGAAACCTGGCCTGGGCTGCAATCATTTTATGTGCCATGTGGCTTTTTACAACCTCTGATGGAAGACCAATGGTGTAAGTACATTATCTCACACTGGATGGCTTTTGCTGCTCCTGACAATGTGGTAGTTTGTGCATGTGTGTGTGAGTTCTGGCCCTGCTTCTGAACCTTTTGGCCAAGCTGGCCTCACTCTGCCCTCTTGAAACAACTAAAGAGATCTCAGGCACTCTGAGTTCTCACATGTGTTTTGAAAATAGGCAACTGAGTAGAGGGAGAAAAACTGTATGAATCTTCTCTCATTATATTATTATATAATGGGATAAGCTCCATGTCCTGGGGGTCTACACAGGTTACCATCTTCTGTACTGTGAGAATCTAGCTGTAACTCACACTTGGACAGTAACATCCACCTGCTGAGACACAAATCCACAGGGAGTCATGCTTCCATAGCTCTAGTGATCACAGAAAACTACCACTGAATAAATGCCATAGTTTCATTGATCACTTACCTAATATTGTACAAGCCCTAAGCTCCCCTACAATAGCTGAACTAAATTACAGGGACAGTATTGTCACAAAACTGAACTACTTTCCACTTTTTATGCCTTCTCACTGATACATCCATTACCAATACCAAATCACCACCCACCCTCCCTCTCTTCTCCACGTATCATTCTATGCCTTGCAAATCAGCCAGGCAGCTTCCACAGCTCTGTATTGTGATTCCTTACACAAGTCCCCAAAGCTGGGCCTTTGAGCCAAATTCTGGAATCCAAGCAGGGTGCCCATGTGCCTCTGTCTTTGCTTCCCTCTGCTGCAGGAGAAGGTCTGTGAGCGAGATGCAGCTGATGCACAACCTGGGCGAGCACCGGCACGCAGTGGAGAGGCAGGACTGGCTGCAGATGAAGCTGCAGGACGTGCACAGTGCCCTGGAGGACGCTCGCACCCAGAGGCCGCGGGGCAAGGGGGACGTGCTGGGCCGCAGGCTGCCCCCGGAGCAGCAGAAGAAATCCCTGGATCTGGACAAGGCTTACATGGATGTGCTCTTTAAAACAAAGCCATAGTGAGAGCAGCCAGAGAGTTGTGTCTGTCCACATGAGCACGTGTCTGTGTAGCACTGACCAAGTAGGGCATTTCACTCATTTTTATTCCGGCTACTCTAAGGATTAAAGGCTCTGTTCAAGGTTGTAGCCCTGCTGAGACATTTTACAACCAAATAAAAAATGTATTTACAGTCTACCCAGGCCCACTGCTGGGTACCTTTTGGCTGATATATCTTATAAATTGCCTGCATAACAGGAAAAAGAAGCCCAAAGCAGTAAGAAAACTGGAAAACCATTTAAGGCCAGTCCTCCCGGTCTTACACAGGCAGTATTTGTGTGTAATCACTAGGCCTGCTTGTACTGTTAACCAGCAAGGAATAAATGCAGGGGAGCAGTCTCCAGAATAGGACCCAGGGTTAAACTTTGTTTAACTTTGTACTAATGGAAATAGATAAATTAAACCCATGTCTATTTTCAGAAGAAGGCCTAAAATCAGATGAACACTAATTACATAGCCACACAATAATAATTTAGGATTAAAGAGTGGAAACAGAAAAGAAATAGGATAGGAAGGCAAAGCTTAAGATTAAAGTACAAAGGGATAAAATGAAAACAAATTCTGAAGAATTTTGTAAAATACAGAAATGAATGGAAGGTTTGATTACCTTCCCCTCCTCCAAAAGATGAAACCCTGTAATTAACTGCTGAAACAGTGGGAGCAGAGATGGTAGCACATATGTAAGCATGGCCTAACTATAGAATTGGAAAGGATTCTACTCCAGACAATTACAACTGAAACAAAAATCTTGTGATTTTTGAAAGATCTTTTCTCCCTCCTTTTCTCTATAAACTGTTGTCTCTGAACTTCTGTATGCTGTGCTAGACCTCACGTGTAATTTTTTTGTGAGACCAGTGGCTCTCATGAATAAAATTACTCATTTCCATATGCAATTTATTGTAGAATTGGGATCTCAGTTTTCCAGACCTCCAGAATGAGAACCACTAACATGCAGAAATCAACCTGGGAGAGGAACCATTAGCTGGAATACATTCAAACTCCAAACAAGAATCAGAAAGAACTGTATAGAGACAAATCAGTTATGGCAATGATTTTAAAAAGCAGCAAATACAAAATTACTTTGCATGGTCTATGTACATACGTGCTGAGGAACCTCAGCCATCACTGATGAACAAGAAGGTTTTCCCAGCAGGAATCCCAGGGGTGCCTCCAAATTTGCCCCTGGCAGACCTCAAACCCAGATATAAACCCAGATTGCTGCTCTAAGCCCAGGTGGCTGCACAGATGTTCCCACGCTGGCTCTTATTTGTTTGTTTGATGTCTGACACACCTTGGGGAGCCTCATGAACCCCTTCTAACTCCCTGCAAATACAAACACCTCCTGCTGAGGGCTGGAGACGTGCTTGTACCTAGAGTCCTGCAGCCCACCCTTTGGCCATCCTTGTAGCAATGTAAAGGCCCTGGTGCTGGGAGCAGATGGCACAAGGGTCCTGTGCCACCTGTCTGGGTGGAGGATCGAGGCCTTAAGGTGCACTTTCTATTTATTCTTTAATCAGGCATCTGTGCTAACTTCAATAAATAAAATTGCATTTTTGTATCTATGTGTTACTTATATATTACCAAATAAAGTGGACCAAAAGCTCTTGGACAATATTTTAAAGCATAAGAACTGACTGGCCTGTGACTATTTGGATATAGTTTAGCATTTCAGGTAAGACTATTAAGCCATTTAATTTTACGATGGCAAAGTAAGCACAAAAGTAATGATGAGAGTAATTTTTATTTTTCCTTTCATTCTTCCTGCATACAAAATCACAGCAGTGATTAAACAAAAGGTGTTTACCCAGCACAAACCTATTTATGTACCCTTACAATAATGGCACACGCAAAAACTGTATAATCTTCAAGTGCCAAAATCATAACCTGTTTCATTTTGATCTAAACAAAAAGATTCTATTCTCCAAACAATTCCTCTTAATCTTCAGCTGTCCAATAGATGAATGATGATTACACAAATATTTAAACTTTCTGTACACTTACAGTATGACTTTTCAGGACTAAAGACAGCACAGTGGAAGATTAATTAGTGCCAGGTAATGCCCATTAAAAATAAGATCTAACATTAATATAATTACTTACTAATTATCTAGAAAGTAGATTTGTTATGGCTCTTCAGCTTAAACCTCTGATCAGAGTAGCAGCAGTTAAAACAGCAAAAGGTTCAGTGTGGGGCAGAGGATGTTATCAAAAACATTTTAATACCAAAAAATGCTAAGATCCATTTTCACCTGGACAAATGTGCAATTTTGATCATCTCTCTTTCATAGATTGAGGGGACCAGAAAGAGGATGATGAGAAATTATAGGGCCACTGAAACACTTGTATAAGATAATAAATCTCATCATAATAAATTGTAACAACAGCAGTCAGAAAAGAAAGAGGCACGATAAAGATATATCAGATAGCCAGTCCAGATGTAGCCTCGCTAGGGCCGAGGAGAGGGGAAGGATCACCTTGCTTTATAACCTGACAAAGGGCTTTTTCTGCCAGGACCTGTGCCCTCAAATGCCTATCCTGGGCAGATGCATATTGACTGTACACACCTGTTTTTTACAGAATTCTCAGTGAAAATCAATCACGTCTCTCACTGGTGACTCATTGAAACAAAAAGCACCAATACCAACATCGCTCCTCAGGGGAAGCAAAACAAAAAACCCCAAAAAAACAAAAACAAAAACAAACAAAAAAAACTCAACCCAACAAGCTTGTGAAAATATAGCAAAGCCAAAATCGCAAGAAGTCAAACAGAAACAAGACAGATTGTGAGATCTGTAGGTAAAACCTCCTGCTGGCTATTTGACGGATTTGGCTTTCTAAGACGCTCCTGGCCTCGCCTGCTGTAAAGGCTCCTATTCGGCGTTGCTCAGCTCACCACTGGACGTGTGACATCTGACTCCTCCCTTGTTTGCACATCCTGACAGCTTTTGCGCCAGCGGCTTGCCCCTCATTGTCCTGCTGCTGGCTTTCCAGAACTGTGTGGACTGTCTCTCTGGCCATTGTTAAATGATGGGAAAGAGAGTTCACTTAACAGATTCGTGGTTTGCTCTCTGTTGTGGCAGAGCTGCCATCCTTTGTGGGGCATTTGGATACAGCAAAGGCACACGTCCTCGCTTTCTTGCCCCTTTTTCCCCTGCTGTCCCCAATGTGCATAAGGAGTTCTAAAGTCCTTTCACCTGGTATGGAAGTCAAACACTGCTTGTATTTAATGACGATGCATCAGAGAATATTTTAGAAAAAAAAGACATGATTTCTTTGGATCCGAATCTATCAGTATTGGGTTATTCCCCCTCCTCTGTCCCACGAGGAGCGGGAAGGGTTTAGTGCCACCCGTGGCCCTCCAGTACACCAAGGGTGCCTGAACTGCGGGACAGGATAGTTCTGCTGGGACATTATGGAATGACAGCCACGTCTACTAATCGTATTCCTGAACAGACTGCAGATTACACAGACACTGCCTTAGGGCTGTACAAACACAGAGGTGTAATTTAAATCAGGAATCAGTTTTAGGAGGAAGGTTGAGATATCAGAGACATCAGCTCACCCAGATATAAACTGTATTATACGGCAGCTGGCCCGCTATCATCCCCAGTGCTGCTCGTCAGGGGAGATGCCGGCTCCACAGAGGAGATCCCGGTGCCACAGGGGGAGGCCGGCTCTACAAGGGAGGCCCCGGCTCTACAGAGGAGATCCTGGCTCCTCAGGAGCGATCCCGGCTCTAGAGAGGAGATCCCGGCTCCTGAGAGGAGATCCCGGCTCCTGAGAGGAGATCCCGGCTCCTCAGGAGAGATCCCGGCTCTACAAGGGAGAGCCTACTCCTCAGGAGAGATCCCAGCTCCCCAGGAGCGATCCCGGCTCTATAGAGGAGATCCCGGCTCCTCAGGAGAGATCCCAGCTCCTCAGGAGAGATCCCGGCTCCTCAGGAGAGATCCCGGCTCTACAAGGGAGACCCCGGCTCTACAGAGGAGATCCTGGCTCCTCAGGAGCGATCCCGGCTCCTCAGAGGAGATCCCGGCTCCTCACGAGAGATCCCGGCTCCTCAGGAGCGATCCCGGCTCTAGAGAGGAGATCCCGGCTCCTCAGGAGCGATCCCGGCTCCTCAGAGGAGATCCC
>VXBS01009091.1:21332-39068 GCA_013400255.1 Sitta europaea
GGGGCCGTGTGTGTCACCTGCCAGGGACAGGGGCCATGTGTGTCACCTGCTGAGGACGCTGGCCATGTTTGTCATCTGCCAGGGAGAGGGGCTGTGTGTGTCACCTGCCAGGGACAGGGGCCTGGCTTGTCTCCTGTCGGGGACAGGGGCCATGTGTGTCACCTGCCAGGGACAGGGGCCGTGTGTGTCACCTGCCAGGGACACTGGCCATGTGTGTCACCTGCCAGGGACATGGCGCTGCCCCAGCAGGGAGAGTGGGGAGCAAGTCTCCAGCAACATAGTGTGGTCAAAAGGGCTCTGGGTGGGCAGTGGAGTTACTACAAGTCTGGTGTCAGCAGTTCAGAATTGCCTCTAATCAGCATCTTCCCTGAAGCTACAGGAGCTACTGAGTATCTTCAGAGACAGGGAAAACCCAAAGGTTAAAGAATGACTTCTTGATCAGTGACAGAAATTACGGTGACGAGCTGTAGTCAGTGGGCAAGTTTGGAATAATGTGTGGTAGCTGGAAGCTGCAGCTGGGTAAATCCAGCCCAGAGGAACAGGACACATGTCTGACCATGTGTGGTCTGGGGTGGATTATCTATTTTGGTGAAATGTTTCATTAAAAAGCTGTGCAGCTTTCTGCAAAGATTACTTGATGCAGATAGGAGTTAACTCAAGGACGTCCATGGCCTGTGCTTTTCAGAAAAGCTGCTGTTGATCATTTCATGCAATCTGAATTCAAGGGTCACGCATCAAAAGGTAGAAAATTTATGCCTCAAAGATAATTGCAGCTACTGGACGTATTTCTGGCAAAACACAATTTGTTTCCAAAGCTGAACAGCATTTTTATGGAAACTTAACGTGTATGCTAGGGATACAGTACTCAAGCTAACATCTGATCATTTAAATTTTTCCCCAAATAAAGTGTGTTTAGAAATCTCTGAGAATGAGAATCTAAATAATAGTTTGACATTGTAATAGAATAAGGGATAAGTAAGGATAAATATTTTGTTACCTTATTCCTTTGAGATACTTGATTAGTTCAGAGAATCTAATTATTGGAAAATGGTGTACTTTATTCAAAAGCCTGAACAAAATAATTGGATTTTGTATGGCTGAATGTAGACATATTGCTATAGTTTCTGACTTAATTGACACTTTTTCCTCCAGACAAGTGAAAGTCTATGTGAAAAATACAGTGTGAGGGAAAAATGCATTTGGAAGCATAAGTTCTAATAATATAGCCAGAAGTGTTATGTTAAAAGGTTTGAGTACTCCAGTCTTGTTAGTCTTACTCAGAATACAATATCTTCTTGTTATCAAGAAGAGAATACTTCTGGTATGGAAAACATAATGGTGAAATGAGATCTTTGTAATAAACAATCTCAATAAGGGAGTAATATAGGAGATAGATGCTTAGCTTGTCACTTCTTGGTGCTTTGGAGTGTTTAATCCTCCAGCCTTAACATTCTTAAAATAGCTTAGATAATTTTCTTGACTCATAGAAAACATAATCTAGTGCTGTGAGCAGCCCTGTGTGTAGGGCTTGTGTGGCAGCCAGGAAAGCCAGGGGTCTGTTTGGGGCCGAGGACATGGGACAAAACTGCAAAGGGGAATGGATTGAATCCTTGTACAGGTCAGCATCATATCTTGTTCTTTCTAGTTTGGTGAGTGTCCAGTTTTATAAACCTGCTGTTGTGGTCAAACTATCACACTTACCAGGTTGTACTATTGTTTTCTCTCCTCCTGTTTCTTGCTTGTTCTGAGATGGGCAATGGAATGGAAAATTCAGAAGGGAAAGATGTGGAAAATAAGGACTAAAAATATAATGCATATGATGCCTGGTATAAATCTTCAGAGCCTGTGAGGATGAATTTATATGGTGTTAGAGATGACTAAATAATCATACAAACAGTCTTGTTTGTCTAAGCTATTACAGAAAATTCTTGTAGATGCTTTTTATTTAAGTACCTGAATAAGATGGAAGAAAATGTTCAGGAGCCTTATGTTGATTTAACAGTGGTGAAGGTTTAAATAAATGGTCTCTGGATACATATTTTCATTATTAGGTTCATTTTCATTATTAGTAATTAGTTTCCCACATGTGATTTCTCTGTAGTGTTGGAGTTTTTGTTATTGGAAGACTTTAATTCTAATTCTCTTGCACCAAGTGCTTTTTTGTAGAGTTATGGTGAAAAACCTTTGGCTTAAATTTGCCTTTTCCTTAAAATTTGTTCTGGATTTAATTTTCTAAGTCTGCTCCTGTTTTAGTCCCTTTTGACAGTTTCATATTTGTTCATCCTGTTTAGATATTATTAGTTCCAAAGTCTTGCCTGTACTACTGCGTTTATGAACAAAATGTGACTCTGCTTTGATTCTGTTGCTATGACTCTTGGGTCTTTGAAAATCTTCAATTGCTTTTTAAATCTTGTCCATAGATGACAAGTTATTGTGCAGATGCTCAATGCTGGGATTTTTTTTCCCCCAAATATTATTTTTGCCTGCTGGGAGGATGCATTCATGGGTTGTGAATGGAAGTGCCACGTGCCTCAGCCTTTTGTAATGTACATGAAGCATCCCCAGAAGGGTCCCTTTCTTGTCTGTGGAGGGATATCAGAATGTATAATCGGTTTTCCACTGTGGGACAGGTTTTATTTCTCTTCCTGTGATTTCTGCAGTTGAACGTTTTGCAGCATGGGACAGCACAAGGTATGGCATGAAAATAATGAGGCCTGATTTGCCATGGGCTCAGGTCATACTGTGCATCACCTGCTTTCAGTTCACTGCAAGCATGCCTACTCCTAATTGCAGCTGGCACTGGCAGAGCAAAATCTCCTCATCCAGGCTTTGTAGGCACCAGGATGGAAAGCCCTCCAGAGAAACTGAGGTGGGCTGGGAAGATCCAGAAAAATGGGCTGCACTCAGTGATTACTTTCAGAAACACCAGTCTGTTATCTTTTGTAAGGTACTCAAGATACAGTAAGTGATCTTAGAGTTGTAGGAACTGGGGTTTTTATTTCCTTTTTGACATCCTTCCTGTCTGCAATGACAGCTTATTGTCACTGCTGAGAAGGGAAACAGCAACTTCCAGGGCAGAAGCACACACTTAATCCTCCTGTACTTCTTCAGCACCCAAATTGCCTTTCACAAATGTGATCAGATTTTATTTGTGGTGGACTTTGGCACATTTAATAAGGACACAAAGCACTTTAAAGGTGATTATGCTGAGAAGTAGAATTTTTTATGGACAACTTTTCTCTTCATTGTTAGTGCCTTTAATCGCTGAGAATGGAACTGTAATGGCTACATAAAACTTGTGTTTGGTCCCCCAGTTCTTTTGAATTTGAACTTCTGAAGCTGTTTTTTAATAAATGATGATCCTTTCCAGTTTTCAGGAGGATAATATTACTCTGAGTTTCTTAGTTTGATTTTTAAACATCCATGTTGAAAATGGAACAGAAATTAGAATATAAATCAAGGCAACCAGTATTCTTTTATGAAGGTCTTGTGTTCGGTAGCTTGGTAGAAGTCATAAGGTGTGAGTGTGTTCCCTCCTAAAGGTTAAGTCCTTGCTGCTTTAAGAAATCCCTTTGGCAACTGAACACTCCACTCATGAGATCCTTTCCTGAAATGGAACTGCATTACTAAGAAGTACATTACTCATGGTTGAGAGAACCCACTGAAGACCAGAATTATTTGAATATTAAAAATTTTTGAGGGTGGAAAGTGTTGACAGAGTTTCTGCTTCGAGCTGAAGGAAGATCCTGTGGCAGCCCCCAAATTAAGCAGTGAGAATTCTTTCTGTGGGCTTCCTTACATGGAGCCCCAAGTCAAGTGTGTCTTCTGGACTGTGTCTCTGTAAGATTTTGATGGGAGCGTGTCCTGTCCTGAAGAGTGGTTCTGTGGGATTGTGAGCCATCCATCCATGGCATGTTCTTTCTACCTGATGTAGGAGTGAAAAAGAAAACACATCCTAATTCTGCTGTGGGGAACCAGGGTACTTTCTCTTGCTGCTGAGGGACTGTTCTGTTAGAGACAAAAGAGGCCTGAGAGTGGTTTTTCCAGCAGGCTTTTCATGCAGCTTATTATAGCCGTGTCTTCCTTGGCTTACATTGAAGGGAAGGAGAGGCGTACAAGGCTAATGGTTATCCTTCCCCTGGGGCACGGGGAGGGTGCTTGCATGAACCATCACAAGACCCTAAAACCAGAAGATTCACTGGTTCGGGTAATTGAAATTGTATGAGCAGAAATCTTCCTTCCATGTGAAAAGAGCTGTCTCTTCAGCCTGGAATGCCCATGTTCTCCTGCCGTTCTAATCAAAAGTCTCTTGTTTTTCCTACTGACTTCCCTCTTTATTACAACAGTCATTTGCTGAACAATCCTCCTCATTTCTTCAGCTTGCATCATGATTTAATTTCCACCTTACAGCATCTCCATTGTTATTTATTTTGCGACTTAGTTTTAAGCTATTCCTGCAGTGTATTGTGACTCCTTAAAACAGCCTGCAGCCGTTCTAAAAAGCATCAGTTAAAGAAAGCTGTCTCATAGTGCTTAATTATCCTCCCGCCAGAAAATATTTAGAAAATTTTACGGACTCGTGTATTAATTTGCTTGGTTGCTTTTTGTGCTTGGCGAGCTCGCCTCAATGACTTATTGATATGAAAATGCACAATGATTACTGATCGGTAAATGTACTGATTAATGTAATTCTGTACTAACGATGTTTAAGTTATTACAAAGAACAGTACATTTTCCCTACCTTAAACTTGCTGGAAAAGGGGTGCTTTTAGTTAAAAAATGGATGCTGTGCTGACTCGTTCTCCAAAGTGTCAGGTGAATTCACTTTAAATATTAATCGGAGCAGACTTCCCTGCCCAAACGCCCGCCCCTGGCAGTGGCGTGCTGTGCGTGCAGGGGCCGCTCGGCGGCAGCGGGGCCGGGCCGCTGGGGCCGCCTTGTGCCGGTCCCTGTGCCCTGTGCCCGGTGCCGGTCCCGGTCCCTGTGCCCTGTGCCCGGTGCCGGTGCCGCCTCTCGGCTCAGTCAGGCTCTGCCGGCAGTGCTGCGAGCCGCAGCCGCTTCTGCTTCGCGGGAAGGCGATGGAGGGAAAATAAGGCTCGCTGGCGGTGCCGTGAACTACTGAGGAAACGATGGAAATATCAAATATGCTGAACTTAACAAGTAATGCCCAAGGATGCTGATCTGGCTTTCAAAGCTGCCTTTTTGGAAGGAACAGAATTCCTTTGTGCTCTGATCCCGAAATTGTTCCCATGCTTCTGTCTTTCCTCCCTGATAGACACGAGAGGAAGGTGCGTATTTTTTAACAAGAATAATGTGTTGGCGTTATTCAGGAGAAGAATGAGGAAAAGACAGAGTGCTGTCCTTTGTGCACAGGTCAATTGAAATGTCTGCTGACAAAGAGCAGGCTTGAGGCGGAGGAAGAGGGGCACAAGCGCTGTCGTTGTGTAAGTCCTGGCAGGACGAGCTGAAGGGATTTCTTCTGAAGCCTCGGAGCGTGGCAGCTGTGACTTACTGTGTAGATAAAGCTCTATAGCCTGATTCTACAAGTGTTGATTATGGGAATCACCCTAGCAAAGGGTGGATCTAAATTGATATTTTAAGGAGAGTTAATATAAGTTTTAGAAGATGGGGGGGGGGGGGGGGGGAAGGGTAAAAATATTGGTTAATTTTCCACTGCTGTGTCCTTTTCATTTATGTAAGGTTTCAGGGTGGGTTTAGGAGTAATAAGTATATTGGTTAAGCACCATAATTCTGTGTAGACAAGAGCTGGTTTTATAAAACAAGTATAGTTATTGGCGGTATTCAGTAGGATGCACATGGAGTTTTTATGTTGGAATACATGCTAATTGTTTTGGCAGTAGGATTAATTCGGTCTAATGACTTCTTTTAATAATTAGTAATATATTCAAAGCAATCTGTTGTTATGTATAAAGACAAACTGAAGCTCTCCTTCTGCAGATGACTCCAAAGCATCATTAAAATGAAGAGCATTTACATTTCTTAAAAACAGCTCTTCCCTTAACTACAAAAATAGGAAGCATTACCAGTATGACAAGTTGCCATTTTGATGGTACTTTTTTTTCCCTCCTTCACATCATATTAAATAGATTTGTTTAAATAAAGCCTTGAGCTTATTTGGTCTTCTTCACGAGGCAACTGTTTTTAAAGAAAATGCCTCATTCCCTTACAAAGACAGAGAGCTTCCTTGATCCCTGTCTGAGGGGGAAAATAATTTCTATGACTGACTTTTAAGTTCTTGAATGGGTGTAGTGCACATGTTCCAATGTTCCTTTGGAGCCAGGGAAAAATGAGTATTGAATTTGTGAATATTGCCAAAATACATGAATATTCATGAGGTTGTTTGGTTGTTTTGGTTTGGGTTTGTTTATTTGGGGGGGTAGTTTCTTTTTTTGCCTGTAGGAAAGTAATTGATAGAGCAAGATGTTCTTCCCTTTCATAAACTTTTGGGTACTAGGTGGCCTTACATCTATGGGGCTCTTTTCAGCTTTAGTGAGTGAAGGGGGGATGAGGGTTTAAAATTATGTTTTCTTTTTTCTTTTTCCTCTTTTTCCTTTTAAATTAAATGCAATGTGTCACTCAGCACGCAGGGGAAGATTCTGCTTATGGGTTGGTGCTGTGCCTCATGGCTTTGGCAGCTGGTGCTCATCAGCTGCCCAGTCTACTGCAAGCTGACTTTGCAAACGCTTCTCTTCAGGGTGACAGGGTCATTGTACTTCAGATCTCTTTCTTGGGGGCTTGAAGGTAGGCTCTGTGCTGGCCCCACTGGGTGCTGTGGCTGAGATTTTGGGGAATACAGGGCAGCAGCCATGGCTTCCTGGTCCTTGGCACTTGCAGTGTTCTGCTGCTGCTGGAGGAGTCCTGGTGCTGTGTCTGCTCTGCGTGGTGCTTCTGTGGAACACAGGAGTTCCTGTTTGCCTGTTCTTCAAATGGGGCACCTCTGCTTTGTGGCACTGGTGTAGATTGGTAGGAAAGTGCAACAGCATGGCTGTGGAACTCCCCAGGGAATGCCAATTTGCCTTTCTCACTGGGGCCAGGTTTGTAGTTAGTCCCTCACATTGCTGGTGTGCAGTGAAGGCTTTGTGCATTCCCTGCAGAAACAACCTCCTGGTCCCACTGGCTTTGTTAGAGGGGGGGAAAGAGGATGTGACTAAGTCCTTCTATCAAATAAATCAAAATTACTTGGTAGTTCTGATGTCTTCCTTTTTCTTTGAACACTTAAAACTTCTTCTAAAGCCTCTTTACAGGAAATAAAAGGCCCAGGTCTTTCATATGTACTGGCCACAGATGAGCTCCTTTTTCAGAGTAGCATTAGAGCAGCTCAGGGACACAGCTTTCCTAGTCAGGCACTGCAGGGTAAAGCCAATGCCTGTCTCTTCTGACACACTAAGCTTCACCTCTTTATTCAGATTTAAACTAATTTATTTTCTCTTTGTTCAGATTTAAACTCATGTTAGTTTTCTTGTTCATTGTAGAGCAAAGTTGTATTTAGGGGGTAACACTGATCTGGGTGTTCATGCTGCTGAACACAGAGAACATCAAGTTTGTCAGATAAATATCCAACAAATCAAAGAACTGTTTTTTGTGAACTGTGACTCAACAGTGATGAGATTTAAGATTGACATTTTAGATGGCTGTTACTAAGATGAATGAAGATTCGTGATTCAGCCAGTGCTTCCTCAAACCAAACTGTTTGAATTCTCAAAAATCTTGCAGTTTTGGCTTGCATCTTGTGGCTAATAGATGATGGGTTGGTCTCACAGTTAGCATTAGCTGTACATTGAAGGAGGAAAGTACAACATAGGAGCAAGCAAATGAGTGTTGTGGCCAGCTGCAATTTGAACAGCCCTTTGAAATCATTTACTAATCTCTCTGTTTCAGAAGCAGCTGATTTACTATGCAAGGATCGTGTCCTGCTCCAGCTGGCAGCCTCTGCCTCTCCCAGTGTGATGTGCTGAGCTGAACTGATGGCCCAGGCTCTGCAGGGATGGCCGTGGCTGGCAGCAGGAGCAGGATGGATAATCCCTGAGCACTGCCCCTCTCCCCCGGGCCTGGCTGCTGGCAGCACAGCAGAAGTAGCCCCAGTTGCCATTGCAGGAGGTGCAGCTGTGCCTGACATGGCCCTTCCTTGGGGCATGGCTCAGGAGGAAGTGTGGTGCAGCTGAGTCAGTGTCCCTTCCTGCAGCACCTGTTCTTATCGGCCTGGGAGGACATTATTAACCATTAACCCTGCTTCACTGGCAACTCTGAATCACTGCTTGGAGGGTAATGTGGCTTTAGATGGGTTTTGGATTAACAATCACATTTTAATTGCCTTCTCTATTAAAGGGGAATTCGTGTTTGCTCAGCCAAAATGTGTGATAAGCCTGCATCCCATTACAGTAGTTCAGTTTCATTTTCTATGTGTTTCCCTTATTTAAAGCAAATAGAGCTCTTTAGTTTCTGAGAAACGGTGAGTCATGCATTTTGATACTATAAAATGTGACACCTGCAAAACTCTGTTTTCTCACAGCATGGCTGGAAATGTTATCAGGTCTGGGATCAAAGCTGTGCTTCAGCAGAGGCCTGATCACATGATGCTTTATTGGGATTTGCAGAGATGTTTTGTCACCAGACTGCTATGTAGGTGTTTGAGTACTCCATACATACACACCCCCTTTTGTGGCACCCTTGATTATACCATAGGATGCAAATATAAATGCACAAATGAGATACAGAGCCTCTTTGAAAAAGAAAATCACCATTTTTTTGAAGTTTAGCTGTAGTAGTAATGAATATTGTCATGTTTAAACTGGGGCTAGACTTTGGTCTTGAATTTGAGACTGTAAGCTATGTTTCTAATAATTTATGGGTGTATTTTGAATCTATTAAAATGGTTATATTTTATATGTATATATCTGTCTCAAAGGCAAGATGCAAAGGTTTTCCTAAATTGTTGATGTCAGGTTTTTTGGGTGTTTTTTTTGAGATTTGCAGATTTCACTCTTGCAAACTTTTGCACATTTCACTTTAAAAATAAAGAGTTTACCTTTCTCTAATAAGAGAGGTAAAACGAGTAGGAGACATGTTAGCCATGCTGAAATGCTATAAATCTTAATACCTTCAGAACTGCATTGGAAGTCGTCAGGAAATTTCCTTTTAATGGAAGTGCTTGGATCATTATTCTTGGACTGTAAATCTGAGTGTTTTCAGCCAGAAGCAAGGCTTGCAGTTCTTTTCCCTTATTCAATAGACCTTTGGCTGACTCCACATCCCAAAGATGCATTTCTTACTGCAGCATATTTGAAGCTTGGCAGGAATCAGGATTGCAGTCGATTCCCTCTGCACCACAGCGGGGCCTTCTCTGCAGGAGATGCTGTGTGCCTTAGAGAGAGCTGCACTTCTGACTCCTTGGCCTGTGCTAAACACTCCTCTGTCACAGCCTTTTTGTTCTCAGTTAAGCTCCCCTTCTTATCAATCACTGAAACCTGAAACTGCAACATCTCATGATAGTGGAAAGCCTTGTTTTGGGTTTTTTTGTCATTACTTCTAAGGAACTTAAAAAGAGGACACTGCTCAATCTGCTTGTCCCGTGAATGCTTTTGTATTTGTTGTGCTTGTCTTAGCCAGGCCACCATTCTTCCCTCTCTGTGTTCTCCTACAGCATTCCTGCAGTCAGGATTTCAGGTCTCTTGGTAGGAGTTATGGGATCTGCAGGCTGCAAGCGAGTGGGGCATTGAGGCTCCTCTGGGGAATCATGCCTCTGCTCTGTCTGTCAGACCTTGTAGCTGTGCAGGTGTCTGTCTGGGGTATCCACTACCTGAGGCTTTGGGAATTTCTTCAGTTAAACCCATAAATTAGGAGTGTTGCCATGCCAACACTTGAAAGGTAAACAGAGAAGGAACTGCTTTAGGAATTCTGGGCTCATTTGTAGACACAGGTTCGTCTGTGCTGTCCAGACATAAATTTGTCCCTTGTATAGAGTATAAGTAGAAGATATAAGGATTCTTGGTAAATTCAACAATAGCTGTTGCAAGTTGATTTTTAATTTTTAGGTATTTTCTGAGAGTTGTGGATCTCAAAACTGGCTAGTTTTGTTGGTTAGTTTAATAATTGCAAGATGTAATTGAGATCTTAAATTGATTAATGTAACTTAATTACAGTCTAAAACATCTTAAACTATTATATTAAATTTGCTGGTTTGGAACAAATGTCCTACCTGTGACTGACAGTCTGGTAGGTCATGGCTTTGATAGTACAGTTCATGTCTGCTGTCTGGGTTTTGGTGGCTTACTATTATTTATTTTAAGAACAAGTGAAAATTTAAAACAGAACACGCAGAAACAAACCCTTTGCTGATGTGTCTTGATGTATCCCCTTATTAAAGATTGATTACCTTTGCAAAGGGCAAGTTGCAGGAAAAGTGTAAAGTCAGCCTGTGGTCTGAGAAGGTTTTGCCAAAATAGGTTGCATTGGAAAAAAAATGACCCCTAATGTCTAATTTCATTCTTTGATGAGAACATTTAATTTAACAGTAAGAAAAAAAAAAAAGCTCATTTGTATTTGACCTACCCGTTCTGGAAGAAATGGATGCATCTTCACAGGCAGGCTCAGCTGGTCAGGTGCTGTCTCTGTAAATCACACAGCAGCAAACGGGTAATTCCTGCTGTCTGCTTAATGTTCCAAGTAATTTTTTGTAAATACAAACATGAGTACAGCAAAGAAAATGGAGCTGGATAATCCTAACCTTGGAAACATGTCCGTGGAGTATGAATGCCTTGAGTACGTAGGTGTGCAATGTCTCTGGAATGTCTGGATGCTGAACCTGTCGCTGTTTGTGTTTCCAGCACCTCATCCCGTGTTGCTAAGGGGCTGGAGTACAGCAAAATGAGCCTGCACGGTGCCAGTGGCGGCCACGAGCGCTCCCGGGACAGGCGCAGGTCCAGTGACAGATCCCGTGACTCGTCCCACGAAAGAGCAGAGTCCCAGCTCACTCCCTGCATCAGGAATGTCACCTCACCAACAAGACAGTATCACTCTGGTGTGTGAGATCTCTGCCATTTCAGGGTTAAAATTCTCTAAGTTTGAGTACTATTTTGTTAAAAGAACACCAAGAGTTATTTGCTGGCTGCACAACATACAGATTTCTTTGGTGTGCCTTGGGCTGGGCATACCCTTCTTTGATAGGTTGTAACTTTTTTTTTCAGTCTGCCTGTGTGTTCCTACATGATGCTCTTATTTAGTTCAAATCAGAAGAACAATCTGATTTTTCTAAGATAATTGACTTCCCCTTTACTGTGTAGGGTCTAGGTATTTGGAAATAGAGGAAATAGGGATTTCTTTAAGTGACAAAACATGGTTTCTTTCTTTGAGCTATAGCACCGACTGTGATGCAATAGCTTCTGTATTATGTTGAGTTCCTTTTTCAGTACAGGAGTAGTAAATTTTCTTTGAGGAAGGTGAGGTGGATCTGATGTCTAAGTGATACAAACTTCAGAATCTCATAAACAGGCAGTTATTTTTGAAGGTTTCTTTAACCAGAAGAGACTTAACCTAAATAATTTGTACTTAACTTCTGAAATTGATGTGTTTTTTGCCTCGAATGACGCAAACTACATAGGACTCACATAAATCTCTAATTTCCTGGCTTTTTCTCCTTCCACTTGGTTGCCACTGAAGATCGGGAGAAGGATCACAGTTCCTCTCGGCCCAGCAGCCCCCGGCCACAGAAGACATCCCCCAATGGTTCTGTTGTCAGCATGGGCACCAGCAGCAGGAACAGCAGCCAGTCCAGCTCAGATGGCAGCTGCAAGGCTGGGGGGGAAATGGTGTTTGTGTATGAAAATGGCAAAGAGGGAGCTCGGAACGTCAGAACCTCCGAGCGAGTGACACTCATCGTGGACAACACCAGATTTGTTGTAGATCCTTCCATCTTCACTGCACAACCTAACACAATGCTGGGCAGGTTTGTATCTGGTTTGGTTTTGGTTTTTTCCCTTAGTTCCCAGCAGTTATAGAGAGTGATAAATCCTCTGTGGATATGTAAACTGTTAAATAGCTGTTGGACTCACATTGCTGCAGCTGATCTTGCTAATATTTAATATTGCCAGTTTGCAAATGTCTTTAAGTAAAAATCAAATGCAAGTTCTCTGGTTTTGGCAGGGAAGCCAAGAGATATCTATTACCTAGAGATGACAGCTGATAAATAAACTACCATTTCGTGATGTTCCAATTTCTTTCTGTCTTCCTGGACATTGCTTCTGTGTTCAGTCTGCCTCATTCAGCCTTCTTTTTAAAGCTTCATAAAACAAAGTGGCATAGTGAGTGTAGACAGTCTCTTTCAAAACAACAGGGAGGAAAATCTTGAAGGAATTTATTTTGTTTAGTGGGCCTACCCTGACAATGTTCAAACTCAGTCCCTTTATCTTCTGAAATGTCAAATAATCAGTATAACAGCCCTGAGCCACTCAGCAGAGAGGCTGAATGCTCAAAATAATCAGCACTCGAATCAAGTCCACCATATGTGTGTAATGTTTTCTGTAGAAACTGCAATGAGCAACATATTTAACATGTTTCCTTGGTGGGAAAAGATTCAATACTTGACTTGCTCAAATTATGTTTGTTTTTGCCTTGTCCAAATGCAGAGGGCACCGCTTAAAATCTTGCATCAAGAAAGAAAAGAAAGGTTTATCTGTGTCACTTTGGACTTGCTTTTTCATTAAAATACAGCTGTTTATGAGCACACAAGGATATAATCATATTTAAAATACATATATAAATCTCTTTGCTGCAGTACAGGTAATAAATGTGATTAAACAATTTCTACTCTGTTTAAATCACCACAGTGTGGGATAAATAGTACCTTGAATCCCTGTTTTGTGAAAAGTTGGGTGAGTCACAGAGGAGGCAAGAAATGCTTCTCTGCCTAAACTGTCAAAGGAAATAAATGGAAGTAAGAATCAATAGAATTAAATAATTGATTTAAAGCACTTGTATGTTATACAACACATGCATACATGTAAATATCTGGACAGACTGGAAGTGTATCAGCTGAAATAAAGCAATGAAATAGTTTCCTTTTCTATGCCCAGCCTCAGAGTAAGTGGTGCTGCTGCCTGAGGCACTGGATTTTTTGTGCATGTGTGATGCTGAGTATTCTCCCTTTGGGATTGGTTCAAGGAACGAGCTTATTTTATCTTCTGCTAATTGAAAAGTAGGTTAATAAAGATACGGAAATACTGGTCTAACACACAGGTTATTTATAAACCCACTTTCCCTCAATGTCAGTCTGCAGGACACTAAGCAGGAACAGCTTGGGAGGTAAAAGTAACTATAATAAGAATGTGTTATTTGCCTTAAGCCTGTATCCTGTTACACTGCCTTTTTCTAAATGTTATTTCTTGAAGAGTGGTCAGAAAAGACACGTCAGATCAGGAATGAAGAACGCAATCCCAACTGAACAGAATGCACTGCTTTTCCCCTGCAGTTCCTGTACAATTTCTTGCATTTTATTTTTCTTCTTTACAAACAAGAAAACCATAGTAAGGAGTTCTAACCCAGATTACTTTCTTTCTTGAGCAGGATGTTTGGATCAGGCAGAGAACACAACTTTACACGGCCCAATGAAAAAGGAGAGTATGAAGTTGCTGAAGGAATTGGTTCCACTGTGTTTCGTGCTATTCTGGTAAGTCTTTAGGGCAAGCACTATTAAGAAGTAAAACTTCTTGGTTTAACCCAACTTGCTTATCTAGATTTTGTGGATGACATAGCTACTCCTCTTTATATTGTTTAGTAGAGAGGGAAAAATGCTTGATAGGAACCCCATTTTTCTAGACATGAACACGTGACAGCTGGGGAGAAAGTACTCAAGAAAGAAACCAAAAATGACTGCTGCCAGCAACCAGTTCACCTTTTCCTATGCATTTAGTTCACCAAGTTCAGGTATATTCTGCTCTTTTAGAGCTGAAATTAGGTGAAACAGAATACTGGAAGTGAACTTCCTGCAGCTAACAGCAAAGCAAACTTCAGTCTAAGATGGAAATGGCCCCTTATTTAATATCCACACAAGGAAGTAGAGCTGCTGGACTGCTTTGTCAGCAGCCTTGGAATGGGAAGAGCTCAGTGAAGTACAGATAAAAGACAGCAAAATTATCAGTATTAATAGTTGTCACTTAAATAACAATTTTAAACAGAATTCATTGGTCTGAAAACTGATGAATCTGAGGACAGGAAGATTCAAAGTTTAACATTTGTTGCTGTCTTATCTTTTGGGGGCTTTCTTTGTGGAGAAGGTGTCCTGAATGAAATGATAAATTGTTTCTGTTGGTGGATGTTGTGCATTGTGTTTTTTCTTGGTGCATCCTGCAGGATTACTACAAGACTGGGGTGATCCGCTGTCCTGATGGGATATCTATTCCTGAACTGAGAGAAGCATGTGACTATCTCTGTATCTCCTTTGAGTATAGTACTATAAAGTGCAGAGATCTGAGTAAGTACAGAGTTTATTAAAATAATTTGAATTATAAAAACTACTTAAGTGTGTGTTAATTCTAAATCATGTCCTTTATTGAGATAAAGAAGATGGCTGGCACTACATGAATAAAATCCATCTCTTTTTATCTCTTATGTAATAAAGCCCTAAAACCAATGGATTTATGTTCTTTGAAAAATAATGTCTGATATTTCAGCATCTGATTCTGTGCTGTGGTCACTCTGTGGAATACTTAGCTCTAGAATTGCATTTGCAGTACAGATACAGTACCATTCAGTGGTACCTTTTTTTGCAGTGATCAGGGAGGATAATTTTCTCAGCTCCTGGCCCAGGAGAATGAGGCTGTGTCCGTGGTGGCAGTAGCCCACTTTGCTGGTGGAGTGGCTGCTCCAGGGTTCCCAGCAGGTGCCATTCTCACAGCTCCTCCAGCCCTGGCACAGCCAGGCCTTGGGCTGCGCTGAGCTGTCCCTGTGTGCAGGCAGGGCCAGCCCCTGGGGCTGCTGCTGGCCACGCTGGGCAGGGCACCACTGCCATCCCAGCAGGGCCACCCAGCCTGTCCTCACAGGGATGGAGCAGCTCCTGCCAGAGGGCTTGGAGCAGCTTTGGGTCCAGCAGCTGGCTTAAATGGTGTTTCTTTGAGGAAAATCAAAAGCAGCCTTGCACAATTAACACATGTTTAGCAGTAGTAAAACATAAAGGAGGTCTCAAAGTCACTCCTCTGTCTGCCCAACACTATGTTAATATCTGCAGGACAGGCTGGTAAATATTCAAACAAGGTCTGAACTTACATAAGCTCACAGACTTTACACCTGTCTGCAGTAATCCTACAAGATAAACAGATCTACTCTTTCTTATTGCTGCCTTCATCTCTTTACCAAGCTCTCAAATGTGCCTGTCTTTAAAATTTTCTTCTAGGTGCTCTCATGCATGAATTGTCAAATGATGGTGCTCGCAAGCAATTTGAGTTTTACCTGGAAGAAATGATTCTCCCACTAATGGTAGCCAGTGCCCAAAGTGGGGAGAGGGAGTGCCACATTGTTGTGCTGACAGATGATGATGTTGTTGACTGGGATGAAGAGTATCCCCCCCAAATGGGAGAGGAGTATTCACAAAGTAAGTTTATCCTCATTGTTCCCACCAAGCCACGCTGTGGCAGGGGTAGCAATGAATGTGCTCATTTAAATTTATTGTACAGAAATAGACCTCTTAGTTTGGGTACTTCCGCTTAATATTTTGTTTCACAGAAGCATATGTTGCTTGTTATGTTCAAATGTAATTAAAAAGAGAAGCTAATTTTTATTATTAAGGTATTGTCAGCCAGTGAGGGGGAAGAAAATACTACTTCAGAAAGAGCTTGAGGAGGGAAATGGGTAGGAGTCATCTCTACTGTTGGAGAAGTAAGAGAATTTTTTGAGGGAAAAACCAAGTGTTACTATTTTTGGAGTATTACAGTTGTGTGGATGATGAGTTTAAGCACCTGTAAAGGGACTGTACTTCCCTGTAAGATGTGCACCCAGCCCATTCCCCAGTATCTTCAGCTGTTTTTCTCTAGAGTTCTTGAGTTTCTCCCCCTCTTCAGAAATGAAAGTACTGGAGTAAAGCACAATAGTGGAAAAGATAAACTTCTGTGTTTTAAGGCTAGAGGGTTAATATTTGAATACAGGGATTTTTTTCTCATTAAAATGTATTTTTAGTTATTTACAGCACGAAGTTGTATAGATTCTTCAAATACATTGAAAACAGAGACGTGGCCAAGTCGGTTCTGAAGGAAAGGGGGCTCAAGAAGATCCGACTGGGCATTGAAGGTAAGGGAATCATTGCTTGTACTCTCCCTCTTTGGCCTTCAGGGTCTGCTGCACTTCTCTGCTTTATGGTTTTCTCTGGAGCTGGAAAAGCAGGGGCTTGGTTTGTCTTTCCTGCTGAGGCTGGGTGGCAGAATGGCCAGAGGGGGAATGGTACCCAGCAAGCAACAGGCCCAGCTAGAAAAGCTGATTCTGGGCTCCACACTGGTGTCCAAGCTGTGTGTGGCTGCTGGGCTCTGTGCAGATCACTTAGGTGCTTTCTGCTGCCTTCATGATTTGCATCTCATGCCCTTTGCCCTTTGGTTTCCACACAAAATCTCTCTGCTTTGTTCGAAGCAACAATGCATTTGTAGAGCTTTGGATATTGTGTTCTTGGGCTGGTATCCTTTCCAGGGTGTGAAATGAAAAGTGTAGTGTTAAGTGGCAGGCAAATACTTTCTTTCAGGAAGTACAAAACTATCCATTGGATCAGTGAAGAGCAAAGAAATACTGATCTGAAATAAACATCTTGTTAGTTAGGAGGCTTCTCTTTAAAATTTCACTGAGTAATCTGATTTTTATCATGAATGTAAGAACTAGGTTTCTTTGCATTACATTTTTCTTCTGATTGTTGACCCAGATATTTTAGAATCCAGCCTTTATAATTAGCAGCATTTCTATCGTTCACTCACCAAGTTGTCATAGTTACATTTGTAATTTGCCAAGAAAAAGCAAATGCTTTTAACTGGTGAGCTCTAAAATAACTGATTTCAGCTGAACAAGGTGGGAGCCTTTTTGCTAAACAGGAACCGGCCCTGCCTGTAATGCTGCCTAATAGCAGATTATTTCTGCTGGCATTTCTTGGTTTGGCAAGAACAGCTGTGGCACCAACCTGCGATGCTGGTGCCCTGTAGTACTGTGTAAAATGGACATTATTGTTGGGGCACAGGGGAGAGGTGACTCGAACACAGCACAACCATCTGCACTGGCACTGCCACTGCCTGCTGTGCTGTGCCGTGCCGTGCTGTGCTGTGCTGCTGGGGCCGTGCCCTGTACAGACAATGCCCTGTGGGGCCGTGCTCCTGCCTTTGCCAGGTTACCCCACGTACAAGGAGAAGGTGAAGAAGCGGCCGGGGGGGCGGCCGGAGGTTATCTACAACTACGTGCAGCGGCCGTTCATCCGCATGTCGTGGGAGAAGGAGGAGGGCAAGAGCCGGCACGTTGACTTCCAGTGCGTGAAGAGCAAATCCATCACCAACCTGGCAGCGGCAGCAGCAGACATCCCGCAGGACCAGCTGGTGGTGATGCACCCCACACCGCAGGTGGATGAGCTGGACATCCTGCCCATGCACCCGGCCGCCAGCAGCAGCGAGCTGGAGGCCGAGGGCCAGAACCCGCCGCTCTGATCGCGCCGCCCCGCCGCCAGCATGCTCCCTCCAGTGACTGCTCCCAGCTCATCGCACTCTG
>VXBS01009091.1:40217-90808 GCA_013400255.1 Sitta europaea
GGGCCGGGGCCGGCTCCTCACAAGCGCCAGGGCCGGGGCCGGCTCCTCACAAGGGCCGGGGCAGGAGGGCAGGCTCCTCACAAGGGCCAGGGCAGGTCGCTGAAGTCCACGGGGCCGCCGAGCCCCGCGTCGGCCTCCAGCAGGCTCATGATGACCGCCATGGCCGCCTCGTCGTTGCTGGGGCTGCTGGAGCCCTGCTCCGTGTCGATCATGTCGATGCCCATGTGGGAGTTCTCCCCTGCAGGAACACGGCACTTCAGGGGGCTCCCCTGGCTGCCCCCGGGCTGGGGGCACGGCCAGGGCCGAGCCCGGGCCGGGGCAGAGGAGGGACACTGTGCAGCCAGCCTCACGGGACAGGGTGCATGCAGCACCGCCTCGGCAGCTGCAGAGCAGCCGGCAACACGAGTGAGGCACCCAAGCACGACCTAAGGAAACTGCCAGTACAGAGTAAGTCTACCAAATCGACTGCCACGGGCCTCTCTGGGCACACAGTGCGTGGCTGTGGGCTCTGTGCCCCTGCTGGAGCCTGCAGATGGTAAAAGCAAGTCACTGCTAAACCCAACCATCCTGCTGCAGTGTCCGTGTGAGGTTAGCTGGCAGTGAGGGTGTTCATGTGTGACTTCACTTACCCAGGATAGAGGAGTTGTCGGAATATGGGTACCCAGAATTATCCTGGATTTGCCCAGACAGCAGCCCAGCTGAAGAAATGTCTGGAGTGCCACCATTCAAGATCTTGAAAGACAAAACAGAAGCTCTAAAGCAGCATGAAATGATGCACTAAGTCTTACACTGTTCTATACTGGGATTTTTAACATAGGGCAGATGGACTTGCCAGAATAACCCTGTGGTTTATAACAATCTTCTAAACAAGGAGAAATAACGAGGGGGTGCTTAAAACACCCAACCCTCCACCTGCTCTCCTTTATGCCATGCCAGCAGCCCCTATTCTGCGTACATGTTGAATACTGTAGGGCAGAAGAAGAAAGAATAACTATTACTAGAATTGTAACTCTGTTCCAACTTGGAATTTTATTTCAAGAACAAAGAGAGCTGAGAATAGACAGAAATATTTACTGTCTGCTCCACTACAAGCAATTCTTACAAGCAAGTCATTATTTCTGAGAAAAAAAAAAAGGTTAAGTAAGTGTGAAGCAGTGCATAAGGATCTGGATAAGTGTTCTTCTTGCTTTGGATAGAACTTCCATAAGCATGTAGAGATTGCTGGAAGCAGCCAGGACAAGAGTTCAGGTGGCTCAGTGCTGGTAATGGCACCTGAGTGCTACTCAAGCAATCTCAGAGCAAGGCAGGTGCATGGTGTTGATCACTAAATACCCTCTCAGTGCCCAGGCAGCACGGATTGTGCCGGTTTGTGCTGCAGCAGCACTGGGGACTCACTCGGGCACAGCCACTGCTCCCGTGCCAGCGCTCCCAGCCGGCACCAGCACGGGGGTCAGAGAGGTTTTGGAGGGTGCAGGGAGAGCTGCTCCTTGCAGCTCTGCTGAAAAAATACAACCTAAAGGGCAGGTGAGTGGCAAACACTGCTGCTGTTTGGGAACTGCTGCTCACTGCCCTTCCAGCAGTGCTGTACAGGGGTCGTGACTACAGCAGGGCTTTGGCTCAGCCCCTTTTCCAGCCCAGCAGCCAGGAATTGTTCCCTGAGCACAATCCCACATTCCCACATCCCCCAAACTGGGGGGGAGCTTGTTCTTACCTTCTTCCCTCCTGGCGAGGATGTGTCGGGCGGGGGGGTGCTGGTGATGTTCAGGGGACTTGAGCCACAGCTGGAAGGTGATGATCCTCTTATCCTAAAACAGGCATAAAACAGGGCATGGGGTTACTAATGACTCGGAGACTTGGAGTGTTAAATGCTGACTTCAGTATCAGGTGCTGTAAGATGCTAAAAGCATGAGCTTCATTTTTGTAATCTCCCTTTTTCAGTGTTCCTCACACCAGTGGGAGCAGCAATGCTGTTACTTGCAGCTGGACCAAGAGTCCTGTGTAAATCCGCCTGCCTGTTCTGCAAGCTTTACCTCCTCCCTGTTTTCTTCCTGGACAGCCTCCACAGAGTCAGAAGGAAAATGTCCTGGCTGCTAAGGAGAGCCTCATTTTTGAGTATTTTACTTCAATTTCTGCCAGCTAAGAGTTCCAGCTGCCTCAGTCCCAGTAACCCAGACTCCTCCAGTGAGCTCCTGCTACAGAAGTCCACTGCACACTGGAGTGTTTGTAACTGCTCAAAGCCACATGGTTCACTTCCATTTTCCACAGCTTGATCAAACATTGTTAATAATGAATAATGTATTGACTGTAGAACCAACAAATCTCCAGACTAAAGGGAGGAAGGGTAGTTACAGAGAAAAGCAATGGAAATGGGAATCTTCTCCTTGGCAGAGATCCCCTGGGAAAGCTGAACAGAAGGCAGCCTTGGAAAATAGTAACAGCTGCTGAAAAAGGACTGGAACTAACCCAGGGTCCGAACTGAAATGCAAATATGGGTGGTAACTGCACTACTACACTCACTTGGGCTAATTAAATGTTTTACAGCTACTAAAAGGGATGATTAAGCTTCAAAGCATTGGCTCAGTCATGCTTTTCTTCTTTATCCCCTATTTCCTATTCCTACAGAGAGGAATGAAGCCTTAGGGATAGGTCTGCTGCTGCCTTAAGTGAGGATGGAGGGAGTCTCCTGCCTGCAGCAGGAACAAAACTATGGGAAACACTGAATGTGTTCCTGGACTGCAGCTCAGTCTGCTTAAATTGCTGCCACTAACATCTGCTGGGTTCCTGTTCTTGTACAGGAAAGGGAACACAACTTTCCTCTTTTCCAAGAGGAAAGCTGTGAGGAACAGGGATTTTCAGCCAGCAGAAATGAAGTGGTTTGACTGAAAGCAGCTTCTCACACAGGTGAGAACACGAGCAGTAGCTGTGGATCCCCACAGTCCCTTAGTGACCCTGTGCTCGACCCAGCCCCACATCCTGCCTGCCAGGGGAAGGCCCCAGCATTGTGTCCTTGCTCCAAGAGCTGCAGGGGAGCTGAACAAGCCCATCATGCACATCTAACAACTCCAAAGGCATCTGAGGGAATGGATTGCACAAAAACAAACACTGCTGTTCTGGCACAAAGTCAATAGCCTTGGCATTTGGAGGTTGTGCCACTCACAGCCTCCAGTCACTAGGAAAAGGACAGTCTGGAATGGATTTGTTTCTAGGTGGCTGCTCTTTTTAACTCCTGTTTCTGGTAAACAGGCCATCATCATCACCACTGCAAAAAAAAAATGCCAGTATCAGTCTTTTGCAACAGGAAGCTGGAAGGCTGTAACTTCATGTTTTCCCTGTGGGAACTGACTGCCTCAGGGATGCTGAACAGGAATCTCTAGATGTCCAAGAAATACAGTTGAATATATTGTTCTTTCAGAGGAAATTAAGGAAGTCTAATTCCTCTTCAAGAACAGTAATAGAACAGCTTAACTTCACACCATTTTCTCTCACCTGTGAATCTCCATGATTTCTTCAGCAATCATCCTCCCTATTTTACCTGCCCCAGCTCTTGTTCCACCTGGAATTCCAGGCACAGTGGGGTGGGTCCTTTTGGGGCCACCTGAAAGATGAGCAGAAATTTTAAGGTCAGAGAAAACCTTGCAAATTTTCTCCACAGGGCAATTGCAGGACCTTCTGAACTCGATTTATTCACAGTTCTACCAACTGGAGAGTGCCTCCAAATGGATGAAAGGCTCTGGCCTGCCTGAGCTGTGCTGTGTCTCAGATGTCCCTCTGTGCCAGCAGGCACAGAACAGACCCCAACTCTTTTAGAATCTGGCTGTTCTCTTTCAGAATTGAGCATCTGGTGCTACCTCTTGTCCAGAGCTGGTGCAGAGCTGCCCTACCCTGTGCCCAAACAGGCTCTTCTCCAAACATGTTTGTTCTCTGCTTTTTGTGAACAACTTGCCAGTGCATATTCCATTCAATATAGGATAAACCCAAGGTACCTGATGACTACAAATAAAGCCCCTGCAGGTAACTGGAGGAATCTAAAAGTGAAGGGAGCAGTGAGGTCTGACCAGTTAGGAGCTGTTACTGTAATATGATTTCACACTTGCACAGCACTTGGGAGGTTGTCAGGAAGGAGCCTGATACACTCCAAGCAGAGAAGAGCCCACACTGAGAGGGCAGGAAAGGCCTCAGCACTGCTTATCCAGAATGGATAATGGCCTGCTTCTGGAAATGCATATTTAACAACAGCAACCCTCAGCAGGTGTGGCTCAGAGCCATTTCCCTTGGGGTAATTAGCCACTCTCAGTGCAGAGGGGCAGGGCAGCAGAGATGCCCTGGGCACAGGAGTTACCTTCTCCAGCCTGCAGCACGCTGTCCATGCTGTGTGGGGACGCTGCCAGCTGCGGGAAGGGCGCGTCCCCGCTCTCCAGGACCGTGGTGCTGGGGGTGCAAGGATTAGAAACAGCAGTGAGAGAAAGCCCTACAGGGAGGAAACCCCATCAGTGATTGGAACAAGTCATGCAGCCAGAGTTTCAGCATGGAATGCTTCAGGGATTCAGCACTGTGTGAGTCACCAGGGCTGATAAACAACAGAAATCAATCACCCTGTTCCACCTCAAAGTGTGCACTGTGCACCCCAGCAGCTTCTCTCAGCACAGAACTCCTCTACAGCAATTATTCTGCTGAGAAGTCACCTCAAGAGAAAGGAAAAGGGGGGAGAAATACCTGCCAAAGCAAGGAAATGCACGTCCCTTAGGTTCCTACAAAAGACCAAATCCCTTCCCAAAGAAAGAAAATATTTCTCTTTTCTGCAAGTTTTAACAAGGAGAAATTAAAATTACTGCAACTGTTAAACTACAGCCCCTCTCCCTGGGGTGTTATCTGGAGAAGACAACCATTGTCATATAGTGTGCACATATTTAGGTCAAATCTCACATGAGAAAAGGGCAAAGCAATGGCATTCCCAGGCACCTGCTGGGGGAAAAGCACTTACGAAACGACTGTGTTTGTGGAGACAATGTATTCTACTTCTTTGGTCCAAGGGTTCATGAAACTGAACCAGCGACTCCGCAGCGTAATAAAAGAGCCATCTTTGATTTTGAACTTGTAGCAGTTAGTTGTAATTTTTTCTCTTGTCTGCAAAACTGAAGACAGGCAGAAAGCAAGTCATTTGTGTCGAGCAGGCACCATAACATCAATAGTGCCCTTGACAGGCAAAACCCAGTTAATTCCTCCCCACATCCCTCAAGAAAAACACAATTATTCTTCCCTCATCCCCCTCACCCATTCTGAACCTCAAACATTCCCTACAAATCCATGCAAGTCTCAGATAACCACAGTGTTTGGCACATACAATGCTCTTGACTAAAGCATTTGCAAACAGCAATACCCAAATCTTTTCAAGTCTGTTTGGTTTCCTTAATAGACAACTGTTCCAAATATTTTGAACAAAATTTCTTTCCTGAATTATTAATAATCATACCTTGTCTGTGACATTCTGCAAGATGTGCTATATCATCTTGATGAAAATATTCATAACACGAAGTACCTAGAAGTTCCTGGGGTAAGTATGCCAGGATGGCTGTTGCCCTGGGGAAGGGAGGGAGAAGAAGAAAATAAAGAGAATGGGAAAAAAAAAATCTTTTCAAGTTGAAGTATTTGTCAGAGATTCCTAAAGCTCACACTGAGGCTGGGGGTAAGGCTCAAGTAACGTGGAAAGGAATTTTCAGCTTAGAAGGAAAAAAAGATTCCTTAAGAATACTATTTTTAATTGTCAGGTAATTAAAAAAGTACCTAACACCCAGAGCCCTCAGGTATTACATTTGACCTACCACCACCAGAGGGGATCTATGACTTTCTAAATAGCTTTGAAGATTTGCTGTAATTTTGGGAATTTAAGCCTGAAAAAAGCTGACTCGTAGCAGCCACAAGATCACACAAAGCTTTCTGCATAACGTGCCTCTGCAAAACAGACATCAAGGGTTTGGAGAACTCAAGAGTGGGACAGAACAACACCAGACCAAACTCAGCTTGGGTTTTGTACGTTTCTTAGGAGAAAATTACTGAGGGAGAAGGAACAGTTCCTCTAAGAAACTGAAATAAGTGTCACAATTCCAAACTATTCCAGTGCAAATTAAACATGAAGGGCAATAACAGGCAAACCTAGGTATGATCAACACCTCTTCTGCAATCTCAAAAAAGCCCAAATTAAATAGTATAAAATGTAGAAATTAGTACATATTAATAATTCTGAATAAGAACAGAAGGAAAAAAGCTGAAGCATAGAATCTGTAGTATTTCAATGTGGGGCATTTTTGTCTGTTCCCAGACACACCAAGAGAATTCAGCTGAGGACAACTCAAGTCCTCCTTGCCAGGGAGATCGGTGCCCTCAGCCTTGGAGAAGGAAACAAGAATTCAAACTGACTTTTGTCAGGTGAGCCTTATACCCAGGACACTTAAAGCTCCAAGGAAACTCATCAAAGCAATCTCTAAGAGAGCCACAAAGCAGCAAAACCAAGCCTATCTTTAAAACAGAAGAGCTAGGAACCAAGTCAAGCTTATTCCAGTATTTTTCTAGGAACTTTCCAGTAACCAAGGCTTTTAGCAGCACTGCTGTGGTGCATACACCACAGAGAAGGGGAACAACCAGCATGAGCAGCAACAGGTAATCTGTCAACCCTTTCCTTTTCACAGCAGGATGAACAGGTGCTGTGGAAAGGAGAACCTGCACCAATTTACAGACAATAGACTGGGTGCATTCCATATCTGACCATGTCCTATTATGCAAGAAAGGAAATTGTTTGTGTCCTTCTGGAATTTCATCCTGTATTTACTTTTCTCCTCAGCTCACTTCTCCGACTTAACAAGGCAGCTCTGAATCCTGAAGCTGTATCTGATGACATCTGCATAGATAATAAACTTAATTTTACTCTCAAATTCACCATGCAGATCAATTAGAAGTCCTGAATAAATAAGAGGAGAGATGATTCTCTTTGAAACTCAGCTCGGTGTAGCTGCCATTCCAACACTGAATTGTTAAGCAGTTGCTGGCTGTGGCAGCCCAGCTAATTGGTACCTAATCCACAGCTGGGCTTCTCCAGGGACCATGCAATCCACGAGGACAGAAAGGGTCACAGGGAGTTTAGGAAGTGTGTCTTTCCTGAGTTCCTTGGACAAATGATAAATGAGCAGTGCAAGTCTATGAACAAAACAACCTGACTTGGAAATAAATTGTTTTCTACTTTATAGGTGCCAAAATAATCTCCAGGAGAAGCAGGGATCATTGGATGTCAACTTCAGGTCTACAGATGAGGCTTTCTTCTAAATAAATTCCCTTTCAAAGAGCCCTTTGAAGCAGCACAGACATCCCAAGGACTGTAAACAACAGCTGGAAAGCAATTTAATAAAAGCATATGTGTTAAAATCTAATGGGTCAACATTTTCTGAGTGTCATTATTTTGGAAATGCCTCAAAACTACACATCAGGGGAATATGTCTGATCTCTTGAAAATAAAACTTGTCTATAAACAAGACAGAATGGCATTTTCTGAGCAACAGAAAGTTAGGAATGCTCCCACAGCTCCCAGATAGAGCACTAGCCCTGAGCACACAGCAGTTGGTATTTTCAAAACTTTCTATCAAATTAAAACAAAAAACACCCAACCTAATCAAAACCCACAAACCCAACCACCCCAAAAATAAACATATTATCTGTACTGTACTTCCTCCCATGAGTATCCTGTACCTTCTCTGAAAGGGCTCTAAAGATGAGCTGAGTCTCCCCTGAAAGCAATTCCAGCAGGCAGGTTCTGCCAGAGTTTGGGCTTTTCTGGGTGTCAAGCAGCTGAGCCAAAGCCACAGGGAAACTGGAACAGCCTCAATCCCTCTTGACAGGGAAGGCAACCAAGCAAACCTCTCCAACCAACCCAGAACCTCTCCATTAAAATCCTGAAACCTCCTGCTTTTCCCTCCATGATCCAGTAATTTCCAAGGAAGATTCAGGTCATATGTGCCTGCTACTGGAGAAAATTCAAGCCTTTTTTTTTTTNGCACGTTGACTTCCAGTGCGTGAAGAGCAAATCCATCACCAACCTGGCAGCGGCAGCAGCAGACATCCCGCAGGACCAGCTGGTGGTGATGCACCCCACACCGCAGGTGGATGAGCTGGACATCCTGCCCATGCACCCGGCCGCCAGCAGCAGCGAGCTGGAGGCCGAGGGCCAGAACCCGCCGCTCTGATCGCGCCGCCCCGCCGCCAGCATGCTCCCTCCAGTGACTGCTCCCAGCTCATCGCACTCTGCGCTGCCAGCTCTCCATTCGTCGCGGTGTTTAGGATGTGCAGTGGGCACCGGGCAGGGCCCGCGGGGCGCGGCTCGCTGCCCGCCGTGCCTGCGGCTCCCGTAGGTTTGTACAGTGCCGATCCCGGGCGTGCCGAGCACAGCGGTAGGAGCAGAGTGAGAATTGATAGTAGCACTTTACAAATGGTTGAGAAATGGAATTTGAAGCCATTTTTTATAAATGTATTGCACAATACTAACAAAGTGCTTCTATCAAAGGTATTAACTGTACATAGTTTTGCTCTGAATAGATTGACCCTTTTAAAGTTATTGTATATGGTTGAGCACAAAACTACTTACTCTTGGGTTTTTGGATTGAGGACGTGATTCAATGACCCATGTAACATCTTGTTCAAGTTCTTTAGTGAATTTTTTCACTTGTTTGCAGCGTGAGCCATGTTCAAAACTTGTGAACAACGGACAGGGGCTTTATCTTAAATTTTGCCTTACCTTAAGCTGTTCACAAATATTTATTTAATACATTTTTCATAAGTGTCATGAAATAGGAAAATGCAAATGGTTCATTCTTCATTTATTAATGATTGTAAACAAGTTTTTCATGCAAATAAAGTTTCCATTATTTTAATGGGCTTGAATTATCTGTGAATTATGAAAAGTTGTTGCTTTTCTTTCCTCAGAGGAAGGATGGTTAATATTAAGTGAAAAACAAGTATTTCTTAAAGATAATCAGCCTATTTCAACGCACCTGGCTGTTGTGTGTTCTCAGGATAAACCTGGATCTAGGAGTAAGTAACAGTAGCTTCTCTGGGAATTTACCATTATGACAAAGTCATGTAAGTGCAGGTAAGGCACTGACTTTCCTCCCTTCTCCCCCAAGGCTAAAGAAATGATAAATACCAAGTGCTTCTAGCATGCACCTTCAGCAGGGTTTTATCAAATTTATTTATCAAAGTAAATGCTCCATCTTAGAACAAGGGAAACATTTATTTTAAAAATATTTAACTGTCTAATACATTACACTTTAACAATATTTATAGTAAAGGATTCTTACAAGAAAGAATAAACAGCTTTATGGTACAATTAGTATAAGAAATATCCACATGGGGACTGTTTTGCAGTGTAAAAACACACCATACATCTGAAATGGTCATTTGCATATAAAAGCTACCACTGATGCCAGTGAGTTGCACAGTGATTTAAAAAAAATTTCAAACAACAGAATCNAGAATGAGCCCTTTAGATAACAAATTGATGTTTGAAAGCAGATACCACACGGGAACAAGTTCTCAAATAATTTCCAAGAGATAACCCTGCTGAAAAGCTTTCCTTCTTACAAACACAGAGAGAAGCATTAATCCAGCAGCCCATGTCCTAGTAAACAGTTATGTAAGTGTCCATGCCAGCAAAGCCAACCCAGCCTCTGAACTGCTCCCTGCTTGCAAGAGGTTTCAAGTGACAGAAAAACCAATTAGGGTCCAGTTTCAGAGTATTTCCTTCTGAAGATTACACACACACATAACCCCCCAACAAATTGGCAGAAATGATCTTGGCATCATTCTGCCACCTTTTTTGATGTTTGGGGGGTTTTTAAAAATTTAATCAGTCATAGAGAATAAATGCATAGTTACAGCTTTGAGCTCCACCTCAAAAGCAAACCCAGCTTGCAGTAAAAAAGCTAAAAAGGGCAGCAATTTCTTTTCCCAATGGTTATTTACATTGCTGCAAAGAAAGCTGTTTGTGAGGCAGTGCTGGACAGTGACCTATGGTGGAAGTTGTTTGGGGTGTTACAAATAACTATGTAGTAATTGGCTTTTGCTAGTATATATTGACTTTTGCAAATTATTTTGATATAGTACAATTTGCAGTCACTTTTAACTGCTTTTGATATAATATAATTTGTCAACTTTTATGGCCAATACCCTGGCCCTGTGCAGTTTATGTATTTTAGTGTGGTAAATATATTACAGTTTAGGCTCTTACAAAATATTGAAATAAAGACTATATGCTGTACATTAACTGTTGCAGAAGCAGTTAATGCTTTCTTACTAATTGACAATGATAAGAATAACTCAGATAGTTCTGTGAAATAGATAATGGTGATTTAATGTACTTGTAGAATATCCTATCTGAATATGGTAACATTGAAAAGAACCAGGACACCAAAAGAAAAATTTACTAACAACTCTCTGTTTATCAGGAAGAGTCAAACAAAGAGAACACAGCCTGGAGAAGAAATAAAATATACTGATTTCATCTACAGGATGGCATGAGGACAAGTCAAAGGCTGAAACCAATCAAAAGAATACGCTGAACATGTAAACTCACAGGAATGTTTGAGTATGTATGAACCTTAGGAACATGCATTTAACCCATGTAAGGTAAAAGCATATCAGAAAATTGTTTTAAGCTAGTGGTGTGCTTCTGGCAGTTTGCCAGGCACCCCAGCACTGGATGCTGCCCCTTTTCTCCCTTATTAAACTTTTAAAGACTGTTATAAATGCATATTTTGGTGTTGAATTTTCACAAGTGTTGGGACGAATGTTATAAGTATGCTGATTTTTTCTGTAGATTTTAGTGTGTTTTAACTGCCTGAATAAATGTATATTGTTTTTTTTCTACTGTAGTTTGGAATTTAAGTGTAGTGTGTTTCAGCTGCCTGAATAGATGAGATACCTTCCAAGAGAGGCCCAAGTGACAATCAGCATTCACTGCCCATGGAAAAGGGACCTCAGCCCAAATCAAAGGATGATAAGGAAGGAATTAACTAAAAAGCACATGCTCTAAAAAGGGGGACCCGAGGAGTGGCCCTGCAGAACAGCTCCTGGGAAGGTCTGGCTCTGCAGGTCGGTGCATGAAGGGCTATGTAACAGGGCGGGTCCGAGACAGCTCCGGGCAGAGCGCCAAGGCACCGCCCCCCAACCTCTCCTTTATGTTCTCTGCCTCTCATTGTCTCTATTAAACCTTTTTCAATTTCACCAGGAGACTGCACCTGGTTCTCCACAAAGCTGTGGAGTGCAGCGTGCTTGCCCGGGGGCTCTCACCTCTGGTCCACGAAGACGAACTTGCCGTCGATGGCGTGCCGCGACACGTACTCGGTGGGCTTGACGCGGATGTCGCCGTGCGCCGGCTGCGGCACCACGTGCGGGTGCAGCCGCCCGATGGCCACCAGGCAGCTCAGGTTGCAGCCCTCGTTATCCGCCTCGTTATCCTCGTCCAGGCCCATCTTCGTGGGAGGCCAGCTTTTTAAGTAGCCTGTGCTATGAATAGTGCAAAAGCTTTTGCGGTCTGCTGTGAAAAGAAAACAAAAAAAAAAGAACCAAAAAACAAAACAAAACAAAAAAAAACCAAACAAACAAAAGAACAAAAAAGAAAAAAAACAAAACCCAACAAAACCCAAGAAAGCAGTTAGGTCGTGGATACAGTTTTGGAGAACTTCAGTTCAGTTCTGCCCAATAATGCAGCTCCTCTCTTATGGGGGAAATTTGGGATACTCTTCACTAAGGAGGGGCTGGGGTGTTCAGCCTGGAGAAAAGGAGGCTCAGGGGTGACCTCATCACTCTGCAGAAGTGCCTGACAGGAGGGTGGAACCAGGGGGGGATCGGCCTCTTCTCCCAGGACACGAGTGGCAGGAGGAGAGGGCACAGCCTCAAGCTGCATCAGGGGAGGTTCAGGTTGGACATAAGGAGGAATTTCTTCACAGAAAGGGTGATTAGACTGTGGAGTGAGCTGCCCAGCGAGGTGGTGGAGTTGCCATCCCTGGAGGTGTTCAAGAAGTGACACAGCACTCAGTGCCACAGGCTGGTTGACAGGGGGATGTTTGGACTCAGTCATCTTGGAAACCTTAATGACTCTGTGATTCTAAGGGATTTTTCAGCACTCCTGCTGTAATGCAGCTAATCTAAGATAATCCAATAAGCAATTTATCTTGGAAAAAACACTGTTTGTGCTGACACATCACATAGCTCAGACCAAGGTTGCTTTTGGTAATTTTGAGCAGAAATTGCATCACATTATTTCAGCAAAGGAGGCAAACAACCCAAAGGAATGTATAAAGAAATTAGTAATTAGTAAATAAAATGCCTCTTTCATCTTAATCTGAGACTCCTACAAAACCCATGTTTGGCAGAACATACACTTTCTGGGGTGTACAGGGGACAGCTGTACACAGGGCTGATGAAGATTTGCAATGGCCAGTAAAAGTCAGTATCCAAAAGGAGAACTCCTCAGCACTGAGCAGGCCTGCAAACCCCAAGATGACTTCCATAGGGAGGGGGAGCAAAAGACTTATGCCATCCACAGACTGGCTTCCTCAACACAAAAGCAGGATCCAGGGCTGAAGCTGAGCCTGAACCTCACAGGGAGCTGGGGCAGCTGCCACAGCCAGGGAATACACCAAAATTGTTCTCTTGCTGTTTGTCTTTTCACTTTAAGTAGCACCAAATGTATTGTTCACAGTACTCAAAGGAGAAACCTTCACATTTGGGCTAAGTATATATTCCAACATGCCTAGAATAATAACCTGCAGAGGAGAAAATATTACCAACACTGCTAATGCTACAAGCAAATATTCCAGGTGTAGAAATGCCATGTTTCCAGTACTAAGAATGTACCAAACCCACAGATGAACTCAGAATTACACTCATTTTTTGAGGTGGATATCCATGCACACATCACTGGGAAAATAGGGAGAAGAGAACAAGGAACAGCTCCTCTTTACTGGAGACACTAGCCAGGTGGTCAAGACTGAATGTGATCCAACCAAAGTCTGAAGATGATGCAAAAAATCCCCCTGAGAAATGTTGGCACAAACTGCCTGATAAAGTTTCAAGAAAGCAGAGTAGAAAATTTGGCTTTAAATGCTAATACAGGTGTGTAAGAGATACTGGAGGGGGGTGAGAGGTGTCTTGGGTTGCAGTGCAAGATGTGACCAAAAGCATGTATTCTATTATCATCTGTTGAAACTGGGGTGGGGGTGGTCTTCTGTTAATGGAGCAGATTTCCTTATCTCTTCCATGACCCACTCTGACAAGGGAGGCATCTTCTGCTGATGGCCATTAAGCCTCATTTCATGACTGACATCATCCCATTGGGGAGAGGCTTTATCCAGGCCAGGAGCCCAGCATTCCCACCTGGATACAATCTGAGCTTTGGAACACCAAGGCAGCCTTTGCCACTGCATTGCCAGAGGAACACCAGGCCCAGCTACACCAGTACTGCACCTCCAGAGGAAATCTCCCCCCTTGTGCAGGATCCCTGCTCCAGCAGAGCCACAGCTGCCCCTGCAGGAGGCTGCAGCCACCCTTCCATGGCACTGCTACAACACCCTGACCCACAGGGTGTCAGGCTGGATTCTGATTCTGTCAGTGGGGCTTGGTTTTTGTATTACTGCATTTTCATTTTTTTTAACTTTTATTTTTATTTTAATTCTCCCAATACAGAACTGTTATTCCTATTCCCATACCTTTGCCTGAGGGCCCCTTAACTTCAAAATTATAATAATTGGGAGAAAGGGGGTTTACATTCTCCATTCCAAGGGAGGCTACTGCCTTCCTTAGCAGACAGCTGTCTTTCATACCAAGACAAGGGGGAGTTTGAAGAAGTAACAGACCTAGACCTAGTTCAGAATCTTAATAAGAAACATCGATAAAGGTGAAAAATTTAACCGCTGCACATGAGCAGCATAAAGAAAAAATCCCAGCAGCCCTGGTAATAAAAGCATGATGGTTACCTTTCTTCTTCGAGCAGGTTGAAGGGAAATCCTTGTCTTCCACCTTGACCGAGGGCCTGTTGCACTTCATCCTGCAGAAGAAGGAGCGGCGCGCGCCGGAGCAGAGGCGCGAGGGCCCGGGCGTGATGTCCGTCTTGACCGGGAGGCCGGCTGTGCAGACAGCGAGCAGGCACAGTCAGCTGCAGGGTGAACTGCCCCAAAACCCCACCCACAATGCTTCAACCTCACTGGGCCTCGCAGCTCCTGCGTTTGAGGGCTTGATGTGTGTTCCTGTGCAGGAGCCAGCTGACCACACCAACACTGCAACTTCTGACTCCGCTTTCTGCTGCTAGAACACTGAGGCTGCAGAACACGGGGCTCTGAGTGCCAAGAGTGGCAAGAGAGTGGACAAATCCACACAAGTCCTGTGATAAACACTGCAATTTCACTGGACTGATTAAAAAAATAGAGATTACTTTTCCATAACCAGAGCAGAATTCCATACACAGTCACTCAGGAGGCTCCTGACCCTTCAGACTGGCACTTTTCTATCATAAGACTCTCCCAGAAAACACATGTGCCTCTAGAGCAGAAGAGCCCCAGTGACAGTCCAGGGATAGAAGGAGGAAAAAAGGAAGCAGGGATCCACACAGGAACTGCAAATCCCCAAGACCTCCAGTTATGTTTCCAAAGTCTCTTGCCTCGCAGAAATACGTGCACATGGACACACCCTAACAATAAATCCTGACCTTTATCATATTCTCACAGGGGATTCTTTTCTGGGAAAACCAAAATCTTATCCCTCTGGTACCACCAGGGCTCTGGGCAGACAGGGAATGCTTCCAGGGCATGCATCAGGAGCACAGCTATCAGCAAGATGAGTTCTCCAAGGGCTGATGGAGGATTTAAATCCCACAGCAGCTTTTCCACAGTCTGCCATCCACTCCAACCATGTCTGCATGGGGATGTGTAAAATCAAGCAGCTGTCAACATGAACAAAAACTTCTCGGGCCTTGTGGGCTTTTAACATAAGGAGTAAGGCAGCAATCCCAGTATTTTAGTGGGAAGTGTGCCTCCCTTACAATTCCACTGGAGTGAGGTGATCTCCAGGAGGTCAGGCTGCCCTGCACCACATGCCCTCCAAACTGCTGCAACGTGGTGTGAGTACAAGCTGTGCTGAGTTACTCATGCCAAGACAAAAATAAATATGTGCATACATCCTCATACTCTTCACCAGTATGAGTTCTTGAAATTCTACCAATCCGTCTATCATAGCAGATGGGAAGACTGTAATTCATAGTATTTATTTTTGCCCTAACTTTGTCAGAGGCATACAAAAAAAAACCCCAAAAAACAGAAGGCAGCACTGGATATTCATGCTTGACAACCGATGAAACCAGGAGCCAGAAAAAACTTCAGCTGATTCTGCTGAAGCCTCCAGGCTCCCTGCCCTCGAATGATCTCTCTCAACTTCAGTTTCTGGAGTTGAGCTGGTGGCTTCTGTGAGCTGAGATCCAGGAGATTTCTGCTCCTGACAAGCATGAGACTTAATGACCTGGAAATCTGCAGTTGTAAGCTACCACCTTCCACTTCAGCAGTGCAGACTCCTGTTCTGAGAGGGAATTAAACACCCACTCAGCCCAAGCACAGATACAGAACAACGTTAACACACCAGAGTGAAACAGAGCTAAGAGACATAGCAGGAAATGATTCCAAAGTTAAAAACCTTCTGAGAGAAAGGCTGGGTCACTGATGGCAGGGGCATTAAGCAATAAATAAAACTCTATCTTGGCTGACAGCTAAAGACTACCAAGATAATACTGAGTGTATTCTGAGCATTTAGAATGGTGGATTAGAACGAATGCTTCCTGTGTTCTAATGGAAAGAGTTAAAGCTTTGATGGCTGGAAGAGAGAGGTGAAGCCAAATCCAGCAAAGCCTGTGCATGCTAAACCAAACAGCTTCCAGGTACCAGTTTCATGCTTCTTTTTTCTCATTTTTTTTTTTTGTTTCTTCCTGTCTTTAAGCTAGAACTTCCTTGGCATGAGACAATGCAGACAGCCTCCCCCCACATCCCCACTCCTGGCAGGAGGCAAAGCCCCAGCAGCAGTGACTCCAGATGACATCTTTCCCAAAGGGGGACCACTCACTTTTTGCATCTATGAGTCTTTCTCGTGGCGCGGTGTCAGAAGAAGAGAGCTGCTCCTTCACTTTGGCAATGTCTTTAGGATGGAGATAATCAAATAAACTTTGACCAATCAAATCATTCTGTAGAGATTGAACATTCAGTCAAAAAGTAAAATAATGTCTCAATATATTTTCTTCATTTTAGCACTAGTATGAACAGTCCTTTTACAGATAGGTGTAACCAAGGAATACCAAACATCCACATCCAGCCTCACTGCAGGAGGTTTGGACTTGGATGACCATTAAAGGGTCTCTTCCAAACAAACTATTTTATGATTCTATGATTTGATGGAAGGTTTTCTCTGTGTATTGAAGTTATGACTACACAGTAATTTCTGTCATCATTTTCAGTAAGTTTTGCAGAACTGGCATGCTCAATTCTCCCCCACCGATTATTCTGGTTCCTACTCAGTCTTACTTCTTCTACTACAGATTTGAATGAAAAAAAATTCTAATTGAAAATGTTCTCTTTCATTATTTACATATGAATAATTATTAGTATATAACTAAAGGCTGGCTGAGGAAAACTTTTGAAGCTAATGCAGGTTTTAAATTTGCTGAGGAGTGCAGATGACAGAAAGAATGAAGATTATTTACACAATGCATGGTCCAAGTTAAGCCTGATACTGAGCATCTATTAAAAACCTGGCTTTGGTGTAACTGCTTTCCAGTTTCCATCAGCAAGCATGCAAACAAAACCAGAACAGATAGAAAGAAAACTAAGTTGCAAAATCCATGTGAAGCTACTGCAAGAACCCCAGACTGATGTTTCAATATTTGCTTACACTCCCAATTAGGAAATGCTTTTGCAAACTTGAGGGCAAATCCTTGAGCAGAATGCGTCAATCAGTGAATTAAATTTACTTCCTTTTCACCTCCTTGCTTTGAATGGAAACCAGAAACAATCTTCTCTAATGACATGGCAGAGAGAAGCTCTCTCTGTGCAACACCTCTCAGCTTTCAAGACTCTTCTCAGACCTACCCCCCAGATAAAGGCATAACCATCAAAAAGCTCTCAAATATTTTAAGACCTAATGTACATAAAATGGAAAAGAATACCTGACTGTAGTTGAGGATCTTGAAGACAGATTCTGAAACAAACAGTATCTTTCCTCTGTCACAGCCCACAACAAAAAGAAATCCATCTGCTGCCTAATTGTGGGGGGGGAAAAAGTCAAAACCCAAGTTATACATCCTCATTGCATCGTTATAACCTTTAAAAACACTTCATGTTCAGTGGAATTTCTACACTAGGAGAGCTGTCTTAACATTTAGAGGTAACTGAGTCAACAGGAAAAACGTGAAATTACAATGAAGGTTTTTTTTGCATCTGCAAACATTCTTGGCATCACTCTGGGCATTGTGCCCAGAATGTAAAATAACTTTTATGAGAAGAAAGAACCCATGTCTTGTCCAATAATATTATGATTATGTTTAATAATGCCTTCAAATTAAAGTGTTATTTTAACTGTACTTAAAAAAGCTCCTCTTTTAGAAACCAGCCATAACCTGGATATTTATTTCTGTGTCTGGAGGCAACTAATTCCTATTTGCAAAGTACTGTCTTTCAGTCACACACAAGCATGCAGGAATAGGCCCAATTATGTATCTTCAGAGTCACAATGCTGCAGAAATTAAATTCTGCATATGCTGCATCTGGACACTGCAGTGCTCCACCAATTACACAGCCACTAGAAGAGCAGAACTACTGAGATAACCTCTGCACACTCTAAAAGAGAACAACAGCAGGCATCTGGACATGCTATGTCATGTCACACCAGTGACCTCAATAAAAGGTGTTCACTGAACCACTGTACACTGAAAATCATGGCAAGGTAACCCAGGGCAGCAAGTCTGCAAGAAAACAATGCATGTGATTTTGGTTTTATATGAAATAACTGAAGATTCTGATGGTTCCCATCTAAATCCCCCTCTTCAATCTTTTTGCTTAAATTAAGAAATGCTAGTCATCATTATACTCAGTGACTCTGGGAAGCAGTCTCCAGATTTCTTAATTATCCTCCATAATCAAAACACTTTTAAGCTGAGATACAAGGCAGAAAAATACTGGTGGTGTGCTTTGGGAGAGCTGTAGTCACAGATAATAATATCTCTTAATTAAAAGTTGGAACATACCCTGAGAATAAGATGTTTTAATTCATCATCTGATAGAAAAGCAGGCTTGTAGTTTGCTTCTGTGTATGGGTTTGTAGCACCTAAAGAAAACAAACAAAAAAACAAACAACTCCCCCATCACCACTATTACACACTTAAATGAGCAATTTTCCTTTGACTCCTTCTTAGACTGTTGTTCACTGCAGGAGTTCTTTAAAATGAACATTTTAGGGTTTGTCTTACTATCAACATGAGCTCTGTTGATATTAACTTAAAAAAGGATGAAGCTTTTTTTGCTAAGGCACAAGTACTGCATTAGGTAGAAATGCAAATTAAATGCCTCTGAGATATAAAAGTATTCCTTGACATATTTTTGAGCCCAAAGGCTGTCCTTGATTTATGGCCTAGTCCCAGAATTAGAAATCATAAAAATAAGATATTAAAGAATAAAAAAAATCAAACTATTTCTTCTCCTTGTAACTCAGTAAAACATGACAAGCTCATGTAAACAAATAATCACTTAGGAATTTACAAATCAATTCTCTCATTCCAAGCCAAAGATAAAACCCAGCATTACAATGACATTATCTTACAATGACAATACCCCAAAATTGGCAACAAATGAGGCAGCTATTTATTAAGGAGTAATTCTTCTCATTCTATTCCCTTCATAAAGGCAAAGGAGAGTCAAATTAGTAACCACTGAAGGGTTATGAAGTATTAACCTCATCAAATGACAGTGGCAGGAAAGTTAAGCCTTTCCAAACCACACAGTTAAATATGACTGAAGGCAGCAGCTCTCCCAGAAATGAGAGCAATCACCAGGATCTTTTCTACCATTAGCTACATCCCTTTTTTTTCTCAGTGGTGCATTCTTGAAGCTTTAAAGGTTTTAACATCAGCACCAACTGTAACCAGGCACTGATTCACTCATAGGAAGCTCTAGGAACACACAATGCTTTCTCACAACCTCAGCTCTGCCAAACCTCTGTGTTTCCCTTCAAGTGCTTGCAACAGAAACTGGTCAAAAAGACCAAAACTGAGTTTTCAAAGTACTCCCTATTCTTTCACACAGAGCTAAAGGTACAAACACAAGACCTTAGAAGTCCTGTGGGAATACCATACCTAAAATCTAACTTCTCTATCCAACAACTTGGTGCATTGCCTGCTTAGAGCAGTGCTCAGTACTGCACCAGAATTAATTATGCACTGCCCTTTGCTCCCTCTCCCCACCTGCCCCAGCTGCCTCGGTACTGTGGAACCTGGCAGTAGTGATCAATAGGTCAGATGATAGAAAATGATTCTTTTCTCATCCCCAAGTTGCCCCAGTCACATCAGGGACCATGGACCAGTAACTGTGACTGAACACTGAGCATCAGATGCTAAGAAACAGAGAGGACTCCTCACAAAATGAATTCACTTACTCCTTTTTGGCAAAAAAGGCAGAGAAAAAGTGTGGCTTTGGGGAAATGCCACTTGGAATGCCCCTGCAGCCCCAGGCAACTCACCACGAAGTGTTTTCATGTGCTGGACAGCCATCCTGAGCACGGTGAGCTTGTCCAGCTTGCGGGACATGGCATTGCACGTGGGCACCAGCGAGGCCAGCTCGTCTATGAAACTGTTCATCTTGTCCCTGCGCCTCTTCTCGATCTGACTGTGAGCCTCCCTGCACACACACACACAGAACAGAGAGCAGAGTGAAACAGGGACAGTGAAACTGCTCATCTTGTCCCTTCTCCCTCTGACTGTGAGCCTCCCTGCACACACACACAGAGCAGGGCAGTGTGAAACAGAGACAGTGAAACTGTTCATCTTGTCCCTGTGCCCCTTCCTGATCTGACTGTGAGCCTCCCTGCACACACACAGAGCAGTGTGAAACATGGACAGTGAAACTGTTCATCTTATCCCTTCTTGATCTGTGAGCCTCCCTGCACACACACACAGAGCAGGGCAGTGTGACAGATGGAACTGCTCAAAAGCAGCCTCCTCAGGGTAAGACAGCTACCCTGCTATCCCTGTGGAAAGGACAGCAGACATTCTTCAGACATTTGATGTTAATTATTTGGGTGTGAGAGTTTCTTCTCTCCCACAGTGGGGAGGCTTCTTTGCAAAAGTTCTTGCTAGGAAAGAAGGCAAACAGAACTCTTGGTTGTTCTCATTCTCTGGGTTGGTTATTGTTTTATTGTCAGCAATCTCAGCACACCAAGCTTTACACCAGCTCAGTGTGAGGGAGAAGACACCAAAAGGCTCCAAACACACAGGATCAAGGCTCTTTTAAAGATAATTCACCCAATTACACCAAGAACATTCATTATTTCTACTTTTCTACCAATAACCAACTAAACTTCTATTCACATAACTCTACACTGTGGCAAATTCCAGCCCATTGTCCTGTGTCACCCACACTGCAGAACATGGAGGAGATGAAGAAGGAGGAAGAAACCTAAAAACTGCAAGGATCCTCCATCTTATGTCATCTCCTTACAAAACTCAAAAGCTAAATTTTATTTATGTAAATAAACATAATTTTATGTACTATTTATGTACTATTTATGTACTATTATGTAATTTATCATAATAGTATGATAAATTACATACTATGCTACTATCTAATCTACATTCTTGAGAATTCTGTTTCATCCCAAAGCTTAGGAAGCTCTTTCCATGGACAAAGGTTAAAATAGTGTTTGTCAGGGGGTTCAGATCTTTCAAAACATGCAGAGAAATATTCACTGCATATTGGATTCCAACATTTGGGTAAAGAACAGTTATAAGCAACAGGAAAAGTTGCAGCACAAGCTTCTGCTTTGCCAGAAAACACAGCCAGTGTTGGTCAGGTTTATATTTTCCCTCATTAAGGTTCATTGCTAACACTTTCATAACCCACTCTCGAGTCTGAAAGAAGAAAGATGAAGATTGTAACATCACCAGAAACATATCTGGCTTCAGTTTCAACAGCAATGAAGTGACTAGCACCAAGTTACTCATCAAATTATTTCACTCTATGCAAACTTAATGAAAAAGGTGAACAGTGCAAAGATATGGAAAAATAAGGGAAGGTCAAAGGTATATAGAGATATTTTCAGAAGAAACGTACATAATTCATAGGTGGCAAAAAGAAAGAGACAATTCTTTTAAATATATTTGTTTAGAGAGTTACCTTGCATTTTTTATCCTGCCTTGTTGGTCTGCATACTCCAATCTGTTGAGAAATGACATCACAAAGTTACAGCATTGAAAGCACTCAACCCAAGTCTTTTACTGCATCTCACATCCTACTGATCCTCATTAGATCTGCTTTTTCAGAATATGAATGTTTATTTAACCTTTCTACAGCAAAGATTGGTATCTATAACATTGTGGCTCAGACTTGGGGGTGTTTTAGCTTATCTGTTCCATGTTGTTTAAACTAAGATTGTTTAGATTATTGCTTCATCCCAGCAAAGCAATAATTTGAGACCACAGTGACACTGAGAACAGGCATCCACAGTCAGGATCCTGTGTCAGAACTGTGGAACTGAGATTTCAGTGACTGTATCAACAGTACCTTCCATGTTGGTCATCTTTATCTGTATCCATACCTTCCCTGCAGAAACAGAACAAAGCAACACATCACCAACTCAGCAGCACTGGCAGAACTGTTACCCAACTACCCTAAAGTCAGAATCAAGTATTCCTGCCATATCTAAATCATAAATACAGAAATAGGAGTACAAAAACAACAACCTGGAAGGACTAAGGAAGCTGTATGGTTTTTGTAACATTAAAACATTTTCTTAAATTAGTTGTGTCTCCTTCAGAACTCACTAAATGGCACAGTTTGATGTGTTTGACAGTAAAACATGCTGCAGTTCGAAGATATCATCTGTTACAAAAATGTTTTTCAGTTAACTAGAGGAGGGGGGAAGAACCCAACTTTGTGCAGATGTCTGTATTTTCTATAGCTCAGTTTGCCTTATAGTAGTTGATTTGGGGTAGAAAATGGTAATAACCTAAATTAACACATCACTGGAGAGGCCAAATGTGAGGAGACAATAAAAGTCTGGGGGAAATTAACCCGGCACACTGGAAATGAGCACAACTTTCAGTGCACATACATGGTTTGCTTTTGTTTCAACATGAAGGAAAGTAAGGAAAGAGGCATGAAGAACAGAAATAATCCCCCCTTATTGCATTTAATATTGTAGCCACATGTGCACAACTAAGCAGGAGAGGAGAGTATAAGTTTTCATAGCTGTACTTGGTAAAAAAAGCTAAATGCCCACAACTACACATCTTTTGTTTAGACAAAATAATTAGGAAGAGAATGTTTTGATTTATGTAAATCTGTACAACTGTGCTTAAGTGGATATTCCTAGGCCTGCTCACATTCTGGTTTAATTTCTACCTGTTAATTTTAAGTCTGTGGAAACAAAAGGCAGGGAAAAAACACTGGGTATCTTTTTCAAGTGAAACCAATTACTAAAATATTTATACTTACTCAAAAGGAAAGCCATCGAGTCTGAAAAGAAAGAAAAATAAAGTACACCATATATAGGAAATGAACAATGTCTTACATTTTCTGCCAAAATACTCCACTAATTCATATTCTGTTTGAAATGAAAAGCACAATGAAAACAGGACAATAGCAGTGAGTGTTTACTAAAGAAACAAGCTTGTTCAAATTAATCTACTTTCTGAAAGAATAATTCTGCTTTATTAAGAAAAGAGAGCATAGTTCATTACACTTAATGTGAAAAACTAATAAAATAACTAACCTAAATTATGTTATGCAAATCATTGAGATATTGTTTCATCTTCAGAAAGGAAAGATCTGTGCTTTATGTGTGTTGTCCTTGTGGTTAGATAAATGGGATTTCAGAGGACTCTAAGGCCAGAAATAAAACATAAAAATAAAAATAAAGTATCCCAAGTTTCTAAGTTTTTGATTATTGCCCAGCAGGACAGATGCATATTTTGTTTTAGTCTAAAGTCCCATGCTGAACTTTATACAGACTTTATCATATCACAAGGAAATTAAACAGAATTTCTACATGTAAACTAACTGCTGGCATCACTTTGTGACTGTAAAGTGACCTGAATTCCACTGAGCTTTATCCTGATGAGAGGCTATGTTTTATAAAAGCCTTAGGAAAATGTCTTCTCAATAACCTACTAGTTATACCTGTTCTACACTAGACATGAGCCTTCTTAAAAATAAACATGCCTTTCATGTATTATTCACTGTACTCTTAAATCAATTATCTTTGTGATCAGTTTTAAAACCATAATGCTAAATGTTTTCTTCATCTCCCAATCTGCACACCTGAGTTATTGTCTTAGCCACTGACTCCTGATGCTCACAATTTCACAGACCTTGTGCCACCACCTTTAGCTCTGGGGTGTTTGTGTGTAAAAACCCCCAGAAAGCAAAATCAAGAAGTACAAGGTAAGTTACTCATGCATCAGGGTAGTTAATCTTCTCATGTAATATTTCAATTGAAAATATTACTCCCAAGAAAATAAATTTACTGTTCATAGTCCTGTGCATGAAGTCTGGGACAGCAGCATTTGACCAGCCCTTGCTGAAGTGACAGCAAAGTTGGGCAGGAATTTTCCTGGAGGAGTTGCAGCAGAAAGAACTAAGAAGCTGTTGTGGAGAGCTGAAAGTGCTTGTACTTAAAGAGGTGAACAAGCAACCACCCTAAAACACTGGTTCTGCCTCCCTTATTCCCTGGCTTCACTGGTATGTGAAGCATCCAACTGGACACCTGGAGAATTTATGTAATAAAATCATTAGCAGGTAGCAGCACTGAACAGCAGCATTTCTGAACATTCTCCCATACATACACATTTCAGGAGGGATCAAGGTAGTCTACCTTCAGCTCTGCTTCCCAAGAGGAACATTCAGTAGCCACCATTTACTTTGCAACACAAAATGAACTATGGTATGACTGCATAATAAGCAGTGTGGTATGTAATGTATGACTACCAAATAAGTAAACTTATTTTCCTAAGGAGTCAAGGAAACAGCGTTTTCACACATTTTAAAAAATGCACACAAAACCTAAAGGGCAGAATTATAGCTTACAAGAACAAGCTGTTTTTGGAAAAGAGGACTTGAGTAATGCTTCCTATCCAGAGGAATAAAAATGGAGCAATCCTTTCTAGAGAAGAGGAAGTTGGTAGGGCTGAGGCCATACTCAATTTTTGTAGCAGTCAATTCAACTAGAGAGGGACACATGTGCTTGTCAGGAAGACTAAAGACAGTTCAGAGAAGTATTTCAAGTTTTGTGTGTAAGTTCTCCTAAAAAGAATCTAATACTTAATTGTGATGCTCAGCATGAATTAAAAATTCTGCCCCTCCTCATAAGACAGAGCTGCCAACAATCCAAAGGCCCTCAGCAATAAAAATCTGTGCTAAGTTACATAAAAATGGCCTCTGTGGCTGGATGAATAATGGATGTGGCCACTCCAAGTTCCCCTGCAGCCACACTTTGTCAAGTTACAATGCACAGGCACTTGCAGTAAGCAGGCTCTTGGCACAGGAGTCATTACAGACCTGGGAGTTTGGCAAACTCTGCTGGGCCCCTCACTGCTCTGAAGCAGGGGTGGTGGGATTTCCTTCCACAGTTGAGAACCACTACATGATTAAACCAGCTGATCAAAAGAAACACAGCTCTAATACCTCCAACAAGAAACTAGTTAGATTCATATTCAAATGAGAGATCAAAATCAGGCAAAGGCTGGCAGCACATTGATAGGAAGTGACTAAACAGGCAAAAAGTAAGTGAGGAAAAGGAACCATTCCTAGTTTTGCTTCCACTTTTCAACAAATTTATTGTCTTCCCCCTCTGTTAGTCAGACATTGTATTTCCTATGTAAACAGTCAATACATTCAACCTTCACACAGAACATTTCATCAGTACTAAATCCACCAGCCAGAAGTTTTCTCCTCAGCCTTATCCCATGTGATAGCCCTCAATTCTAGTTGCACTGAGATGATAGCTTTATTTTGATGATTATTATTATTATTATTTAATAATGAACTTGCCTCTTAATGAATAGAAGCTTTTATCTTTATTAAAACCTTTAATGCAGTTTAAAAGAAGAGTTTATTTAAAAACTGCTATAAATATTTCTATAGTCTTCCCCACTGAATTGTTGCATTATCACCTCCTTTTAGCAGTGCTAAATCAAGAGAAATCCAACTTACTGATAATCAGTTGAGCTTCCCTTTCTTTTCCTATTACAGTCCATTCCTGAAGTGCTAAGGGAACTGGAGATCAAGTCAGCAGGGTCTGGTGACATGAAGTCACTAATTGTAGAAGATATGTCCATCCTTTGGTCTGCCATTGGACTGTCTAACATTAGGGAAGAAATAAAAAACAACCCCCCACCCAAAAAAACACTGCATTAATATAAGCAGACACTTACATATTTTTAACCAAAAAACTTCTCAAACTTAGCATGCTTAAAAAACTGCAACAAGCAGTTTCTATTTTTTTTCCTCTTGCGGTAAAAACAACAGGTAATTTCTCCTTTTCCAGTTACTGCTGTATGGACTATTGCACACAAGCCATGACCATTCTCAAAACACATTATGTAACACAATTGTTTTTAAAGATTTGTCAGAATGATCTTGAACTAAACCAGGTTTACTCTTATGTTACCTGGCCAGCCAATTGCTTCCACCTAACAGGAATATTTCTGACAGGGAACACTTCTTTTAGTGTGTCTCTGCATTTGAAGATCATATTAGCATTCACAAACTTTTAAAGTTCTATTTCCACTGAATTCAGAAGATTTTCATAGAAATAAACATCTCTGCACAGTAGACTCCACCAATAAAAATATTATAACCCAATGGTGGTCTATGAAGTCTAGTTAAAGTTACAAATGAATCTAATTGGCTTTTTAATCCTCTAGACTGCAAATAATTCAAATCTTCACCATTTAATCCTCTAGACTGCAAATAATTACATTGTTGGAAGAAACCCTGTGAAAAGTTCCCTGCTGAATAGTATCAGCTGTGAAAGAGAAGAGTTTTTACCTGAAGGCCTGTCTTGGAAGCCTAAATCCACTTGGGCAAAGATGAGATGCTCAGCCCAAAGCAGCTGATAACCTTAGAACTCTTCCATGCCTCATGTTCTGTTGGTCAAATACTTTCAGAAACCTGAATGGGAGGAAAACCAACAAGCTTAAAAAACACTGTAAAACCAATTGGCTTAGACACAGTTTACAAAAGCAAGAGATGATTCCAGCTCAGGGATCAAATATTCATTTCATTACAAAGTGTAGAAGCTCCATCCATCCCTCCCTCCATCCATAGTTGGGATGTGCCTCTCCAATGGACCAAGCTTTGGGCAGAAGGAATCCTGGGCCCTTTTTACATCCTCTGGTCTCTGCACAAACCCTCTGCTCACAATGATCACACAATGATAATCATGAGCACATTTGCTGCCAGAAAGAGTTAAATTGCTCTCAGAGAGCAAAGGACAGATTTACCCTTCACTCCTGACTGATTTACTCCAAGGGTGGTCCTAAGTTTGGGCTTGGATTCTTGTTTTGCTTTCCTCTGTAACAGTAGTTGGCATCTTGGAAGGACAGGGGTTAAACATGGTTTTATTCTGCAGGCTTCAAGCTTTATAAAAAACCCACATCCATACTACAGCTCACACCCTCAAATGTGTCTCCCAACTATACTATAAACATGTGGATGCCCTTCCCTTCCACACTGCTGTCACAAAACAAATTCTTCAGCAAAACTTACTATGGAAGATTTATAAACTGTTCTACATTTTCCTCCTGCAAGAAAACTTCCACAGTCCATTGGACACACAGTTTTCTGGCTGATGCACCTGTGAGCATCCTGCCTGCCTTTCCCAACCTGTGACAGCAGTAGAATTTCCCAAACACACAGAACAAGCAGCTCCTGTGACACTCTCAGAAGTTTACACTCCAAACCTCCTGTCAGCATGATCACACTGTAACCAATTCTGCTGAAGCATGTATGTAGACATGTTATGTGTTGTTAGCAAAACAAAATCCTAAGTTATTTGTTATCCTTTTCTTCAGCTCTGCCAGAATAGCAAATTCAGAATTTCACAAGTTTAAATGATTTAATTTTCTGGTCCTGGCAGTGCATGGTCAGGCAAGCCATTGTCTAAGTACCCCCAACCTTTGAAGAGAGGATCACTGTTGGTCCAGCAGCAGAGCATCCAAACTGCTGCTGAGGACTCACTGTCCACCTCACCCAGCAACCCCTCTGTGGTCCTTTCCCAAAGAACCCAACCCCTTTTCCATTTTTGAGAATGTATGGATGTACTGGCATAGGCATATTCAGCTGGCACCAGAATCAAAGCTAAATCAGTACAAATTTAAGTCAAATTATGAAATGCCATTGAATCCCTAGCCACATTTGTTTTGCAGGGCTTTCATTCACACCCATAGCTGTTTGTAGGTCAGGCCCTACTGTCTCCCTGTGCCAGCCTTTCCCTGTCATTCACTTTGCCTCCTTAGCCCAAGACTCAGTGGTGTTGCTGTGGGGGATGAGGTTGCTGCACCTCAATTTACCAGTAAAACCAGGCACTGGCCACTTCTCTGTGCTTGGTTCAGACCCAAACCCATTCTCTTCAGTCTCAGCTGATGGGCAGAAATTAGTTATACCTAAACTTAGTGTTCTTCTGAACACCTCTCTATGTGAGGGTGCTGGCTGAACTCACATCTTAGTGCATTAGGTAATTTCATGGACACCTATGATGACCTCAGACAGAAGGCTGGGATGAGCTGGAATGAACAACAAAAAAGGGGGTGGAGGAAAAAGGATTTGTAAGTTTGCCACAGTCCTTTCTCTTTAAGAATACCTGCAACAGTCAGCACCTTAGCTTCAGAACCAGAGACTGCACAAGTCACTGTGTACTAATGCAGAAAACAAATTGTTGTTCATCTCAAACAAAAATTTCGTATTAGTTTTATAGAAAAAAATCTTGAAATCAAGTATCCATTTAGCTGTGCTATTTCATACCTGTCTATATTTGATAGTTTCAAAGCAGCTATTTTAAATGTCTTGACCATTTAAGCAGAAAAAAAAACACATAAAGAGCAGAATCCTCAATTTATTTTCTAGTATCCCATTCTCTACCATATCCCAAATGCTCATCCAGTCCTAACAATCACAGTCTTACATTTGGCATTACAGGAGTTAAGAACCATGTATGTCTCTTGAAATGAGTTTTCAAGTTAAGATGTCAACTCAGTGATCAGAGCAAAAATCAGCATGTCCCACTAAACACTGAACAGCTCAGAGAAATGTTTTTTCAAAAGGCTTTCTTAAAATTCTAGGAAATTGAATATTTTCTGTCTTTTCAGCCTCCATCTGCTGGATGTTCAATGCCTAAAAAAAATTCTCTCTGTGGAGGAACACAAAAGTTACCCATACATACAAGCAAGGTTTAAATCCTCCATTTATGATGCCAAACCTGTTACCAAAGTACTCTAAGGACCTACTTGGAAAAAATGCCATAGGGTCTACTTCCTGATTGAATTCTCCTGCAGGGGAGAATCAAATTACATTTTGTCACTGTATCCATAACAGTTTGTCTCTATGGTCCCTGTTTGGGATTACTTCCTTGGGATTCCCCTTCCTTGCATTCCATCCTTCTCTGATCTCCTGAAAGGAGGCTAATGAGACAGCAAAAAGAAATCTTGCTGTTCATCCCTTAGGAAAAAAGTGAGATGGCACGTGACCAGCTTAATCATGCAGCAAAGCTGATCAGGAGCACACAAACACCTCTGAGCAAATCAAGGTCACTGCTAAAGTAGGTCACCCCAGGAGCCAAGCCCCCACCCAGTCAGGACCTCTTCACACAAGCCCCATCAGCTCTGCTGCCCCAGGCAAAGGCAGCCATGGCCAGTGCACACAGGGATTTATTCTGAAAGAAATGCAACTCACAACTTTATGAATCACGAGTGCCTCGTCTCTCAAAAGCACAGTTTCACAACGACAGAGGAGAACTGTGGTGTGGTTTCCTGAAGAAGTCATTGAAAAGATACTCACTGTCCCTATGGGTAATGCCTGAACCAAAAACAGCTCCAAAAGGAAACTATCTACTTCCCTTCACAGCACTATTCCATTGCTGCAGTTGTGTCACAGCACAAGCAGGTACGAAACATTAAAAGAGGTTATTTATCTCCCCCAGCAGCCTCTTGCTGCTGCTGGAGGCTCCCAACACACTTGCACTCAGTGATGGGGAGATTTCAGCTCAGCAGCACAAGGACTCCAAGTGTCCCCAGGATGGTTTCAAGATGCAGACCAGCATCCACGGGGCTCAATGCTGCAAACACCTGATGGCTTGAGAGGCTCCTGGAGCAGAGGCTGGGCAGTCAGGAATAAAGCAGGGATTTATTCAAAGGCCCTCAAAGGATTCACCTCGGGCACTGCAAGAGCCCAGCCAGGGCTACACCCAGGATGGACCCAAGATGGGCTCTGGGCCACGAGTTTGCACACTTTTATCAGCTCTGCTCCATTCCCATGGGGGTTAACTGTGCCAGTGCAGCCCCAGGTGAGGCAGTCCCACCCTCCCAGCTTGCTCTCCTCAATTCCCTGTTTGCACTTTTTGGGCCCAAAGCTGCAGCTTTGGTGTCCTTGGTTCTGGGGCTGCCAAAGGATTGTTCTGTGTGCCTGGGCTGGGAGGAGAACTGGCTCCCAGCACTGGGGATGGAGTTCAGTCACAGCCCAGTGCAGAGCAGGACCTGAAAAATATAAAAGCTGAAACTCAAGGCATCATAACCAAGCAGCTCCTATACCAGAACCTTAATTATGGAATACTCCATAGTAATCACAGGAAGATCTTTGAAGTAAAGCAGGGTAGTTTCCTTTGCTCAGTACTTAAGGATCACTTAAGTCAGAATACTTCCTATCTTCCCAATATATCAATACTGTTTGGTTTTAACGGCTCCCTAAGACCATTTGCAAGTACTCTAAGACAAAAAGCCCTGTGGCTCCCTCTCACATGCAGATGCCTCTCACCACACAAGCAAGGAAAGGATTTTACCTTTCACCACCAAGCCCTCAGCAGGTCCACCAGCCCCTGGCAGCCTGTGATTCACATCTGAGTTTTGGAACTCCTCCTGGCATCAGCAGCTCCTGTTTCCAGCCTGACCACACCCCAGAGCTGCTCCTGCAGCCCCTCACAGCAGGGCAGGGGGATGCTCTGCTCTGACAAAGGCAGAGCCTCAGCTGCCCAAGAAACCCCCTCTTCCAACAGCTGCTCCACAGCTTTCCTAAGCAAAAAGAAGCAGGCTGGAGGGAAGCAGCCCATGAATTTTAACCAGTCACAAAGCTACAAGAGAAACAATTTTGACATGGAGGGGTAAAAGTCTCCAATAAACAGAAGAACTCCATGTGCAGTTTCTCAGTAGATCAATCAGTCCAGGTACACTCCCACACCAAAGCATCTGTTCATCAGAAGAGACTGAGAAAAGGCAGAACAGGTGAGATCATGGCATCACCTCATCACAGCTTTCCAGACTCTCTCAGTGGTGATGCAGACACAGGACAGTGCATTTTATCTTGTTCACAGAACACTGAGACTTCCAGATCAAGAGGGGTCTTGGTTCCCATTTCTCCTTGTTTAGGAGGGAAAGTAGCTACAATCTTTACTTCCAGCTGTTTTAACAAAGGACTCCTCTAAGTTTCCTCTCTGTCTCTGCCTCAAAACCAAGAGACAGTGGTAATTAAAATAACTTTCTCTTGCACAGGGGAGCTCAAAACTAGACCCAGAACACAGAAGTGTCTCAGCAGTGCTCAGTAAATGGGAAGGATCACTTCCCTCAGCCTGCTGGCAGCACAACTCCTGATGCAATCCAGGAGGCTCTTGGCCTTCTCTGCTGCAAGGACACCCTTGCTGCCTCAGGAACCATCAGTATCTTTTCTGCCAAGCTCTTTTCTGTTCAGTCCCTCATCTGTACTGAGACATGGGGATTTTCCTCTCCAGGTGTAGGACTTGGCACTTCCTTTTACTAACTTCCTAAGGTTCTTTGTAAGATTTTTGGTGACCCTTTTCTCTGGTGTGTAGAGATCCCCCTGCTTGGTAGCACACTCATGTGGTGTCTCAGACACTCCTCCCAGGTTTGCATTTGTCTGCAGCTCTAAGTATTTGTCTGAGCTCTTCTCTCAGTGAAGCAGATAAAGATGTGTTTCAAGGGGTTGTAGTCACAAGGGAAGGCCTTATGAATGGAAGTATGGATCACATTCAAAGCAGAAAAGGAAAAATGGAACAAACCCAAAGCCAACTCATGTCATTTCCAGGAGTCAAACGTGTGCTATGGATGTAGTATTTCTCTCCTTAACAGGGGACTGGGATATACCTGTAGTGACAGAGCTCAAGGTCCACTTACAGTTCCACAGAACAGCCACTGGAGACATCATCAGAACCAGCATCCTGATTATCCTGACCCTCAGCCACAGGAGATTCCATTTCCCCTCACATCTCAAGAGTGTCTGCCTCTCTACCTACCCACTGAATCCCAGCTGCAGGAGTGTCTCAACAAAGCCTGCTAGTTTGCAACCATTACTGAAAGCTTGATGTAGTATAAGCTCCTGGTCAGCCAAGATTAGACCCTGTGAGCTCCTGTTCTTTGAAGTGAGCTTATGCTGCCCTGTATGCATCTTTCATTCTGGGCAGCCATCAAAAGGAAACATCAAAAGGGAACTAATCAAGCCCTTGTGAGAAGGTGGTGATGCACACTCTTGGAAATCAGTACTAACACGCTGCTGTTACCCAAGGAATTTGGCCTGCATCAATAATCAAGCTTCCAGCACATGCACTCCTCAGGTTCCAAGAAACTGCTTCCACAGGGAAAGCAGAGAGGGACCTGCCTTTCTTGGAAGGCCAGGTTTGAAGGGATTTATGAAACCTCTACACATGAAACAAACTGCAGCCTCTCTGCAGGGTACTGGAACCAAGAAGTGCTGGTCCTCACACCACCTGATCCTGGGTATAGCTCCCAGTGCTGCAGCAATTGCTAAACTCAGCCCCAGCACACAGAACTGAACCAGCACTTCAGGTGTCTCCACTGAGAGCAGGAACCACTGAATTCTGCCTCAGAGCTCTGCAAACTCTGGGTGGTACTGGCTGCTTCATGACATTTTACAGACACACTGAGACCACCACAGATATTCTAGGAACACATGTTCCTATTTCACCCCAAATGTCAACAGGACTACATTAAGGAGGGTTTTACCAAAAAAAGTGTAGCTGCCACACAACCTCTATAAGCTAATAGCTGATCTCCTACAAAAAATAAAAATTTACACTAAGAATTACACCCAGGTCTAACTGTCCATGAAAGATCCACTCTCAATCAGCACACTCCTTTGGATGTCCTTGGATTTCAACAGATCCTGCTATTCTGAAACATGCAGACTGATTTCACTGGAAAGGGATAAAAATCAGTCATCCTGAGAAGTCCAGCTGCTTGTGGAAAAAGGACTGAGCCCAATGTAGGAAGTGTTTTAATTATTTAAACCCAAGACACCCAAGCCAACATACTTTAAAATGATGCTTCAGAAAAGTTGTTCAGCACAGCACCCCAGTATTTCTGTAATATAAAGTTATGGAACAAAGTAACATTAAAAATAGGGTGCACTAATGTTTAAATCTTGGTAAAGTAAGTTCACAATATCTATGCTAGGATGTGATATTTGATATTTGTTTATTCCAGGCCTTCAGAAAATTTTGTGTATGTGTGAGAAGAAACAAGGTATTGTATTTTCAAGACTGGGGAGAATGAGAAGACTTAAAAGGCATCAGAAACCTTAAGTCCTTTAGGCCAGTTATTTCAATCCATTCATTTTTGACATCAAAATCATGGCCACTGCTAAAGTAATGACTAATTACTCATTTAAGTAATGACAGAGTTAAAAGAAACAAACCCAGGCACAACAAAAGAAATCTACTCCCTCAATGACTACAATCTAAACTTAGCTGAAGTCCTGAGTTTCCAAGCCAGGTCCAGCCTCTAATGTATGAGGTACATTTCACAAGCACTGAATGCAGTCCTTGCTCACCAATGCTAAACCAGCCAAGGAATTTGGAGAGGGTGGGAGGCAGAGCAGGGTGTCTGAAAGACAGGAAAATCCATCCTACTGTGTGGCTAAATCAATTATCCAACATTAATGGGCTTCAAGGAAAAGCCCAGTCAAAGTTGATTTCTTTAATAGCTTATGTACTTCCAGCATGCTTTGATCAGAAACACACACCCAAACCCACAAAACAACAAGAACCTTCTCAACTGAGGAGGCAGCAGTTCTGTGAAGTCTCCCAAGTTGTACACATTACTTCTGATCTGTCAACAACAGAAGATGCATTGTAGAGTTACTTCAAAGCCAAAATTTTTAGAAGATTAGAAATTTCTTTGTAAGAAGACTGTACACAAGCTGGAGTGACACTTCTGGAGCAGGAGAAGCACACAAGGCAACAAGCAGGTAAGCTACTTAACTTACTCTCCATGTTATACAAACAGTGGGAATTTACAATCAGTGCCTCCTTTTTGCACTTGCAGTCCAAAATATGCAGCTTTTTGTTTCAAGATTTCATCCAACTCCTAAATATGGGCACCAGTTTAGAGCAGACAAATGTTTTAGATACTTAAAAACTTCAATAAGCCCAAGAGAACGAGAAAGTTTCATATAGTTAAATGCACATCTTCTAATCTAGAGATGATGAATAAAGCCCAACTGTACACTGTAAGTATTATTATTATTATTATGTGATATGATCTGGGCAAATTTAATTTCCTTACTGCAGCACAGTGAAGCTCATGGATCCTCACAAATCCAGCAAATATTCTTCCTGTAGTTCATGATCTCAAAAGTTGTCTTTCAGTGGCAAGAAGGCAAAATCCTCTCCAAAGTTCAAAGAAATCTGTCTTTAAATGAAACAGCAGCCTAGCAAAACACTTCCTCATTTATGTCAAAAGTAGAATTTTACCCTGTGATCAGTGACTTGGCACACCATGAAACCCCTGCTGGGGCTTCTCCCTCAAGCTCAGAACTATTGCTTGTACCTTAATTCCTCTTGTACAGGATCTCTTGACTTCAACATTTCAAGTGAGCACAAGCTTTAACTCCAGTCACTCTTCTCACTGGTCAGCATTATCTTACTACTCCATTAGTTACTCCAGCCACCAGGTCCTTCTGGGCTTTTCTCAGGTCCTTGTTTTCTTCCCTCCCCTTACTGCAGCATTGTAGGCATCCAAACCAGACAATACCTTCAAGCCATGGCATGAGCAATACTATCCAAGTAATATTTTCTCACTTGACTTTTAAAGTTTATGCATTATGGGAAGTTAGCCATTTTTCAGCTGAACAGATTGAACCACTACTTGCTTTTAGCCTCTGAAGTGCATCTATGAAGGTGAAAATCCTAGTTTTCTTTTGAGTTGAACCACCTGGTCCAAATACTTTTGGAGATATTGAACAGAGCTGTTTTCCAGTCATATTATTACTACAACAAACCCAAACACAGCTGGCATGTGCAAGACCTTTCATTCAGAGAACTACTGCCAAACTGCAGCTAAATACTTTATATCTTCAGGGAACAAAGCATTGGAACAAGAGGGCAAAAATATCACCAGAAGGAGCAAAGACAGGTGGTTCTATTTATAGCTGATACTCTCATTTCCAGTTTTTGCATATTCCCTCTGGCCCTGCTGGATTTCAGCTCTGGCTGGAAGAAGCCAGCCCTGCTCTCAGCACTGTGCCAGCCTGACAAAGCAAAGCCAACAGGCTGCCACTTTCCCTTCCATCCTAAAGTAAGCCCTGGGAAAAGGGAGAAACTCCCACCCTGCCTGGAACCAAGCTGGGGTATTCCTCACTCTACCATTCCCTCCAGCTCACATATCCTCAACAGGCTCAATTTCCCCCACCGGTTTCTTACAAGCTCTTTTCGACCTTACACAAAATCAGCTGTCAAACACAAATGCATTACATGCACATGAACGTCCCTATTTCTTCCTTCAGACTATCTGAGAGGCTAAACTTAGTTTTTGTTGCCCCACATTATCAGTGCTTTTTGGTTAAGTGGGAATCACAGCTTTTTGTTAAGTGTACAAGCAGGAATCTAGTAAAAAAAAAATCCAGAGAGTGTACAATGATGGCACAGCTACTGTGTAAGTCAAAGTTCGTGTGGAAACAGGAATTTACAACTCTAAAATTATTGACAAATTTCCAGTTTTAAGAAATCCTCTGCCCACACATGCACCTGCAAATAGCTGCAGCAACTTCTGTGTGCTCCTGGAGTCCCTCTGTTGGTGGAGCAACAATCAGCAGTGACAAATAAGCTCAGCAGCTTCCTTCCCTACCCAACACTATTCACCAGTTAAATCCAAATCAAACCAGGGAAACCCTGAAACTGCAACAATTTAGCACTTCCTAAACTGTTTTGTGGAAAACACGTCAAGTAACACACATCAAAAAAAGACACACATCATTTTCAGTCTTGGTCAATGCTTCAGACGTGACACCACAACCCACAGGTGAAATCCAGGTTTTCAAAGGAGGGGTTTGCTGCTGAGGCTGAGCCAGGCAGCCTTCCTGAGCCAGGACTGCTCGCTGGGGCATGTCCCACACTGTGCCCTCCGCAGAGAGGCACTTGGACACGCAGCCACAGGAACACGGAGAGTAGGGCAAGCTCCCAAGGCCCCCCAGGCCAGCACTAATATTGACACAGCACATTAGGAGCAGAATTGCTGTGGCTGACAACTCCCTGTGCAGCCAGAGCAGTGCTCAGCACAGCTACAGAACACAGCCAGGATGGCAGGACCTGCAGCCACTGACAGCCCAGAGGAAAGGTAAAGTCTGATGTGTCATGGCACCACACACTCAACACCTGAATGAATGCTCCTGGCTTCTACTGCAGCCCTAGCTACTTTTTACACTTCCTTCTCTCCTCCTTGGATAAACTGGATTTTCTGTCCAACGTGACATATGTTCAAGGTGAGCCCCAAACATCCTACAACATGAACCTCACTAAAGCCAGCGTTTTGAATGGTTTTGGTTTGGAGGCTTTGTAATTACAGCATTCAAAGTAAGACTTGATGGAGGAAATCAAGTGATAGTTTAGGGGAAAGCCATCAGAATATGGCTTGGAGAAAGCTGTATTTGTCTAGCTCAAGATAAGCACAAGACACTGCTGAAAACCTCACAGCAAAGTTTCACAGAACAGCTGACAGAACACCTTAGTGCCAAAGGCATGGCTTTACTTCCTTTTTTACTCTCTTGTCACTCCTCCCCCACATTTCCCTTCCAGTACTCCAGCAGAGACTTTTATAAAGTCCCCAGAGCCTGCCTGTGCAGTGCACTGAATTCATCATGCTGAACAATAACTTGAGACAAAGCACAGTCTTCTGGGGGCTCAGAAATCTCAAAAGCCTTGCTGAAAGGTCAGATGATACCCAGGAGCAGCTCAAAGCAGGGGGAGGAGACGTGGCAGAGATGGGGAAGGGAAGAAATGTCCCATCCAGCTACAGTAAGCAGTTAAAACACCCCTGTTACAGCCTTTCTGCACTTTCATGATATTTTCAGCACTCCCACAGGATTTGTTTTCAACACACAAATCCCTCCTTGGTTTGAGCAAGACAAGGTGTGCCGAAACCTTTCCAGTGATCCACATCTGCACTGTGACATTTTCTCTGCTCTCTTGTGAATGACAAGTTATGAAGATACAGACACAGTACAGGAGTCTTTCCATCCACCCTGCAGTCACTGCTGCAGTGGGAGTATGAGCTTTATTTTCTTGAGAAAGGCCTACAGCAATAGGACAGCCCTTTAGAGAAATGGCTGATACAACATATTCCTTTTTTGTGCCTCTGTACATCCACACTGATGATGAGAACCACCAAGTTCCAAACCTGTGACATTCAGCAGCCAGAGAAATAGCTGGACACAAGCTTCAGACTTGCATTTTCCAGACAGGCTTTTAAATCACGATTTCTGATTTAAATTAACAGTCAAGTTTGAATGCATACTTTTACATTACAACTGAAACCAAAGAAGTTTTAAAATTGCTGCTGTATTTGGAACAAAGAGTCGTGTTCCCAAATCATGACAGCTTTTATAAAAGGTAGAGGAATGATCAGGGAAAACCAGCAGTTCACTTAATGGGATCCTTATACCTATGTAGACATCCCAATCACTACAAAAATTAAAAATAATGGAAATACAAGTGGGGAAGAACAGTGTGTAACAGACACACACACAAAAGAGATAAATCCTGCCAAGACCAAACACAGGCAACTGAGGAAGAAAACCTGTTCAGAAAAAAAACAACAAACCACAGCAACCCTCCTCAAAAAAGGACTCTTCATGAAACAGAAGGCTGCATACTTGATTTTTTTTAATGATTTCATGTCTTTGACTCAAAGATCCATCCACACAACCTCCTTCCCCTCCTAATCAAGAAGGGATGCAACAGAGCAAAGGGACATCTGACTAACAGTTGCAACCAGAAGTTTTTCCAACCCATTGTTTTAATTCCAAAAGAGAACATTCCACGACCTACGCAGTCTGATCCCAGTGGACCTAGGATGGATCACTAGACAGTTCACATTCCTCCTCAAAAAACCCTAAGTAGGTTTAGATGATTTTATTTCTGCAAGTACCAGATTTGTGCCAAATATTAATAAGGCAGTCCCTTAGTTACCACTTACAAATCTTCATAATTATTTACAGCTCCTGAACAGAGGGTGGCTTGGATATCATCCAACAAATCCACAGCAATTAAATTTATTAGAAAATGGAAAACTTTCTACTTTCACTCAGTAGAACAATAGAGGCAACGAGTTCTTAAGGAACACTGAAATAAACTGGTCCTCTTCAGCTTAGAAAACTGGCAGAACCAAGAGCTACCAACTCATCAAGTGTCACAGGGACATCAAACCAAGCTTGGCTGAAAGGCTCACAACAGCACAGCACTTCACATGAGCTGGAAGCTCGTGGAAACTCTCTGCTGGTAACAGGAGGCCTGGAAGCTCATGTGGTTTGCACAGACAGGTAGGACCTGCTCAGGGAAAGGGATTTTGCTGAGGGTGACCAGCACCCTGGCCTGTGAAGCCACAGAGCTGAAAATAATCCTGCTCTTCATCAGGAGCAACTCAGAGCCCTGCTGGAGACACGACTCTACAGCAACTGTGTCTTCATCACAGCACAATGGGCTCTCTTGCCTTCATCTGTTATCAGTAAAAGAACATTATCCCCATCTCCAAGTATTCAAAGAAACTTCTATTTCAAGTGTGACAAACATGGAATACTCACAGGAAAAGTGTGAAATACACGACATCCTCAAAAAACCCTTCCAGGTCAACTCTGTTTTAAGTTAACTCACCTACAATTATCACCCTACCACCACTCAGCACCAGGTGAAACATTTGAACTGGATCAGTAGACATCATGAGTTTAGCAAAGCAGTTTGTAAAAGCTTAGCTTATCAGAAAATAGCCAGTCTAATACAGGAAGCCAGGTTTATATGCTTGGTGTCTGCTTTCATAAGTGAAATTTCAAATCCAGTTTGAACAGCTGAACTCCACTGCAGCACCCAGAAACAGCAGCACTGAGTGAGGAACCACAGGAAAGTCAGCAGCACAAAGCACCCAAAACGAACCCCAGAATGGCAGAGCCCCAGCTTGCCAACACTTCAGTCCATATACACTGCCCCACTCGCCTCAAACCTCTCCCACAGTACCAGATCTTTCCTACCATTAAATAGAGCTCTCAAATATCTTTTAAAAGATGCCAAAGGAGCCATTAAAGCAGGCAAACTGTTACTGGTCATAGAATCACTAAGGTTAGAAAAGACCTCCAAGATCATCAAGTCCAACCTTTGACCTTTGATTACACACAGGGAAAAACTCAACCAGACAGGCATGCTTAGATCACAAAAGAAACACATATTTCAGAGGATCATGTACTAAACAATAGATACAAAGAGTTCTGGCTTTTTTTAGAGTCCTACTTTTCTGAAATGTTCACTTCAATCTCATGCACTATTGTGCCCTGACTTTAATAGAGAAATACACCCACATTTTGTATGTGTGTTTTCTTCACTCACTCATCTGGGGCTCAACTGAAATGCTTTTTTAATCTGTTAAAGTCCCTTCAGCTCTCTTCAAAGGTTCTGTCTCCTCTTCCACATGCATTGAATTTATTCGTTGTCCCTAAAGGTACAAGCTTAAATTTATATTCTCTAAATTCTGAAGTAACTAACTAAACACAAAATATCTACTGTCAGTAACTTAACTGACAAATGTAAAGGCACTTTCATTATCTTCATGTCAAATCACTCCATCTTTGTTTTCCTAATATGATTATCAGCTCCTTAGGTTTCTGTCCCACTTTTGTCTCCCTCCAGTACCAGTGCTCAAAATTTTCAGCTCACAGCAAATCACTGGTATTAAAACTTGATATTTTTATTCCAAAATAAAGAAGTGTTATATTTTGATCTGTTGAATTATTAAGATTACAGACCAAAAGTGATGTTTGCCTTGCATTTTAGTTTTGCTGAACAAAACTCACGGGTATTACATTTTATGTATGCTTTAGAGCATAACAACATGAGAACCCCCTGTAGTGTTTTTAACCTTTTGACTTGTTTTGCTGCAAGAGCCTCTGTAGTTCCCTTCTCTGCTCCAAGTCTCTCTGGCCCTCCCAGTTCTTCTCAACCTGGTAAAAGGTGCATGTCCTTGCACTTCCTTCTACTTAAACAGAGAATACAGATAAGCAGGCAAGTTTTATCTCAACACTGATACAAGATTCATTCATATCTGTTCCCTTGTACAATCATGTGTTCTGCTCTCCTCTGCTGCAAGAGGAGGCAACCTCTACTATTTTATAGGACACACTGATATGCTGTAATTCAGGTCAAAGTTTACTTCACAGAGATATCCTGGAAGAACCCATGTGTTGTAAGAATCCATCACCCGCCTCCCACCTTTTCTGTTCCAAAGCTTAGTTCTTCTCATTCCTAACTTCCAGCTTTTCTAGCCTGAATTTGACTAAGGCACCTATCTGCTATTAAACCTGCTTTCATTTTCTCCTACCAGGTAACATTATCAGCTCATTGACTAAACGATTAATCCACTGAATTGCTTTTTCCTCCTTTAAGTAAGTTGAGTTGTGCTCCTTTCATCTGACAGTCTAAATTTATGTTTGCAAAACAGTTAATTCCTTGAACTCCTTTCATTTCTCCTTTCTATTCACACTTTATCAAGTCCGGGAAAGTATTAAAGTTATGACATAATTAACATCCCACGCAGATCAACCTACCTTTGAGTCCAGCCTGATATCCTTGTTTACCAAGGCACAGATTCTTTTGTGCACCTCTATAATGTTGCCCTGGGAACTGCCAGTCAATAAAGTCCTTCCACCCTCAGTCATTTCCTCTTGGAAGTGTGACATACAGAAACAGGACTTGGCTGCTAGTTAGAAAGGGCACATGTATTTCTCAAGCAAGCCAAGTGGAAATTGCCAGAATCAATGCTACTGACTAATCCTTGCTGAGCTCACACACGGTAACTATGAATCAGTTGATAGTTTATTTAATGCAGGGCTAGGTGGATTTTTACAGTGCAGCACCCACTCCTTTTTGGGAGATTCAGGTGACAGGATTCACACTATTTCATTAGTTGAGAAGTTGAAAATCTAACCTTTTAACACTTTCTGACTGCAAGAGCTCCCAAGCTCCTGGTCCAGCATTCAGCTGGTACTCCCATACAGCACTGTAAAACCTAACCCCACAGTGAACTGCTCAGAGATCCAAAATAGATTAAAACTAATCCTGTAAAGAAGCAATTTTTTAAAAAGCTACAAGTCTGAGTAGATGACAGTAAGGTGATTCAAAAGTCAAACAGATACCAGCACAATATAATGGAGGGGAGAGACAATGAGCTCACCAGTGAGTGTCCCTTGCAAACACACAACTAAACATGGGAGCACACAGGTCAACCCTCAAAGGGAGATTACAGCATGAGTAACCCTACAAAGCCTCCAGGGTGATAGAAGCAGTCAAGAAACACTCCAAAATGTATTTATTTTGTTTGTGAGCTGCTGCTTTGGATGAATTTGCTCTTTTTCTAGAAGGCTGTTTCATCAACACCCAAGTGAAATCCATCTTCCATCCACAGGAGCACAGTCAAGAAAGAACCTGGATGAATGTTACTCAGGTTAGGTGTTAGAAACACTGCTCTGTGCTGGGATGGCACGTGGAACACCAAATCTAACTGCACTGAGAGGACTGCCTACAGCCTGAGCAGTGGGAACGTGCCAACGATGACAATGAAAGCAAAGCACAACAGCACAAGGAGCCACCAGGAACTAAGTGACCAGCCCTTTGAAGGGTGGAAAACAAGGAAAAGATCCCATGTGGAACTGATTGGGATGAGAACACTTCTGGAAGGTTGAGTGGAAAATACAGAACTACACCGTGAGGAATGATTGAAGAGAAACTCACCCGCTGCTGCCAAACAAAGACTCAGCCAAATTCGTCATAGGGAGGAGTTAAAGGGGATATGCTGGGGTGTATTTGGAGGTGAAAAACTAACCCTTCACTGCAACATACAATAAGGTTTGCTACAAAGAGCAGTCAAAGTTGGCTGTACTTATCCCTAATGTTTCTCATTTAAGCTAGTGCATCAAGATTCTTCCAGGTGTTGGAAGGGCAGGGAAGCTTCTCCCCTAATATTTCTCCTTTAAATTACTGCACAAGGTTCTTCCAGGTGTTGGAAAGGCAGGGAAGCTTTTTTTGCTTCCTGAAAGTCTTTGAAATCCACTTGCCAGCCACTCCTCCAAGCAAACCTGAGAACCTGCACCAGTATTATTCTGTGACCTGGTTGCCAACACAGCATCGCTCCAAAACATCGTCCCGGCCACAAAACACGCACGCACAAAGAGCAAACAAAGAGCTCCCAGAACCAAGGCAAAAGCACAGAGAGACACACAGGCAATTCTGAGCGTGAATTCTTGAGTGTCTGTGCCTATCAATAAAGTCAGAGGCCAGCTAAGACACCAGTTACCAGGTTTTCCAAAGTCACCAAACAAAATTCAATGGAAAATGGAGAAAAGGGTTTCATTGACAAATAACAGAACCCAGTACTTTTCCAGGTTTGTCAAGGGACACCTTGACACAGCATTCCAGCGTGTTTGGGACTACAGGAAACTAGCACACCAAAGAAATATCTAAAACTAGAGGACGAGTCAGACCAAATATTTGTTTTAAAAAATAAGAAGTATGCACCTGAAATGTGTGCCAAAGAAAGTAGATTACACAAGTGTTACAGCACACCATGAATGAATCCATGGAGGCTTAAGCACTTACCTGAGCAAATCCTGTTCTAAAAGGCACATTCATTTTATCTAAAAAGCAGCAAGAACTCTGCAACACTAATTTAAGCACTTGAAGGAACTCCAAAAATTTTAAAATGTTGAATAATGATCATTAATATGCTACAACACTGGGGCTCTAATAAGATACCAATAGGGCACTTTTTGCTCACTTGTTTTGTTACATGGAAGACTTTTTTTTTTTTGGTCCTGCTTCTTTCCAAGGTGTGCAACTGTTTAGTTTTTATTAGTGTTCATATGTGTTTGGGAAGAAAAAGTCAATTCACTTTAAGTAGAAGGCATGAATTCTCTTGTTATCTGCCGAGTTAAACTTTGTCTTACATTCCATTTATATTCCAAATAAAGTTCAAATTTTTCAGTAAATCTCCTTAATAAGGGTACATTACAGTCTTAGAAAGTTTTTCTTGCCAGTGAACACAAGAACAATTCTCCTGAACAGCTATTTGATAAGAACATCAAAAACAAACTATGGTGCCAATATTTCTCTAAATGGAAGCCTGAAAGCTTTGCTTCTTGAAAACAGAATATTTAAACCAACTGGCAGAAATATGAGGTCTATGCCAAGTTTGAGAATCATTCTTAAACAGCAACTTTATTTATTATTTTTTAAACAGACATGTCCCCTCCTCAAAGGCAGCAGAGGTGTGCACAATTAATGGCGTTCAAACCATGCATTGTCTTGGAAAAAAACCAAACTTCTTCCCCTCAGTCTCTTTCCTATATTCCATTTCCTCCAGACTTCCTGGCATGTTTAACTGGAGACATTGCTGGGTCTCTGGCAGTTTTACATAAATTATCAGTTTGACAACAACTTGGACACATAAGTGTTCAGCTCTGGCAAAGTCAGGTGACGGTGGTGAATGAGCTCCTGAGAGATTTGCCTATCTGAAACACTTCTATATTTGTTCATCTGGAACCCCAGAGGCACATGGGCCAGCCAGGGGAAAGGGAAAAGAGTCAGAGGTCTGCCTGAGTTACTACTCTTCCTTGCTATAAAAGAGAATTTTTTAAAAATGGCATGATAAATACTGGAAAGCTGCTCTGTATAGCTCCAGAGATGAAAGTAAAAAGTTGCTTATTTTTCTGGTTTCTGGTTTTCAGTGCCAAAGCCAGATTTTTTTTCATCAAATTTTTATGGAGATTTATGAAAGAAATGACCCAACACAGCTTAATCCAAAAATACTCTGTCACAAAGCCTCTTCCACATGAAGGTTGCAGTGTAACACATTTAAAACAGCACTCTTCACACTTCCTGCCTCTCCCACCTCTCCTTCAGGAATACTCATTTTGTGAGCTGTTTCCTAACCCACAAAAGCAGAAATGTTTATGAAGCCACAAGTTGCATGGCATCAGCAATCTCGAATCACTCTTCTGGGGCAAATACTCAGCTTTGAGACCCAGCAGCGCCCAGGCCTGGATCTTTGCCCAAATGCAAATGTTACCTGGAGCAGAGGGACAGGACACAGGGATGGAAATTCTCAGCCAGGAAGGGGCTGGAGCACTGATGGAGGCTACACTGTCCATGGCAACAAATGATCCTCAAAATGATCACCAAATGATCACCAAATGATCACCAAAACTGCTGCCCAAACTCATCCAGCTGTCCACAGATGATGCAAAGGACTCACATGCCATTACAAACCAACCTGCTGGGCACCAAATCAGGATTCTGTGCTGTCAAGGTACCAGAGCAGAGCCCTGATGATGCTGCCCTGAACAGTGCATGTTTCCCACATGTTCCTTGGAAATCTGTAAAAGTCAGACAGAACTCTTGGGAGGAACACACAGAGAAAGGACAGTCAGAAAAGTTGCACAATGGCATGAGCTGAATACAACTGTTCAAATCTGCTCTAAAATGGTGAGCTGATAACCACCACAGGGCATGGCAATGTAGAAAGGTTTTCCAATAGCTGACTGCTGTAATCTTCTCTGTTGGACTTTTTTCCCCTCATTTTATTCTTGATAATGACAAAAGCATTAAAGTAAGACAAATAGCAAGCCACTCCAGCTACGAAAATAAAGCAGGCATTTGCTATGGAAGAGTCTCATGGTCAAGTCACATAAATGAGGACAGGAATTACCTCATTCAACAAATAATGCCAAGTACAGTAATTGAGATCTCATTATTGCCAGCTGGGATATCTTAAACAGACTGAACTAGATTTTAAAATGCTGTAATAGGGAAAGACCCATCTTTCTTCAGACTGTCTCCTGGCCAGATAAGCTGACCAAGTTGCACGTCTCAGACGGAGAGAAATGTATTTACATCAACGTCCTAAAATTTCTACACAAGTGAAACAGAAAATCCCAACACAAACCCAAACTAGCATAAACTCTTATATCTGTCATCCTATTTAAAATAGGAATATCTAATTGCTAGCCTTGTATTTCTAAAACACAAATAACTTCTAGTACTTTTAGAATTTGGACCCGACCTGCATAGAAAGCATTTGACAACATTTTGAACAGATTGTTCTTTAATTACAGCACACTTCCAGCAATTCTAATGTTTTATGTGACAAGTCCCTCTAAGAAGTCACTGAACCTGACTTGACAGGTTTCAAACATAAACTACAGTCAGTATTCAGGGGGTGGTATGGTAATTGCAGTGAAAATACTTTAAAATAAGAAAAAACCAGAAGAAACTCTATAAAAATAGGAAGAAAACAACACTACTTGTAATTGAAACTTCCAGCCGTAGTAAATTGGGTACAGATTAAAATCACAGTAAAATGTTACTCTAGGGCAGCAAATTTTCCTAATATTCTGGGGCTTTATCAGATTAATAAGGAAAAAAAAAAATCAATTCCATGTATCAGAGCCTTCTAAGATCACAAACACATGTAAATTTCTGGATTTATGAATTTGGGCCATATCTTGACTATAACACAAAAATATTCTTAAACATTTTGAGGGCACAGCGTTGATACCAACTTTTCTCCATTAACTCACTGAATTAATTTCATCAATAACAAATCAATTTTCAAATGCAAATGCCAAGATTACATGAAATGCCTTGGCAACAAAGCACATTGGGAAAGGGAACAGAGGAATAAATGGGCCTCCTGTTTCTTTAGTCAACAATTCTAGAACTTCAAACTGGAAACCCCAATGTGGTCAAGACAAGGTTAAAAAAACATAAGCCTCCAAAACAAACACCTGATTTTTCTGCAATCAATTCTAGACCACAGATCCTACCCCTGAAAAATGACCAGGCCATTCACAGCCATGAGCAAAATAAATATTATTTTCCAAGGTTATATGGAAACTAATAAGCCAGTAGCAAAGTGCAGCAGAAAGCCCCAAACTCAAGGAGATTTAAAATACAATTATCAGAGGTCCTTGAATGAAAGATAAAAATATCAGTAGAACTCAAACCAAAGCCAACTTGCTGCCACTCTCTCAACAACTACAATGCACATGCAAAACATAAAGGATGAAAGTTTTGATATTTTAATAGATCATTTTGCTTCAAATTAGAACAGAAGCCCTAAATGTTGTAACACTCCAAGAAAAATCCATAGAAAACAAAGAAATCCATTCATAACAAGTTAAGGAAAAGAAAACCCAACCAAAACAGTTCAAGGAAACTATAAAATAACAGCTTTAAAGACAGAAAAAACATTCTTACAAAAGAGAGGAGAAAAGTTAAAATGAAAGTTTATTAGCTTTATTTTCTCCTGTTTTTTTCTAGGAAGTAACTTTTCCCTCTCACTTCACCTGATAAACTACTCTGCAGTACAGCATTATTTAGCAGTTTCTACCAGTCTTCTTGATTTTGTCCATTTTGGTCAGGCAAATTATAAAAGGCAAAGGCACTTTAAGGAAGTTTCCATGATAAAAAGAACTTGAGATCAACAATAATAATAACAGTTTCTGAGTTCTCTGGTAGTCTTACTTCATTCAGCCTTCAAAGCCTACATCAAACCCCAATGGATTATAAAACCTTTAGAGTTTACTGAGTAGTCCAGTATCAAGAATGTATCCAATCTTTAAAATACATGATTCCATTAATTTATTTTTTAGCTGACACAGAAAATAATTAAGGCAAAAGGCTGCAACTGAATGAGCACCTAAAGAATTACCATCAAATGCCTCCCCAGGAAAGTGATTTCAGAGACACAGTGCAAAAGGTGCTGCCCAGGAATGACCAAACATCCTGCCCAGTGCCACAGCAACTGCCCATGGGAAGCTGGATTTCCATCCCAGCCACCCAGGGAAGAACTGTTAAGGATTTAGCAATGCACCTGCTGCCTTTCCCAGGTGCCACTAAACTGCTGTGTACCTGTGGAAAACAGAGCCCAACACCTGCAAGGACCACCCAGCCAAAAGCAGCCCAACCCCAGGAGCATCTGCCCAGCTGCTGGGACTCCGGTGGGCCCCTCTGAGAGAACATCAACACCTTGGGCCCCCAGGAACCTGCTGGCTTGTTAGCTGTGCCCCCAGACTGCTGCCAAGGAGATCTCCTGCTCTCTGAGCTACTGGCACCATTCCTGCCCAAGGCCAACCTAGGAAACTCCAGCACAGCTCCAGCACAGGGCCACAAGCTGCTCTGACATCAGCAGCCGACCCAGAAGTGCCTCTGACACAGCAGACATTGAATAACAGCTTCTCAAATGGCAGCAGACTGAAAAGGTTACAAATTCTCAATGTGCTGCCTAAGAAATACCTTCTTGCAGCTGCAAAGGAGAAAGTGTGACCTGAACAGACAAATCCTTGCAGGCATGGGTCCTCAAACAATCCTGTACTTTACACATGAAGAACCCATTAGCAGCCAGCTCTTGAATCAAAGTGAACTATAAACCAGGAACTTGAGCATCAGCTAAAATAAATTTGAAATAATACCAAACACAACAGAAACTATCAATCTTCTTTGGGGCAAAGACTGAAATGTCAGGCTATTTTTTTAGGTAATGAATATTCCAGACTAACAAAGCCTGAAGATGCTGTTTTGATCTGCGTTCTTCTGCAGAATGGATTAAAAAAGAAATTACATTTCTCAACATCTGGTGAAAGATCAGGTTTCCAAGGAGATGAAGTCTGGGCCTTGGATAAGTAGCCTTACTGCATTTTTCCAACAAATTGAGGTAAAAAAGGCAGGTGCAATATGCAGTTAATGGCAGTGAGTTACCTCGATACCCACCCCATTTCAACGTGCAGCTCAATTTAATAGACTTCACAGGTTATCCAAGGTTATATTTAATGTTCACAGTCATTAAATATAAATAAAACCAATTGGATAATCACAACTGAGATTTCTTCCTCACACAAAAAAAAACCCCTCAAAAATTTAAATAGTCTTTCTAAATAACACACCAAGTCTTAGGGAATAAAGCTTTCTGATTTTTTAAAGTGCATACTTTTTCTGCTTCAGTGTCTTGAGTTTCAACTATGGAACACCAGAGGACCAGTCTGGATTTGATCTGACTAAAGCTGGAACATATTTCCTACTGCAAAGCAAGACCACCACATCCATATAAATGTATACACACACTGCACAGGCAGAGCACTCCTTTGCTTTGCTTCATCCATCATCAATCCACTGCCCAAAATCTATCTACTCTTAGAGACACTGAAAGACCCACACTGCAAACCCTTTGACCACGTTTGAAAATGCCACCAACCACCTCATTTGCATCTTCAAACACCTCCATAACACAGATTGTAATTTTTGTGTGTCGATCGAGCAGAACTTTCAACAAGCAAATCTCAAAAGTTGGTAACTGAGTTCCAGTCAGCATCATCCAGTCAGCTACTGCATTATCAAAATCAATTATTTCAGGCTGAAGCTCTCAAAATATGATGACAGCCAAAAATTAAAGTTTCAAAACATGTTTAATGTATCAAAGTAAATAGAGAAAGCTTAAATATTGCATTCTGCAAACTTAGTGAGAACCAAAAAGCTATACAGGATTAAAAATATGTATTTATTTTGGGATTCCTTTGCAGTCATTTGCATATGATATGCCTTTATACAGCTTTTATTGAAGACAACTAACTTCAGAGAACTTCCTAACACCTGGGGATACAGGCAGCTGCCTTTTACTACTCTTCTGGCCTTTTTTAGAAACAGAACTATGGACAAAACTGATGGTAAGGGTTAAGAATGAAAAGTATGCAGGTTACAGAACTGAAACACAAAGTCACTACAGGATGCACCAAATTTACTTTGTTTCACTTAACAGTAATGCATTCCTTCAGGTTTTCCTGTAGCTCCTGTCAAAGTATAACATGCAGGCAATGGACCCTATCAGGAAAACAAAATATTATATTTGAGCATGAAAACAGCACTTCTGTACTCATGTAAACTAAATAACCTGCATGAGTCCTGGTATTTCCAGCATCCTTGCTATCAACTCCCTTGGGAAACCTGCCCTCCTCACCTGGAGCTCATGGGTGGCAGCTCTCACAGGGCTCAGCTTTGCCAGCTGTCTTTGCACAGCACCAAAGCACTGTGTGCAACTCTAAGCTCCACCAAAGAAATCCAATGAATGCTCTCTGTTCTTACTCCTGGTTGCCCAAAAGAATCCTTGAGAGCAGATATTTGAAGGAGAAAAACAAATCTCCTTTAAAGTGCCCCTAGAAACATCACCTAACACGTCCCCAGCCAGGCTCCCCGAACACAGCAGGCTCTCGGCAGCGCGGGGACCGGGCCCTGGCAGAGCCCTAAAATTCAGCTCTGGCTTCATGAAATCCAGCTCCAGCCACCCGAGCTCCCCAACACCCACACCAAGCAGCTTTCTCCTGCTTCTCTGAGGTGCTTGTCTCGTGTCTAGTCTCCCAAGGAACTTCTTTTACAGAGCCTGATCCTTCCCAGCCCCATACACCACAGCTGGCATCCAAAGAGACCATGGAAATGCACAATGTGGAAGAGAATATGGGCCAAAAGAGCATAAAACCCCAGAGAAATGCTGTGGCTGTAGATTGTTTTACAACTCAATTTCTACAGCCGGGATAAAAAACCACGAATGGTCATGAGAAGCACAAACCGACAGAAGTCCGGAGGAGTAAAGCCTTTCTCCTTAATAAGCAGCTGTGGTTTAGAGTAACCAGAGAGAGGTCTGTAGTTCCTGATGCTTCAAAGAGCTATTTACATTTGCATATTCCTGGAGGATACAAAACATACATTCTGAAGAGGGCAGAGTTAACCTCAGCCTTCTGCAAGACCATTTACAGAGACAGTTAGCTGGAATTAATACTTAATTGGAATAAACACTCTTTCTTTTCTCCCTTACAGACTAGCTGCAGCCTGTGTACTATCAGTCACTCACGTTTAGAAAACCCTTTCGATAAAAGAAAACATAAACAGGCAGGACAGGTACTTTTAATACGAGCACATTAAAAAAAGTAATGTAGTATTTTGAATGTCGGAGTTCCAGAATGAAAAAAAAATCTACTCAAAGAATGAATTTTGAAGAGATTAGATCATGCTCTGCAGCTGACCCTTTCTACCTCACATACTAAGGAAATACTTTAAAATTGCGGTAGGCATATTTGTTTTCAAGGCAAGAAAAGACACACGTTTGTTCCTTCGCCGTTGTTTTTCAAGTACGAAAACCTTCCCAGAACTGTTATAATCGAGGCACTAGAGTAAGAGGAACCTCAGCAATTAAAAATGCAAAGTGATTCCCTTGCCTCCCCAAGCGCAAAATCCTGATCTCGGGAAGCCACCTTGGTGTTCCCTTGGTCCCGGGTGTGTTACGTTCACCGCTGGAGGAAAACCTTCCTTCCCCTCGGGACACGCACGGCGCACACAGGTGTCCGACGGGGCACGGGAGAGCGGCCCGGGATCAGGGGGATCCCCCGGGAAGCACCGGGCAGGGGCCCGGTCAGCTCCGTGCGGAGGGGCCGGCACCTGCCCGCGGCAGGGACCGGCCAGCGGGCACACGGACAGGGAATTCCCGAGTACCGCCATCCTCC
>VXBS01009091.1:91511-184265 GCA_013400255.1 Sitta europaea
GACACAGCTCCCTGCCGGGCCTCGCCGTGCCCGCACAGCGCTCCCGTGCCCGCACAGCGCTCCCGTGCCCGCACACTGCTCGCGTGTGCTGCCTGCCATCGGAGCGCCGTCGCCAGCCCAGAGCTGCTGGCGGCCGCGGTTCTGCTCGGCGTGTGCAAAGGGCCAGCGGGGGAATGCGGGAATGTGGGAAGGCCATCCACCGCGCCGTGCTCTAGACTAAATTTAGACAATCCACCCAGCAGCAAGAACATAACACAGCGGAGCTGCTTTCAAATGCAAACTTTTGCTAAACGTAATTGCGTGGTCGCTGCATCAGATTATCATTGCCACATCCTAATTGTTTTAACATTTCCTGTCCTGTGATGCCACGTCCCAGAGGTTTGCCAGTGTAACATCCCCAGGGAAGTGTGGATTGCAGCAGCATTGCGTCACGGCGTGGTTGTGGTTATCCCAATCCACCATCTCAGGACGTGGGCTCGGCCCGGGACAGCATTAACAGCTCATTTCCAAATAATCCAGTGGGGAATAAACACAGGCAACAAGTGGCCCCTGCTGGATACAAACTGTTCGCATCAGGATACTCCTCGTCAGGAGGAACCCTCCAGCAGAACGAGTTAAATGAAGTACCCTACATTAGCAGGATGGAGATGTACCCCATGAAGAGAGAGGAGTAAACACACCCTTTTATTTCCAGCAGAATGGTGCTGATTTGATTTGGTTTTGCGCACAGAAGTTATGGAGGTGGAGAAGTCTCCTTGACTACTCCTTTCTACTCAGCCTTTGTAGTTTGCTCATTGTTTCTACCCATCTGTAGAAATAATCTTCCTTATGGACTCAATCACATACTGTCTGTTTTAATGAGCCCAGTGCCTGTCGTAGGGAGTGATGCCAAGAGTAATGATCTTTAGCTATTCCTGTAGGAGAGCAGCTTAGCAGGCCATATGTCAGATTTCCCAGTGAGCGATTGTTTTGAGTTGTTTTCACACCGTAGTTTCTATTCGTGAGATATTAAAGAAAATAACAGCATCTGGTTAATCAAATTCCAAATTTCACCATATGATGATGTATATCAGTCCTATTCTGTGACTTCCCTTGAAGTAGATTGTCAGGTCAGTGCTGGGAATTTTCTATCTGTAGGTGAAGCAGGTATCTTATACCTTGAAATTTTAAAGGTGAGGAGCCAAGAAATGACAATTTTAAATTTGACAAGACCTGTGGTCAGCTCCTGATGCCAAGAAAAGTTTGCACCGCCCTTTTCCACACGTTTCAAGAGACAAAAGGCAAACAGGAGAGGTGAGGCTTGACCAAAGGTAGAGCATTTCCTCCTTGCAAGGTACTTGAGGGAGCACTTGAAGTGGAGCACCCCAAAAATCGTGGGAGCTGCTGGACAGAGCAGCTGTGTGCTCAGCTCTGGGCACTGTGCACTGATGTGCCTGATACAAAAGCAGAAGTATTTCCTCATCCAGACAACTCTCACCTCATTAATTTTCAGATTTTATGCTTTTTCTTTCTAAGAATGTAGTAAATTAGATCTTAGAACATTAACTGCCTCCTTAGCTATGTTAATATCTTAATGGTTACACCATGTTCAAACACCAAAACTTACACTCATTCTTGACTTAAAATAACAATTTGAAAGCAGGAAGAGGGTGTACTATGTGACAATTGTACTGAAAATTGTGGTTTAATAATAGAATATTGGAAAAAGTAGCTCATGTTCCTGCTGATTTTCTTTACTGCATTCACATTTGAATGCTACAGTAAAAACTTTCTAGGTCTTAGGATTTTTACTTCGTGTCAAGAAGAGTGGCAGATTTGCTCTCCTTTCAAAGCAGCTTACCTGCTGTGATAAGTGTAAGTATGATAAGGCCATATCAGTGGTTTCACTTTAGAATCTGCAAGTTTTTAAATCTAGATGGCTATTTCCCTGCAGAAAAAGGAATCTGGTTTCTCAGCTGATAGTCCAAAAATTGATAGTTTTGGTTTTTTTTTTGTTTGTGTTTTCTGGGGAAGGAGTTGCCTTCAAGCTGTCTTGATATATCTCTGGAACACCCTCAGATGTTCAGAAGTAACCAGCCAAATTAGTTCTTTGATGTTCTAGTTGTGTTTTCTCTCACACATGACCCCAGTTCATGACACAGAGGACACAGATCTCTGAGTCTTTGGAGGGTGAATTTTTGTGAAATGGTTTGGAAATAGAGTTGTATGTGTTTATTTTTTTAATGTCTTCCAAAATATGTGCAAGATAGGATATCTATTTTAGCACCTAACTGTGGATCCAGCTGTTTTAAAGCATTTTAACCAGCTGCTGTTTGTTTATAGGTTTTCAGCCATGCAATGTTAATTAACATGTCTTACCCTTTTATCCAACCTCTTCCTCCACTTGTCTCTAGCCATACATGCAGGCTGTGATCTTATCTACAGCAGCAGAAGTCAAAGCTCACAGAAAATTATGAAGACTTAATCATTTGAATATCTGGATTTCTTGTTCTTTGTGTGCATTAAAAACCCCAGAGATTACTGAGCCCCATTTCCAACCCTGTTACACAGAGCTGGTGCCTTGCTTCAACCCAGTTGTGAGGGCAGAAGAAACTGCAAGCTGTGGCTTGGATTGTGTGCAGACTGATGCAAAAAAATCTCACCGTGGTGACCTGTTGACTGTAGTCTGTCACAGCTCCTGTGTGGCTGTCCCAGAGCTCTCCAAAATAAAGGTTTTATCAAAAGAAGCTATTGCAGACTCATTCTTTTCCCAGTTCATCAAATTCTTGAGTTATTACAATACCTAAGCCAGGGGAATCTAAGTTTTTTCTGCTTTTGTTTGTATAAACAATTGCTGCTTTGAAAGGTGCACCTCCTACCACAATGTTTCCACACCTGAGCATTAATTTCATAAATATAAAGCAATAAATGTTGGCTTTTTCATGCACCTGCTTCCTTCTGAGCTTTTAAAAACCCATTCTTCTTCCTCTTGGCCTTTATCATAATTTAAAGGGTTAAAAACTTGTTTCAGGCAAAAAGAGCAGATTCTTATACAATCCATTGATTTCAGCCCTGTGGTCTCTGAGAACACCAATTAATATTCAGAGACTCCATAGGAACTCCCAGGAGTTGGCAATCACTGGCAGCATAGCAGGAACAGGAAGAAGAATCTGAGGAGGAAAATCAGGCTAAAGCCAGGGAATTAAGAAAATCTAAGTACTTTGCAATATATTTTCAATCTTTACAGAAGGTTCAGAACAAAGGATTTCTATCTTTATCTGGATTTGACCTTAATGAAGGTTAAAGCACTTCAGAGTTTTTACTTCATTAAAAATACATGGAATTGAGATTGTATTTCAGAGTCTGGAAGTCTGAACTTGAAGAAGACATGGTAAACTGTATATATGTTAAGAAAATTATAGTGAATATAATATTTTAAGAGTTTTATTTACCGTTTTTTGTTGATAAGAAATCAGTATTCATTCTGGGAGCAATTTTGAGTCAACACCATATTTATTGCTTACATTTTTTTTAATACATCACATACAAACCTTGAGTTAGTTGGTGTGAGATTCTTCCCTCCCTTCACAAAAAATAATAAAGAATCCTAGAAGCCATTTTGTTAGAAGAGAATTGGGCCAAAGACACTCTTAAAATGTGCTGCTGAGAGTGTTTTGTCAGGATTTACTGAGGACACGGATTCAGGGCAGAGTTTTGCTGCCTTTTCTGGGTAGAAGTCTTAACATTTTCTAAGTTCCATTAAACACCAAAAAGTTGGCTTTTGGTACTGAAATGAACAGAGAATGGATTTCAATCAGCCTCGATTTGTTTGTTCTAAAGGGTAAATAAGGAGCAGAAACAGTTGAACAGAAAAGTATAGCTGCAATTGTAAATGTCAATTAAATAGTTTTTTTTTTAACTAAACAGTCAAAGACTGTATTAATTAAATAAGTATGATATCCTCTGTTTTGCAGATTGGAAAAACAGGCCTGGAGATTAATGAGTTGGTCAGGATTACACCCACATATTAAACCACAATTAGAACTGGAGCAACTCATGGCAGCCTTCTAAAGGCTTTGAGGAGTCACTCAGCACCTCCACTTGGTGTTCCATATCAGTTACACAAAACATTTTACTTTCACAAAGAAATCAGGAAGCTTAGGGCATATTTTGAATAGAAGCTTTGCAAACTATGAAAGGTAGGGGCTTGATTCTCTTTTCAGTTAGTGCTGATAACTCTAACAGAAGCTTAACAATACATGGTGGGAGGATGGATTTCCAGATTGACAGGCTGTAATAGGACAATGGGACACTGACTTGATTTTTTAGTGTTTCAACTTGTAAATATTCCAGACCTTATTCTGGAGTTTTTGTTTCATTCTTGCACAGTGAAAATTCAGCATTGGCTTCATGCTTGTTCCATCAGGGCTCTGCAGTGAGGCCTGCAAGCTCTCAAAGTTAAACACATGACATAGGCTGTTATTCCCCTCAGCATTACATCTTTCTGGGCAGGCTTTTAAGATTAAGATGCTTTCAAAGCCATGAGTGGCTGTATACAGGAAAAAAAGCAATGAATCTTTCATGTTTCATGCTAAGCTAGGACTTCTCCGTTGTCTATTAATTAAGCAATCTATTAATACTGCTTTGGTACATACTAATGTTAGTCAAAACCCAGTTTTGTTGCTAGAGAAAAAGCTGCTACTTAAAAACCAGAGCAAAAGCAGACTAATTCTGAGGCTTATATCAACCAGTAGGTGTGCCTGGAGTGTTGTAAATGGGAAAGGTGGGAGGACTCCCTCTTGTTATTAGTACATGCAGAAAGACAGGAAGCACTTAGGGAAGGTTTCCCTCTTGTTCTGAGTTCCAGGAAAGTTATTCAGCCAAACACATGAATCACAAAGCAGACTAGAAGGGAGTTTCTGTGTGGCATGAAAATAACAATCTTGGAGCCTGAGAAGTGAAACAGTTTGAGGCTTTTGTTCTGCTGCAGATTTTTCATGGAAAATAGCAACCCCATGAATATCTGACAATGAAATGTCGTAGTGCATGAAATGTGAAGTTTATATAAGAGAGAGTGGCTTACTCATCAGCTGCTCTATTTTAAGCCCTGCTCAGCATGAGGACTTTCATTTTGTGATCTATTTGGACAGCAGCTGGTACATTAGAGTTTTACATTAGCTGACATCTTTACAATCTAAAGGATACTTAACATCAGCCTGTAAAACCTATTCTCATATTTGTGCTCAGTCACTCATATTTCATCTTCATGTCTTGTCTTTCCCCATGGACGTTTCCTGTCCATTTCATGTTAAAAATGGTCAGTGTATCAACAGCATTAAAGGGATGTTTTGTGGTGATGTGATCAAAAAATATATATACTGGGTATGTCATAAAATTGATGTGCCATTTCAGTGGCTGCAAAAGGCAATGAAAAGGAATCCATAGTAACATATGTTGGGGATAAATTCCAGCAACAAGCACAAATAACAGAAAAGATGGTATGTATTAATAATTATATACAAAGATGAGCTACATGCAAGATTTAGATTCACTTGGAAATATTTACATAATGGAAGGATGCAGTGGATGTCAAGTCGCAACATAATTCAAAATCCAACAATTATCAAGTAGTTTGCTTCTTGCCATAAAATCCTAGGACTTCATCTAACTGTTCATGCAAAGAGAAAAGCCTTTTCCATCTCTGTGGATTTTAAATCCCAGTCAGCTCTAAACAAATGATAAAACATTCCTGGGAGAAGCTGAAGTTCCCTGTTCCTGGAGGGGAAAAGGCTGACATGGAGCAAGCGGCACTGTTGAGGGCTGGCAGCACTGGCTCCTCGAGCACAGCGTGCAGGGGAGCTGCCTTGTGATGGCTTTCCCTGAATCCCACACCCTTTACACTCTGCCCTGGGCCCTGATGTCCCCTCCTGACCTGCGTGCTCAGGAGCTGTGCTCTGGGGATGTGACCTGGAAACTGGGAGCTGTCAGGATGTCCCGCTGATGGCTTCAGGTGCTGGAAGGGTGATTTGACTCTTTCCTCAGCAGCAAAACCGGCCTAGGAAAGGTGGAAAGCTACTTTTCTTCACATATTTTGTTTCCCACGAGAATGACCTGGCATCCATTGTGTTTTGTGTGTTTACCCAGCCAAAGATTTCAGTTTTTTGTTGAAACCTTAAGCACCAACGTCGCAATAAAAGTGTTCTCACACAGACTGCTGCTAGGATCCCTTGGGTTTGAAGGGAGGGGTTTAACAAAGGAAAACAGGGGACTTTAACCTCCACTTATTCCCCACAAGTAGTGGCCAGGAGGTTCTGCACCATGGCAGTCCTGCAGCTCCACTTCCATGCTGGGCTTCACCCACCACTGGTTTCTCCCGCAGTTGCCTGTCGCTGTTGTGAAAACACACACGACACAGACTCCTGTGAAATTTCCCCAAAGGCTGCATAAAGTAGAATCTTGATTTGAAAAACTTGTTCCCTTATATAGATTTTTCACAGACCACTGTGATTGGTGAACGAGAGATGGAACTCTTCACCCACATTGGCCAAACCAGAGGGAAAATCCAAAGAAAATCCATCCCAGAGAAAGAATTCAAAACATGAATATCACTACAAAAACAATTCTGTTGTTTATGTTCAAGCTCTGGGAACAAGTTTCAGAAAACCCAAACATCAGAAAAACAGAGCTTTAGAAACTCAGAAACTTCAGGCCTGAAAACCCAGACTACAGTTGCCCAAATAGTTTGAACTTGAAGTCAAACTACAAAGCTCCCTCAAGATCTGACAGAGACCCCACCCTCTCCACACCCACTCATGACTTCAGGAACCTGCTCATTAATTACCTGCACGTCACTGGGAGTGGCATAAATCTGAACTATTCTTGCACTTCTTTGATATCAATGTGATGTTTATATTTCCAGATGTGACCACAAACATGAAAATTAGGGCCTTTATAGATTGATTTTGATTCATATAACGTATTATTCTTTGCTTTGTGGACAAATATTTTTTCTTTTTACTTCTGAAAAAAACCTCAGTAGTTCTCAGTGTGATGAGCAAAAAGATAATCATCAAAGTGACCTGTTACACTGTTTATCTCAAACATATCACAGACCTTTCCCCTCCCATGGACATGTGTTTGGAGACAAGAAGGGCATGGAAGGACTACTCTGGACCATAGCCAGACTGTTCTTAAGTCAATCTGCTGAGGTTTCTTGAAAGTGTGACACAGCAGCTTGACTGTGGAGCCACAGGGGATGGAGGGAACGTGACTAAAACATTCAGGGTTGCCAGATAAATGAGGGGCTGCCCCAGAAACCCAGGGCAGGGCAGGTGGTACAGTACAAGCATGTGGTTGTGCCTTGCGCCGGGCAATGGCTCCTCAGCGGCACAAGTGCTACAGATTTCTCTAGGATATGTTAATTGACATATTTTAATGACCAATTTTTTAATTTTTAATTTTTTAATTAAAAATACCGGTGGGCAGTTGCACTTCTTGTCCAGTATCACTTCAATGATTTTCACATAATGCCAATGAAATTTAAGATACTCTGTGTATGCACTTATCATGTTTATTCTTTTTCCTTGGATGTGCTTCCAGGAGGGTGTCTATTTATAACCTTTATGTCCTATGAACCAATATTTGAAACAGAGCTCGAGGAGCCATGGATGAGATTACAGAGGAGTCTTAACAACTCAGACAAATGTGCACCACCCAAGAAAATTAAACTTTGTTCTGTGCTTTCTCACATACTCCTCCTGCAGGCTCCTTGGCCAGAGAGCCCAGCCTTGCTGTGACACCTACAGCTCTCTTCCTTCAATGCAAAGAAAATCTATGGTAAAATATTATTTCCTGCCTTCTCTGGAGGGTAATCCTTTTAGGTGTGTGGTTTTCTACTGTTGTTTTACACTTGAGCTTTTAATTAATACAGACTCCAAGGTGGAAGTAGCAGCTTGGGGTAGCCAATTATTTTGAGTTTCCTTAGGTTTGCTTCCAAAGTCCTTATGCTCTGTCATAATTAATTATGTAGATGGCAGAAAACAACACAAAGCATTCTTTTTAATATTTTTAAAGTCTCTCAAGATTCTCCACTAAAATACAAGATAAAAATGAGAATCATTGCTCTTTTTGCTGGTGTCTTGTTGTGGTACACCTAATTCTTTTTTCACATTATCCTTTTGTTTGTGATTTTAGGTACTAGCATGAGGTTCAGAGGGTAAAAGGCTAAAATGCCACAAATAATAACATAAGTTTATCAATAATTATATCAATTGGCCAATGTGAAGATTTTGCACTAGTAAAAAAACACAGACTTCTATTACTTGGCCTGTATTAGGACATTTTTACCTATTACATTTGATATTTCTCAAGAGTATTGAATTCCAAATTATGACTAAAAAAGAAATCACACACTTATTGGAAATATGAAGGGTAGCCAATATTCTCTTGGCACACTAGAAATGCATTCTGTATATCTCATGTAGCCTTATGGAATCCATTTGAATTTTGTGATAATCCATGGGTTTGTGTAATGAATGTTCCCTAACTCAGCATATCTGCAAAGGTGTGCATGATAGCTTTGAAAGTACAGATAAAATGAGAAAGAAATTGCAAGAAAATGTTTTCCAGATGATATCTTCATTTTTCCATGCTATTAAACCTGATCCTGAGTTTAACATTTAGTGAAGACCTGAAAAACCATTGTGGCAAACAGGGAAAATCGATGGTGGCATGATGAACAAATCATAGCTGTGAGAGACAGAGAATGTGTGTTTCTGACACAGGCCCAGGATGTCTCACTCCTGACCTACAATCAGTCCTGAACACAGTTCTGGTTCTGTAGGCATCAGTGGGCTAAAGAAAAGAAAGTGGACATATGGTGAGGTCTGAGCAGTTTGGCTGATGGTGCCACAGGAATGAGAGTATCTCTTTGATGGTGCTGACACATTTTGGTTCTTTGGGTCACCCTGCACCTGGGTAAGGTAGAGTGCACACATGGGTTGTAGGATTTTTTTCTACTATATTCATTATTTTATCTTCCAAGTAGATGTAATTTGCTGACACAAATTATGAGATTTTTTTTTCCTGTTGTTGGTTATGTCTTGATTATTACCACAAGGAATGCTTATGTTTTCTTTTTTTTTCCAAAGGTGTCTCATTTTGAGGATGGCTGTGTTTGAGGACTGGAGTTATGGTTGGTTAAATGTGTTTGGTGGCTCGGGCTGTCACAGGGATGGCAGTTAAATATGCACATGCCTTATTATTGTGAAAAGGCAATAAATAAAGGTCAATAAATCATCAGGTGAGTGTCTGAGGTATTCCTGTGCCTGTTAAATTGGGGCTGCCAGCAGGGGATGAGAGCACACTCCTGCTGGTGCTTGGTGCAGGCTGGCTCAGGTGTCACTGGCCAGGGGTTGCATCATCCCCATAACTGCAATGCTAGTCCATGAAACCCTGCTTCTCCAAAGGGGCCCTCTGCAGTGTTCTCAGGAGTATTCTTACTCTTGCTATTCACGTAGTAACTATTTTTACCTCTTGTCTCTGCTTTTAAACAAGTTCAGATGCACTCAGTGCTTTGAAAACAAACCTTTAAAGGCTTTTTTCCTTATTTTCTGTGAGAAGGCACAGTAAATACCATATGCTTTTAAGCAATTAAAAGGCTTTGTGACTTTGTTTTTTATGTTAATGCAGGTGGTACGGACTCAATGGGCCTTCATGTGTAGCAAATTCATCATATATCTATTTTCTGTCTCCCAGCACCTCTGTTAGCTTGATGTTGGGCTATGAGTAGCTCTTCATATTTCCATGGTTACAAGTAGTCACAAGGGTTCTGTAACCCCTCAAAGGCAGAGTGATTATGTATCTTTTTTTCTTGTGTCATAAGAAGCATAAAATGAGCAAATCAGAAATTAAAAGATTGTTTAAAACACTTCTGTAAAAACTTTTAATTTTCACTCACTCAAGAAGAGTTGGAGTCTTTTACCACAATTTTGTCACACTTTTTGTAAAGATGAGATTTTACCTGAAACCTGTAGGATCTTTTTCTTCCCCTTTTACTTTTGTTTGGTATTTGCAACCCATTTTGAAGGCAGCAAACAATGCAGGCTCAGAGCTGTGCTGTGATTAAACACCCAGCAGTGACCACTACCCATTTCTGTGTGTACTATTGCTTTTTGTTAAAGACAGAGCCAGTGGAGGTAAGAAGCACTCCAGTTTATTAAAGAGCAAGGTGTAGACACAGCCACATCAGAATTCCAGATCTCAAATTGCTGCATTTCCTTCTAACAAAAGACCAGCAGAAAGTCCCCTCTGACTTCCAGCTCTCACCTCTTGTTAAAGCCTGGATTCTTGGAGTCGAGTGCAGAGAGCTGCCCCCTCTGTGAGTGGATGAGAGCTGTTAGAGACCCTCACCAGGAGAAGGCAGCTGGAAGGAGCAGAGTGTTTTCTGAGAGGCTTTCTCAGACTGCAGCAGCAGCAGGTTTTTTTCTGTGCAATAGATTCAGGTAGCTGTGATTTGTTATGGTATCCTGTGATGAAGAGCTCTAAATCAAAGGGAGGTTTTGGGATCTTCCCTGGACAGAACAGGCAGAGGGAGTGATGAAGGAAAGCTGGAGAAAAGTCTCTAATAGGAAGAGAATATCTTGTCTACTCAAAAGGTTTTGTACAGTGATAGAGGCATTGATTGGAACTGGAGAAAGTGTGAAAGAAAGCTCTGCCAGGGAGAGAGACTGAGACTCTGTTACCATTTATACAGCATTACTGCTTCAGTGCATACAGCAAAAGAACCTGCCTAAATGAAGATGAGAAAATGCCTCCTTTTCCTTTCTTTTTGGCTGTTTTCTTTTTAGCTGGAGGTACTACATTTTCCAAGTCTCCAAACCAGTGGAGGCATAAGCTGATTTTATGGTAAAGTAGGAGGTAACATGGTAAAATAATGTTTAAATAGTATAGCTATAGGAAAAAGAAGTATATTGATGGGGGAAATGGACAAAAAAACACAATTATATTCTATCTGCTCACTTGAAAGACAGACAATAGTAAAACATGACAGTCTTTATCCTTGAAGTGAATTATGAATGTTCAGGATTGCAGTGGAGTGCATGGGCACACAGGTTGTGTTCAGACATAAAGTGTCAGAGATGCTGAATGTTTTATTACCTGATGGATCTAAACACTCCCAAACAGAAGCAGAGTCCATGTGTGAACAGCTCCTGAGAAATGGAGCAAACCCCCTCTGGAATGGTGCTGCAGCTGGCTGCTCCCCACTGCCTGCTGCAGTTCTTGGGTTGGGTGGTCAGTGTGTGTGCCTGGGCTGTCTCAGGGGCCAGTGGCCATTTCACACTCGTGTGCAGAGCAGGGGTGCAGAGCAGCCCCTGGGACCACCCTCAGTGATCAGCACAGGGCAGGGCTGGGCTCTGCCCCTGCCTGAGGATGCCCCCAGTGCCCCCAGGCACCCAGAAAGGAGCAGGAGCAGGACACAGGGCAGGGCTTGCTGGTGAGAATCCTGACATTTTAGAGATTTAGCCCCTTTCAGATCCACCTGTGACTGTACTGGGTGAATCGGGTGCCAAGAGAGGGCAGCTCTTGCATCTCAGGATTTTCTTTCTGCCAGGTTAAAAGCTCTTAGGAGTTTGCTTGCTCCCAGGGTGTGTTTGGGCCTTTTTCAAGTAAGGGTTGCACGTTTTAAAGTTGGTGGCTGCTCCCTTCATCACAGAGTTTTCTGCTCGAGTGCAGTTACAAAGAGATGAGAATGTCCTCTCACTTTTTCTGTGACTATTTTTATTGAAACAGAGGTTTGGTTCAAGCTCTTTGGGAGTATATCTGTAAGAACAGCAGTGCAGGGTACTCAAAGTGCTCCAGGCAGTAATTGCCAAGGTAACAAAGTTAGAAAAGGAAAATATTAGGTAGATGCAGAATTAGTGTGGGATCATTCTGGAATCCTGTAAATTGGCATGTTAAATTCAAATGATATGTCAAACCAATTCTTCTGTCTCCAGAACAAGAAAATAACCCCTTTGGAATTTCAATGGGAAATGAATTCATTATAAACTTACTATCAGGAGACTAGAATACCCTAATATTTGGTTAAAATATTCTAGTATGATATAACATATTTTTACGTCAGTGCTTCTAAAACTGTTATTGACTGCAGAAGAACTTGTGTGTAGCTTGTGAATTTATGTGTATAAATGTACATTTTCCTCTCAGAGCAGTAGTTTTGCTCTTTGCCTCGGAAAGATCCTTGACTCCTCTAGATGACAAAATTTTTTTTAAGAAAAATTCTCCTTAATAGACTATGCTAGCATAGTTCTGGCCAGGATAAGACAAAAACTATTTTATAGTAAAACAAAGATAGTCCTAGTAGGGATGGGCGATAGAGCTGAAGATCCTTTCCTTGGTTCTACAGACCTGGGTTTTTGATTCTGCCAACACTTTGGGCTAAGTCCCTCTGTGAGGAGCTGTTTAGTTGTTTATAAGCCTTTTACTAGAGCACCTGCACCACAAATTGGAAGAAATTTGTTTTTTGGTGCCCACTTAGGATACTTGTTTGTTCTAACCTTCTAACCTCTCTTCACTTTTCCAGCTACTATTGGTGGAAACCAATTATTTATTTTTTTTTTGGGGGGGTGTCAGATGTTCACTTTATTGTAAAATCTTGTTAAGGTTCTAAATTCAGCTGCAACCTCTGGATCACTGTGAGGCCAAGGCTCTAAGAGGATCCCTTTGCAGGGTTACTTTCAGGGAAGAAGGAGCAGAAAATAAGGAATTCTTTTTTTACAGAAAAAAACCCCATTAAAAGTAAGAGCTTTTTTGTTATTCTGCAATGTTTTGACCAGTTTCCCTGATCATTGTTCACTCTGCACAAATGTCCTAAAAACACCCCAAGTTCTCACCCCAGAGTTTCCCATCGTTGGGCAGAGCAGATTCTGAGCCCCCCAGGACCCAGCTGTGCACAGCACTCTGAATTCCTCCTCCCAGTTCTGCTGCTGGAGGTGGAGGAGCTCTCACAGAAGCCAGGAGGGAGAGTTTTGGCAACTTTTGTTAAGATTTTTGACTCAGGAGTGTTTTTATATTTGTATGTGTGCATTTTTGGGTGGCAAGCCTAGAGTTTGTCAGATGTGTACAAGAGGTATGTTTAAAAAGAAGAGGATGACAAGGCAGTGTCATAGTGCTGGGATAAAAGAAAATATCAAATTAAATGAAACTTCAGATTTTTTACACACCTAATCAGGAGATACTACTCAGATCTGAGCATCTTTCAAAATTATCTCATTATCTAAATATTTATAGTGGTTACATAGGGAAACTTACTTCGGATTAAGAGAAAAAACCTTTAGCAATTACAAAATAAAGCATTAATTAAGATCTTTGTGCAAACAAAGTGAGAGCAAAACCAAATTTGCATTTTATTTTATCGTGTAAATACATTATTTAATTTCTCTTGTGCTTGGATAGATCTTTCTCTCTCCATAAGCACTCAAGGGACAGGTGAGCACCCAGAGGAGCTCAGTGCATGTAACCTCCAGCCTGTCACTCGGGCTGCCTGGGGGCTCTGCACAATAATTTGATTTTCTGTGTCTGCAGGGGCCGGGAGCTCCAGGAGAGGGCAGAACTGCCCAGGGGTTGGCACTGGCAGGGGATCTGTGCTGGGTGGTTGAAAGTGCAAAACCAGGCTGTGGACAGATCTGCTGGCTGTTGTTATTTAGTGTTCGCCTCAAATCACTTACTGGGATATTCAGAAATTATGTATTTTTTACAGAAGGGTTTCATTGCTGCTCTGCTGCCAAGGAACATTTCTGAAGAAAAAAAAGATCTGGGTTTTAATTGCACCAGCATTTAACTGGGTTATTCAGAGTCCACTTGAAACAGAGTTATTATTTTCACTATTGATGGTTACTGTAAATGCAGTTTATTTTGCTTTTCCCCCTCNTTTTTCTTTCTTCATGTTTTGAATAAAGGGTTCTAAACCAAAGTGCCTATTTTTAATATCTATTGTAAAATATTAGCTGTAAATTGTAAAACAGATCAAAATCAGTGCTTCTCTTGAAATCCTGAAGGGAATGGAATTCAACAGTTATTTTCTGTAGAGAACCTGATTTAAATCCCTCACTCAGAGTGATTTAAATCATGCAGTGTACTTGGGATGAACTGGGCTGTTGATAAAGAGGGTTTTTCCAGAGCCAGGCTTCTTCCCACTGCTTTGCAGCCTGAGTGAAGAGGAGGGGTGACAGTCCCAGAGCAGGGCTGGGGAGAGGAGAATAAACAAGAGGGGTAAAGGACAACTGAGGTGACAGTGGCCTTCACTGTTTGTTTTGGTATTTTTTTATTATTGTAGGGTCTTTCTAGCAAAGGCTCTCCTGGGTTGTTTGGGGATTTTTTCCCCCATTGGGAATTAGATAGAAAGATATAATTAAAAAATCCTAATATTCATGCTGCAATAAAAATCATTCATGCTAATGGTAAGTAGCTGTAATAAACTGTATTTTATAATTTATCTACAAGTATTGAGTTTGAGCCTTCTTTTGTTTATTTAAAAAATGGCAGGAGTGTGCTTAAGCAAGTTCTTGATATCTCTAAAGTGTAATCAACTCAATTTATCATCAGAACAAAATGGCACAAATGGTGTCAGCACAGTGTGGGGGTAAGTAGGCAGAAGGGTTTGAGGAATGTTTAAATCACTCATAGTAAAATCAAAACAATCTTTTGCAGGCAAAAAATTACAATATTATGCAGAAGTGCTGTTTTAGGAGCCATAATCAATATTGACCTCTGTCTAAACTAAGAGAGGATCAGTGTTTGCTGAGAACTGTGGCTCAGGAATGCACTCTCTGGTATGAAATGCACTTTGCAGGGCACATGGGGCTCTCTCAGCCCAACAGCTGTCCCTGCATCAGGCTGGAAGGCAGCTTGATCTCCCAGAACCTCTGTCCCCAAAGTGTTGTCACTTCAGATCCTGTCATCTGGGCTGTTGGACCAGGGTTATGTCAGCTGTGTGAGCAATTCTGACCGCCTTGCTTTTTATTAGATACCATCCAATAATTTGGAGTTAGAGGAGTGCCATAATTCCCACATATAAAATTATTGCTAGCATTGTGACTTCCATCCTCCTAATATAAATTGGCTTATGAGTCGTGTGACCTCTGTTGTTGAAATCCATGTGACAAACTCTCATAGTTGTGTAGCACTTTTATCCCAACCCCATTACAGAACATGTGCAGCTATGAGATGCAAACCCAGCACTTGTCTGATGTGAAACAATTCGGATATTTCATATATTGCAGGCACAGAATGCCCATTTTTCTCTGGAGCCATGCCTCAGGATCCAGCTGCTCATTCCAACAGTGTTATTATGTGGGAGGCAAAACTTGAAAACCTGAACTGAGTGGAAACTGATGCAATTTGTGTTTCTGCATCTGCAAGCCAAACGTTTTGAAAGGACATCTTCCCCTGGTTCTCAGCACAGAACTTGCCAACCCAAACCTGACTATTCCTATGCCCTCATTCATTTCCACTTAACTAATTTTAACAAAAGCATTGAGCTTAAGTTTAAAAGTGCTCCTAACATTAACTCTGTCCCTTGGCAATTTCATCTGACAGGACTTCCAACTTCCTGTTTAACATTTTCAACAAGGGGTTGTGTTCCGTAGGCCAAAATAGCCCTGTACTAAAATCTGTATGTAAGGATCCAGATAAATATAGCATCTTGAGCTAATTTTTAGCTGTTTGAAATTCAAATACACACAAGCTTTACTTGTCAGTATGAACTTGCTGGATGATTTGGATCAAGAGATGGAGCCAAGGCTGTGATTGCCTGAAAATATTGTTTTGAGAATTAAATCTGATGAATTTTTTAGAGCCTTATCTTCTACATATTGCTTCACTTTTCTTAGTGGAAAAAACATAAGATACAGGTTTCTCTTGGCTTTTTAGTCTCCTTCAGTCTGACTATAACTTTAGTAGCATGCAAGTAGATATCCCTATGTAAATCTTTTCATTCATGACTTCTAATTCAAAATGCTCTTCTAATATTGGTGGTTAGTTAATGAATAATGTTTGAAGGCGTGAAGAATTATGGTAGATTTATTCAATTTACTTTCACCTCTAATCTGGAATATTGTACATTACCTGTTTGGAATTTTGCCATTTTATGAACTGCCTCAAGCATTACTGCTCATGTTCTCCTTTGTCACATAAACTGTCGTACAAGCTAATAAAGTTTAGAGAAATTGACTTGATGAGACCCTGTTTCTGTCACAATTCTCAAGATTTGTACTACAATGAATTATAAAACTCCTTGGTCTCTCCACTGGGGCAAAAGCTTCATTTCTAGTCACTATCAATTCTCTAGCCAGTTTTCAGTCACTCCTTCCAAAATAGCCTGGAAATGCTTCTTGACTGAGTGGAAATCGCAGGGTTTATGGAATACTGCTTCAAACCTAATGCAGATTATATTTAGAGTGCATTTTTCTTCCTGAATTTCCATCCGTGACTCCCAAGAGCTGATTCAAATAAATGGACAACAGTCAGTAGCTGGTGGTGTCCGTTGTTACATGAAAATGTCAATTATTTTCTTCTTTGGGAAGATAAGAGTGTTTCTGTAATAGGGCTCTTTATTCCTGTATCTTGAAAACAAATAGATGTTCTATTGCTAGAGATTAATATGTTTGCATGTCCCTGTTTAGGAAAGATCAGAATTCTACCTACAAATTTCTGCTACTTCTGAAAAGAATAGTTTGTTCCCCTGGTGTTCCAGAAAATGTCTGTATTATTCTGTAGCTAAACAAAGAATCTGTATCTACTACATATAGAAAAGTTTCCTCTGAGAGCTGCTTTTTTTTGGCATGTTGAGTTTTACTTTAGTTGGATTTCAGAAGCTGTGGATTAGATGTAACGTGATATCTTGCTTCTTGAAGTGTTACATTTTTGACATGAAGTGGTAAATTATTTTTATTTTAATTTTGTGGACAGTTCTTAGCCTTGCATTTTCAAAAGCCCTGTTCAGCTCCCAACTCCTGGAGTGTTGCAAGGATAAAAATCTTCTAAGAGTTTAAATGAGCTGAAAAACCCTTGGGTGCTGCACCTTCCGCCATCATTTGCTCATGACTGTCTGCAATTCTGCCTCCTGCAGTATCACCTCTCAGGATTCGTGCTCAGCCACACCAGCTCTCCAGCTGAGATCAGATGTTCTGATTTCCAAGCTGGCCTTGTTTCCTTCTTGAGATTGTATTTATTTTTGAGGGGCAAGCTGCTTAGATGATTGCTGGTATAGAACAGCTCTGGTTTTGTGGATGTTAAGGTCAAAATTTGAAGTTTTGGTAAGGATGCTGATCCTGTGATGTTTGCCACGAAACAAAAGGAAATGCTCATGCCCAACTGGAAATGCTGTACCAGCTACAAGATTATCCAAGGGATTCCTGGAGCTGCCAGCTTAATGTGCATGGAGGAGGAGGAGCCCATGATGGAGAATTCTGCTGGTCTGCCATGGTAAAGGAAAGTAATTAATTCTGTTTCCTTCTTCACTCAGCCTTTGCTTGCACTTTCTTCAGTCTTGTTGATTCCCTCTCTCCTTGTTTGTGTTCTCACTCCTCTGCTCTGCAGTGCTTGTCCAGTTTTGGGCAGATCCATCAGTTCTGCTGTACTGGAGCAGAAGGAAGGGATGAGATATTAACCAAAAATGCACCAATTCTGTTAAGTTGCATTTTCTATTGCTTGCAGGAAAACAAGGTGAAACTTAGGTGTGTCAATTCTCCTTGGAGGTTCTTCCTTCTGCTGCTGCTCATCCAGAACACTGTGTGGAGCCAGTTAACACAACAGGAAATAACAAAATGAACCTGGCAGGAGAGACAAGAAAGCTTATAGGGAGTGCAGTGCCTTATAAGTGATATTCCTGTTTTAGGGAAAATGATTGGCAGCTTGACTAATTCTATTGTTTATTCACTGGAGAATACGACTTCTGACTGCAATCTGGTTAATGTGCTCAATTTAGAACTGTATGCAAGTACTTGTAAATGAAAATTTCAATTTTTTAAAGCCTGTTGTTCTTTTTGAAAGCAACAGACTTGCTTTTTTGTTTTTTATTTGTTTTTTTTTTTTAATCTAGTTGTTTCTGTGATTAGTATTTATGTTAGCTGTTTCTCAACAATATGTCTTATTTTGGCCTCTGCCCACCTGAATGCTGGAGAGTTACTTTTGTACTCAAGCACTGAGTAGAAATGCTGAAATCTGTCTGGAACTGGTACTGGATCATTGCATATTAATTTCTTCACTGCTGAGTAATTTTACACTGTCTTTACTGGGAAAAAATGGTAGCACTGAGACACTTGTTCAGCTTCACTGTATTGATGGCAGAGTCCATTTTCAGACTGATTAATTGAAATAAAGTGTGAACTTTATATTTTACACAGGGACAGCAGCTTAGGATTTAACTTCCCATCTAAGCTTCATGAAATAGTATTGTGGAGTTGTATGAAATTGTAGAGAAAGTTTCTACCTTTCAAATCTAATTTACCTCAGTAATTGTGGAGATTTTTGCTCCTAAGCCACTGAATGTGTTCTGAAAATCCCATGAACCAGTGTTTGAAGAATTAATAGTTTCATAAAACTGCCTTCAAGTTGTCCTTCTCTGTATTTTGGGGTAACTGCCTTGAGTCAGTTCTTCATCTTTGAAAGCACAGGCATTCAAGCTGAGGGTAAAATGATAGAGCCAAGTTGTGTTGTCATCTGATTGGGGATGGCCAAACCTTAGAAACAGTTATGCAATATTTTTTAGCTATTTAGATGATTCCCTGTGAATCATAAAGTTCATATATACTATAATACTGGAGCATATTTTGAAAAGCTACGAATAAAATAAACACTGAAACTCAATTATATTGTATGTACACTATATAATATATAAACCATTTATCCTATAAAAAATAAACAGCTTTTCTGAGTTTGATGTTTTTATAAAACTAAATAATTCCAGTATGTTTTTATAATTAAATTTTCATCTGGATTATCAAACATTTGTATACCAAGTGTTACATACTTTTAAAAAAGCTAAATGTAATAATTCCTGTAAGTATGCATTGTGTGTTTTATGGATGCTGGATTCCAAACTGCTCTGCTTGTCTCTGTTTTTCATACTTATTCAAATTTGATTTAAAAATTAATGACCTTGCTTTTGCTTTTTGATTATTTTTATTTTACAAGTTGATTAAGTATTGTTTGCATTGTAATTTTAAAGATTGTATCTGTGATAATCAGAATAATGTGAATTCTTTTAACTCTTTGGGAATGTTCAATTCTTTCTGGTCTAGTGATTGGATGAAAGTATTAAATTGCTTTTAATGTTTTGTGAATGTAAGCATTTTATATGAAACTTTGTTATGCTGAGGGCTCTATGTTTGCATTTTTAATAATTGATTTTATCTTGAGAAATGTGGACAGCAGATTCCTCATTGGATTTGTGAAATTGGAAGTTTCGTAATCAGCCTCTACATCTGATTTTACAGCCAGATGCAGATCTTGAATATTGGCACATATTCCTGATTAGTAATATTTACTGAAAAACAGTGATATGAAATTACTTAAAAATGTTTAACTAAAAGGATATTATTCCATCTTTTTCTTTTACAGAAAGTTAAAAATACGAATCACAATAAAATTATTTAGGATTTGCCATAATAATTATGTCTATGTCTTATGCTTGAAATCTGTTCATATCTTGTGTTCCTTAGTTGAACTATTTTCAGTGTTTCCAATTTTATTCCATTCTCATCTGAATATGTGTATCAGCTACAAATATGGGCACTAATGTCAGCTACTACAGCTACTGTCCACAGGTACAGCTGGCATCACCTGTAGATCTCAGGAATGTGGTGACAGGACAAGGGGAAATGGCTTCAAACTGGAAGAAATGGGTTTAGAGGGGATCTTGGGCAGGAATATTCAGACTGAAAGAAATGGGTTTAGAGGGGATGTTGGGCAGGGGTTGTTCCCCGGAGGGTGGGCAGCCCTGGCACAGCTGGGGCTGCCCCTGCATCCCTGGCAGTGCCCCAGGCCAGGCTGGAGCTGGGGCTGGAGCAGCCTGGCCCAGTGGCAGGCGTCCCTTCTCCTGTTTCCACAAGCTAAGGAAAGTCACCAAGGATTTCCAGGTACCAGGAGTGCCTCAGTGCACACACCATTATGCAAATCTAGGGCCTGGAGCACCCTCGATAAATGGTGTATATAAATAGTTAACATTTCTAATTCCTCCTTCTGTTTCTGTAGAACTCCCTTGCAAGAATCCCAGAAATGGCACCGATACCTTCAAGCAACACTTTCTCTACAATTAATTATATCCTTAATTTAATGACTTCTGACAATGAAGTATTTTGGACCCCTTTTCCCAACGGGTGGAAATCCGTGCTGGTTTTAAAAGCGTCAGGCTGGGGGCTGTGCCAAGAAATTCCCTGGCAAACAACTAATTATGTCCACAGACAAAAGTCTGACAAAGAAATCGCTTCCAGCCACAAGTCAGAGGCTTAACCATTGTCAGTGTGCAGTTCCTTTCCAGCTGGGAATTGGGGTGTGCTGGGGGGAATGTGGCTGGGAATCAGAGCCCTTTGTTGGGACACAGCCCCGGCTTATGGAGCCATCCGTGAAATGCGCTCTGTGCCGGGATGCGCTGCCCTGCGCCCCGGGGTTACCCCGGGATTGCTCCGGAATTGCTCCGGGGTTACCCCGGGATTGCTCCGGGATTGCTCCGGGGTTACCCCGGGATTGCTCCGGGATTGCTCCGGACCCTGGGATTGCTCCGGGATAGCTCCGGAGCCCGGGATTCCCCGGGATTGCTCCGGGATTGCTCCGGGATTACCCGGTCTGACCCCGGGATTGCTCCGGACCCCGGGATTGCTCCGGGGTTACCCCGGGATCACCCCGGGATTGCTCCGGGATCACCCCGGGGTTCCCCGGGATTGCTCCGGGATTGCTCCGGACCCCGGGATTCCCCGGGATTCACCGGGATTGCTCCGGGATAACCCCGGGATCCCCCGGGATTGCTCCGGGGTTACCCCGGGATCCCCCGGGATTGCTCCGGGATCTCCCCGGGGTTCCCCGAGATTGCTCCGGGATCTCCCCGGGATCCCCCGGGATTGCTCCGGGGTTACCCCGGGATCCCCCGGGATTGCTCCGGGATCTCCCCGGGGTTCCCCGGGCTGACCCCGGGGCACAGACCCCGCTCAGCCCCGAGCCTGCCATCCCGCCCGGCCCCGCTGCTCCCGCCCGAGCGGGCGCTGCTGGAAGATGCTGCGCTCCTTGGAATCCTGGCCCTCAGGGATTCAGTGCAAGAGCAGTCTGGGGCTGCTGGGCCTGAAGGTTCTGAGTTTCCAGACTCAGTCTCTTCAGGATGTTTTGGTTCAGGCAGACCTGGTTCTCACAGGCTTGACATTGCCAGTGTTGTTGTAACAAGAGTGATGCTTTGGATTCCTGTCTGTGGGATGGGCTTCTCTCTGTTTTTTGGTTTGGGCCATGGGATGAAGAGTTCTGGCACTCTTCTGACCCATGAGATGGCCTGCTCTAGAAGACAGATAAAGGAAGTCAAGTTTTGAATAAAGATTAGAGTCAGATGAAGTGTTCATAAACGAGGTTTTGTATCATTTGTTCATCGCCCTTAGCGACACAAAGTGCTGGGGATTTTGTGTGTTCAACATGATGTCAATTCCATTGTGTTTCAGAGTGTAAAAAACAGCTTAACCCGCTAGCAAAGCACTAAGTGTCTTAGTGGTGGTGGCAGCTCCTGCCAGTAGCTCAATTTTATGCTGTGACTTCTAAATTCCCTTTGCCATAGTGCTTGGCAGGTTGAAATTTTGATTTTGTTTTTGTTCAAAATTTTGAGCAATCAGCAAAACTCAGATTTATTTTTTTTTTTAATTAAATACATTTGTGTAATATAATCCTGGCTAATTTAATTTATGCCTTTTCCCTTTCGTTTTTGTGCACTATATTTTTACAAGTGGTGAGTACAAAGCTGTTAATTTCAGGAAAAAACATTTAAACTTAACAAAATTAAAGAGCCAGACTGTTTCTGCTGGAGTGGATTTATGTATTTCTTTCTTATATTTTTATTTTCTCCTGACTGTTTACTTTATAACTGAATTGTGCAACTGCTCCATAAATTCCTGACTCAGAATGTGCTGCAGCCTGCTTTTTGCTTTAAAAAATTTATCTCAGCCTGCCTGTCCAGCTGGTGTGGCTGATAAATAACAGTTTGGGGCTCACCATCCCTTTTAAAATTTCAAAACCTCTAACTTCTCATTAGCAACAAGCCTCATGGTTGCCAAAATTTATCCCTCCAATCTTTCAAAGGCTGGGACACTGTCACATAAGTCAGTATAATCCTTGCCCAGTTTCTGTAAGGATGTTATGTCTAAAAGTCATCTCAAAAGCCATCTCTAGAATTTAGGGTCACCAGCAGCAAAGATGCAAAGAGTACAGGGGTGGAAATTCACATTTCTTAATGCAGGAGAATCTGGGGAAAAGTTGATCCTAATGCATTCAGCCTCAGTCAGATTTTACAAATGATCTGAACTGATTTTATGTGAGGGGCTTTTTTAATGAAAAATGGCAAAGATCTCTCCTTGCAGAAGAATGCTGTTGTCTTTAATGACATACAGCCTTTGGAGTGACTGCATTTTAGCACTAAGGTTTTCATTCTTCCCAGTTTTAGCATATTCTTATGAATTGATGGCACAACGCTGAGTCATTTAAGAGTGGGTCAAGAATTAAAGTACTGTTTTTGAACTTTGCAGTTTTCTAGCCAGAAAAGAAGAAAGAATAGACTTTTGAAAATTAAATGTAGGCTAACTGTCTTCTATTAATATATTTTTTAAAAATAAAAGTTGAGCTTTGTTTAGTTGTGTAAAATATGAAATTATTTGTTGAATGGAAAACAAGTCCTCAAATTCATTTTATTTTAAACTGATTGAAAAGATTTAATGCACATTGGTCTAGAGAATGGTCTAGAGAAAGAATGCAATAAAGCAATGGAAGTCTCCACCAGCATTGTGGTGGATGTGCTTTAGTCAGCAACACAGGAAAGACTTAGAGAAAGGAAAGGGAAATATGAAGAGTATATTTCTAGCAGGACTGTGGCATCAAAGACTTTCTTAGGAAAAGCTTGAGGAGATATCTTGTGCCTGCAGCACCAGCTGCACAGCCTGCTTCCAGCACCTCATTTTTATTCTCAGCCTGAAGGTATCTGGTTGGGAAGCAGAAGACCCAGTCCAATGAGAACTGGATCTAAAATGCTGTTACCTTAAATGCCACGGTATCAGGGCAGTATATACCTGCTCATACATGTCATTCCACACCAGACTTCATTGCCTGTTAATTTTTCTTTCTCTTTCTGCTATTGCTAGCATGGTACATTTACTCCTTCCTGCTCACCTCAGTCTGATTCAGCCTTTGTTTTCCATTCACATGACCAGAACTCTCACTCAGGCCCTTATCATTTCATGTCTTGACAGCTCCAGTCATCTTCCTTCTAGTCTCAACAAATACTGGCTTGCAACATGTGTATCTTTGAAAATATTTTTCATCTGGCTGTGCTGATGTTCCATTGTTCCCTCTCTTGTGCTGTGGGATTATTTTCTTTAACTCTCTAGACCGCACCTTATTTGCTTATTTGCCTGCACTGCTGACTCTGTGGCATCTGCAGTGCCAATCATTATTGCCCTTTTAAGTGTCTCCAGCAAGCAGCTTTAAATTTCCCCCTGTGGTATTTAATGCATGGTATTAACAGAAAATCCTGAGTGCTGCTTCATTGTCTTCTCATTCCTCCTTGCTTGGTGCCTCTGGATTCTGCTGCAGCTTGAGTGTGTAATAACAGTGCTGACCTGACATGATACTTTACAAAGCATGGGAGAATTCCTGGCTAACAGGAATTCCAAACAGCACTAAATTCAACCAACACTAAACTCAACATGTAGTTGAAATTGCCTTAGATTTAGTTGAAATTGCCTTAGATCTTCCAACCCATTGAGGCATTATTTTGCAAATGGAGTCTGTTTTAACATTCTTCTACACTTCTGTTATCAGTAAAGAGAAAATAATTTTTCAACTGTCTTAGTTTAGAAGACAGATATCGCTAAGGACAAACAGGACTCTCTTTTGAAATGAAGCCTCTATCCGAATTGTTTTAATTTCAGAATTANAGTTTGACCCCTTCTGCTCTATCATGGAATTCTGTAAATGCTTAATTAAGTAATCAATTTATTTTATATTCTTATAGATGCTCTGTCACTTTTATTTGTATTGTCCCATTACAGTTTTGGCAGGTAGGCTTTGTCAGACTCTTCTTTTTATTTCCTTTAGCTTCCATTTACTTTGTTACCTTTGTATCTTTGTGTAATATATATTTTCTAGCTTTGCTTACAAGCCCCTTGCATTCCTTGAATGCACTGTCCCACCTGCTTTTCTTTGCTATTGCCAGCACCCCATGCTTTGTTCTCCCACCTGTTTTTGGTTTTTTCTATATTTTTTTTTAGTTTATTAAATACACTGCAGTCAGATGCCTCAAGGAAAACTTGCCCATTACATTATTGTGCACTAAAACTCACCAGGAGAGTGCTGCAAGTGAGTGTCTCATCCATGTCAGCCCACCTGGTGCAATTTCCTCTGCATGAGTGCTGATCTCCATCACACTGCAGGACACTGGGAATCAGGCATTGCAGCATTGAATGGAGCAACACTGAAGCCCTTGTGAGGATTCTGGCACAAATCTCATCCGAGAAAGAGAATTGGGTTTTATTTTCAAGGATCTAGAAGTGCCCAATGACGAAGATAAGCAGTTATTAGTGTTTCCAATAACAGCCTGTATAGTTTTACATCATATGCAGATTTCACTAATTTCTAGGTCCCTCTCAATTTCTGCTTGCCTGTGAAATCCCGCAATTTTGTAAGAGGCAAAATATTTGGGTGATGAGCAAGTGGAGGGGAAACTTATCTAATTATCTACTTACGTATCACAGGGGCTTTGGGCTACTTCATTAGATGTTCATTAGTTCATGTTACAGTTGATACCCAGTTAATCCTATTAGAATTTAGTGTGTTACACAGCTTTGGAAGTGATAATGTGGGAGGCTTCTGGAAGGAATCGATTGTAGCCCTCGATTGCTGAGGAAGATTTCTTGTTATTTTCATGGCAAGCTGGGAGAAGGAAACCATGTCATGCTGGGGATCATGAGGAGAATACATTATTACAGAAAATAGCAGTATTTTTGTTAGAAGCACACATACTACCACAAAATAGCAATGCATTGAAGTAAATCTCCCAACTAGGGTGAAGGCAACTTCCCAGATTCTATTTGGTTTCTGTTTTGCCCTGCTTGAGCAGGGGGATTGGACCAGATGCCCCATGGTAGTGCCTTCCAAACTTTCCCAGCCTGTGATCCCTAAGTACATATTTATTTTTCCAACCAATGACAGCAGAATCCAAGAAACTAATTCCCAGATGCAGTAAACCTAAAGTTTCCCTTCTGATTTAACTTTGAAGAGAGAATTGCATTGAACTCCTCTTAAGCAGTTTGGTTGAGATTGCTGTTTAATCTGGACAAAATAATCATAGAAACTGGCTTTGGTTAATCACTAATATGGGAAAGCAAATTTTGATGCATTTAATTTGCGAGTGTATAACTACTATATGTCAGTGATTTCTGATAACTTGTAATTGTGAAAAAGCCTAGAGAAAAATTAATTTGAAATTTCAATGAGCAGGTAAGTACTGGATGAAGAGTTAGTGGGAAAAGCAGAAATTAAGGAAACCATGGCAATAAAAATGGTGAGGTAAAGGCTGCCTATAAACATTTCCAGGTGTTTAATCACCAACAAATGCAGCCTGATAATAGTCTGCAAAGATTTAATTGTATTCTGAGAGTATGCAAAACTGCATTAGAAAGTGTTTGCATATAAATTTGGTATATTTAAAGAAACATTCCTGAAGAAATATTTGGGATTGAAAACAAAATTTGTAGACAATGTGATAACAGTAAGAAGGATGTCTTGTGGAATGGACCTTTATTAAGCTTGATCACCACAAAATAAAGATCCAATTAAGGCATTGAAAAGATAAAGAAAGACCATCTGTGAGGGAATTTGCCACAGATCTAACGATAAGCTAATTTTTCAGATGAAGCGAGTACTGTACTTTGCAGGGGGTGCAGCAGAGACGTTGGAAATCATTTTGGATTGCATTTTTGCCAGGAACACGAGCAAATTGGAGAAAAGCAGCAGAAACCACGCTTGTAGGTTGAACAGGAGGTGACAAACACACTCTTTCTCCCCAGACAGTGACGTTGCACTGCTGCTTGTCTCTGGCAGGGCTGAGGGGATGTGGTGGGAACATAAATTATCGGTTACCCTGCGGAGTTTTACCTGATTTCCAGCAGCCAGGAGTGAGTGCCTGCACGGAACCGTGTTGTCCCCGAGATTCCATTGGTGTGCACGGCACACAGGTGTGTGTGGTGGGGCACAGCTCCCTCCTGCACGGCTCCCCTGGAAACCCTGGGGGTGACCTGGCACTGGCAGAGGGACAGAGAGTTTATTTCATTTATTGCTTTACAGGGAGGCTCTCGGATTCCTGTCAAACGTTCCCTGACCGAGAAAAGCAGGCGGGGTGTAAGTTCAGAGAGAGCTGCTTGGGAGCAAGGTCGGGGGGTGAGCGGGGGGTTCAGAGGACCTGGCCAGGGCTGGGGGGGTCTCAGGGGGCTCAGGGGGTCTCAAGGGGTCTCGGGGGCCCAGGGGGGCTCAGAGCATCCCCATGGCCCCCTCTGCTGCTGACAAACCAAAGGCATTTGGCAGAGCTCAGCCTGGGTCAGCTGAAGATAACGATGTGGGTTTGTAGAGCTTTCCTAACTGCTGAGCTCTGCCCGTGCAGATTGTAACTCTTGTAATTCATGTAACTCTTCAATTTTTAGGTTAAAAGGCTCCAAAATTGGTCCCTGAGTAAAGGTGTGAGGGTTTCTCCTCCCAGAAATCTTTGATCCTGTGAATCTGCATGAGCAGCTGTGTTCAACACGATCAGGACCAGCAGCTCTCCTGAATGTTATTTAGCTCTTGTCTGTCTGAAGCTGATCAGGAAAATTAAAGGTATTAGGACTATGTGTGTTACTGAAGAATTTTAAATCCCACTTCTTGCCTTGTATCTCCTTCTCTTCAGTAAGCTTTACTAAAGAACTTTAACTGCTTTAGCTCACATTAAAATTGTGTATTTCTGGAGCAAAGAACTTGCTGTGTGGTTCTATATTCTGTAAAAAAGGACTTCAAAAGCACAAGTAGAAGAATGCTGCTATGGGATAAATGATGATGAAATATATTCTACAAAGAACTTATGTATAATAATAAACATTGAGATATTTAATCTCTATATGTAAAATCAATACCTTCCTGATCAAATCCTTCTTATGTTAAGCCTTCACACATCCCATTTTTTTAACCTCTGTTGTTATATTTTTTCAAAGGTGTCTCTAAATATGTCCCAGCCTTTGTAATTGACTTTTTCATTTTACTTAAGTTTTTCAGGTATAGTTAAATATGTTTTCTGTGTTAGTCAAAACTGTAGGACTCATAACTAATCCAGTATTTGCTCATGAAGTGAAAAAAATTAGTATTACAGTAAAGCAAGCTGCTTGAATACTTTGTTTTATACATCTGCTCTTTTTTTTTCTATTTTCTTTTTTTTCAAAATGCAGGCACATCTATATCACAGCTACTTTTGATCCTGCCAGCTACTGAACCACATTTAACAGAGAGAGAGGTATGTTCTTGAGTAATTCTTGGCCCTTGATTTCTTGGCCCAAAATGTATCTCTTTATTTCAGTATGTTTTGGGTTGCTTTCCTGTTCCCTTCTTGGTGTCAGGGGAGTATCTTTAGGAGAACCTATTGCTGAGTGTCCCTGCTCAATTGGTGGACTCAAAAGGCAGTGCAGGACCCATTAATTCGTAACCAAGTTTGCAGAACCTGTCTCTGAAACTTCCCCCCCAAAAAAATTGTTTTGCTTGCAGCTGTTTTGAGCCATAAAGCCTGAGCTCTGACCTTGGTGAGGAAACCCTGGAAGGCAGACAGAGACCAAGTGCCAGCCATGCTTGTTATCTGCCACAACGGTGCTTAGCTGAATTCAAGTTGTGAGCAGCTAAAACAGTGCTTAATGCAGGGGTGCCTGTAGACAGGAATTGCACCATCTTTCATGGCAGTTTGGTTTGTGTTTGGCCAGTCTGTGAGCCACAGCTCAGCCTGAGCCCCAGAGTGCTGCTGGGGGTTGGGTGAATGTCCCTGAGGGCAGAGCCTGAGTGTGCATGTGCAGGTATCTCTGTCATTCATCTTTTATCTTTATGTCTTCTATGCAAAAATCTGCCCTAATGTGTTCCCCTGTTTTCTGCCTTTCCCAGTCCCCAGTGATGACAGCAGCCATGCAGCCCTTAACCCACACTATGCAGTACACACATTTTTTGTGCTGTTCTTAACATGCCTGATTGACTTTTACCAACCCATTGACCTCTAGCTACCAAAGCACTTACACCACCCTGGAACACAAAAACACCTTGCTGGGTTTTAATTACTGTCAGTGTTGGATCTGTGTAAAATCATAACTGTAAAATTAAAAAAAATTTGTAAAATAAAAAAAAACTATTTTGTGCAGTGCCCACATAGTTTTGATAGTAAAAAATATGCTTCTTTTTTAAGGAACAATTGCCTTAAACACAACAAATGAGGTCTATTCTCCAGTTTGGACACAAGTCCTTAGTCATTGAAGAGAAAATGGAAGGGTTTTTTTGCTGATAAATGATCCTATCAAAAGACAACTCAAAATACAGGAATTGCATTTCTGCTCTAGCAGGAGCTGGTATAAGGTCTGGTTGGTTTAATTATAGAAGCTGCTCAGGCTTTTTGTGCTGGTCTCCAGGATTCCTAACTCAAAATTTGCTGTCAGTAAGCCTGCTGGCATTTTACAAGCAAAGATGATCCCTACCAATTTCAGATAATGCTCTTAAATCTACAGTCCCAAAGAAAGACTTGGTTTTTAATAGTAGTAATCCTTTAATTGACTGGGTGTGGAAACACCACAGGGCCTCTTCTGGGTTCCCTGGTGAGAAGCTTTCTGTATAATCTGCTTTTTTTTTTTTTTTTTTTAAAAAAAAGAAAAAGCCTTGTTATAAAGCTTAGTAAGTTTTTAATCTATTCTTTGAATATTTGTGAAGCTACTGTGCTCAACACATTTAAAGGTACAAAAGCACTTTATGCAGTGGACATTAAGTATTGGATGAAATAAAAATTAAGTGGAAGCCAGCAGAGAGTTTTACCCATTGGGAGAAAAAGTGTTTTGTAACTGTATATAAAGAAAATAATAATGGTTTTGGAAAGGGGAATAGAGGATAAGGGCATAGATGTCTTCATTTTTATCAACATTTCTCAGCTAAGAAGTTTAAGGATTTGTAAAGCTCCAAAGTTTTTGTGTCTTTTAGCCCCAACAGTTTGTTCCTTTTTTGTGCTCCAAGGTAATTCCAAATGTTCTGCTAACAAGTGTGACATATTTCTAATATTAAAATATTAATAATGATACTGTTTGCTATCCTGAGCACCTGAGAGCTGAACTGAACTAGGAATAACCAGCAGCATTTTTTGACACACAACAGGTTGAACCAACGGAATAATAAAATTATCCTGGCTGTCAGGAGCTGGAAACGTTACATTGACTCAGGAAATCTTATGCCAGATCTGCCAAATGTGTGATCATATTACAGCACATAAAAGTGCACTGAATTGTGCCTTGTTTTGAATAAAGTACATTAATACCTTCCTTGAAATATAATTTTTTTGCAATGTAAGGTATTTACAGGGAGTGAAAGAGTTCTTTCTTCATACTCCTGCAGTTTTAAAGCTAATTTCACTTAATTGTTTATTCCAACTGGAACTTCTACAGCAAGTTTCTAGTAGGAGGGGCTGGATCTAATTTCAAAACTGGAAAGAAGTGCTTTAACAGAAATGATTCTTGGTAAAATAGGGCAAATATTTAAGAAAAGCTACCACCAAAATTTTAATTTTGATTACTTTTTCTAACTAAATTTCTGGATTTGTAACTAATTACTGCATTGTAGAGAACTTAAGGAGAAACACTGGTATCTCTTTCTTTCTGTCAGTCTTTGAAATATATTTTAAATAAATGAAATATGGTAATTTCTCCCATTGTAAATCAGGAGAGAGTATATATGTTCAAAAGCATCAAGCTCATGGTGCACTTTGCCTCTTCTCTCTTTACTGATATTCATTCAGGCATGTTTTTTTCTCGGCCTCATAATTCTGCATATAAATTTATTTTTTATTATTAGTTTTTTCATTTGTCCATTATGAAGATTTTTCATTAAATCCCTCAAATATCTTTTTCCAACTGTAATCCTTAACAGAAAGAAAAAATTTCAACTTCTTTTTCCTTTTTGGCTGTTATTTTATGTTCTTTTTGTCAAATGCATGTGTAATTTTACTCTAGCGCTTTTTTGTGGAAGTAGAGATTAATTCACTGTTTAACATTTCACATCTGCTCGAGTTCCTTCTGCCAAGGTGAGGCATTGGAAGAGAAATGAGGATAAAATGTGATCCTCTTCTAATCCTGCATGAAGAGACATCCTGGTCTTCTTCATTGTGAACAAAACAACAAATATACAAATAGTAAATGAGTATATCACTCTCATTCAGTGATTTAGGAAATCAGAATGATCAGGTATATCAGATCATTCAGTAATTTAGGTAAAAGCCCATGTGAAATACATGTAGATGTAAGTCCAAGGTATGTTCTATCACAAGTTACGAAGAAAAAATTAAGTTTGGTGTAGTCAGTAGCCATGCCCCTCCTGTGTAATGTCATCATTCCAAGTGAACAAGAACGACTGCTTTGGATGTTTTTCATTCCTAATGACTAATTTGGGGGAAATCCCTTACAAACCAGCATTTTAATTAAATTTTGAAGGTAAATCTTTCTAATAGAAGCACAGTTGATTTAATATAGATATATATCTTGTGCATGTATTCTCAGATTAATCATAAATTTGTTTTCTGAAAGTTGGAATTCTACATGTTGAAACATGAACTTTTTGCATGCCAGAAAGGGGAATTTTGGAGCTGTGCTGCTGTTTGTAGCTGTGGAGGAGCACAGAAACTGTGTAGACACATGCCTGTTTATGAATGTACACATTGCTTGGAGGAAATGCCTCAATTTGTATTAATTTGGAATTGTTTGGGAAATATGCCTGCAAGTGGTACTGTTGTCCTACCCTTAAGTACTTAATTGTGGCCATCTTTTGTGATTCAATGCTGGAACCTGCAATAATTAGCAATGTTTCATTTGTCTCCTCGTCCATCTGTCTTTCCACCATCAGGAACATTTTCTTGCCGTCTCCTCATCCATTGCCAGCCAACCTCCCTTATTTCTCCCCCTACTAAATAATTTCTGGTCAATACCTCATTTTTTCCTTGTTTCATTGACCACATTGCCTTATGCTGCATCTTAAATTATTGAGTTGAAAGTTGAGAAATTTGAAGCCAGTGTGAATCATTGCATTTGATGACAATAAGTCCTCTCCTGGTGTGCACAGGAGCAGCTCTATGCTGTGTTTTACTCTAAAAGCACTTTTCAGCTCTGTGTTAGATACAGCAAAGCAGGAGAGATCTCATTTGCAGTCACACATCTTTGAGAAGGACACATCTGCTCTGGTGTTTAATGACTTCCAACTGTAATACAGTTTACAGTCTGTAAATGTTTTCCAAGACATGAATCAATTATCTTTTCATGGAGATATGGATGGATTACAGGATAGGTGTTGCTGTGCATTCTTGACATTCTGAAAAAGCATGTGCAATCAGTAAGACTTCTGGGTGAACCTCTGAATCTTAAGACAAAATTTATAATTCTGGTTGTGAGTTTACATTCTGTTTGAAATATTCCAGAAGTGATAGCAAATAAAGTAGTTCTGTGAACAACTACAAAAAAACACTCTCAATTTGTGCTCTTGGGTGTAATTATTTTATGTTTCCCATGCAGTAGAAACAGCAGCCAGCTGATATGTTGTGACTTACTTGTGTGCATAAATTTTTCTGTACTTTGTGACCCAAAATCTTGGAGAAGTTCCACTGAACCATTCCTTTTCACTTTGAATGTGTGTGGTACACTAAATTCCATTTTAGAAAACTTTTTACCAGGCCCTCTCTCAATGCAGGGTGTTGCTTTCAGATTACAATTTTCACATAAAAGTTCTTTATCTACCAGCTCTGCAAATTTTTTCTGGTGGCTTGGAGTCAAGGCTGGGCAACCTTCAGTGGTAAGGACACATCAGACAGGGTGTAGGTACCAGCCACAAAAATTGCCTCACACTGCTTGCAGACCTGGGACACTAATTAACAGCTCTGTTAATGAAACATGAGACAAAGCAGCCAGGTAAACAGATGAGACTAAATGCACAGAGAGCAGAAGGTTGTGGTAGGAATGCTCTACTTCCACAGAAACACTTCTCTGACTGCATTTCCATTTCAGTCCTATTAGTTCCATTAGGAATGACAATTTGTCCACTTTAAAATCTGCCTGACAGAAAAGGAATAGGGGTGGGAAGAAGCTCACAGGGTGAAGGCAGAGCAAGGTAGTGGATGGATTTTTGTACACACAGTGTGAGTCAAAGCCACCAGGGGCCTTAATTCTCCTGAGCCCCTCACTCCTGCTAATTCCACTCCTGTAGCATATGGGCAGGAGCAGGTAAGGAGACATTTTGCTGTTGAAGAAGAAGGAAAATATGCTGGGCTTTACTCAGAGCCACATGAGAAGGAGGAGGGCCTGCTCCTTCATGATGTTACTTGTCACTGTGTAAGCACATTCTCCTCTGTGTGTGCTAAACCATTTGCTTTCCATGCGTCATGGCTCTGCAGCATGGGAATAACATAAAAACTGGCATTACAGTCTTAATGCATGAGAGGAGTTTCTGACTATTAGCTGAATTGGCACGGACTTCTCCTAGCAGAGGGCATCACTCCATGGACTAAAAGCAATTAGGGAAAAACAGGTTCACAGTTTATTTTTCTCACAGGTTTGTAATAGGTGCTGGAGTTTATCTGCTGGCAGTTCATTAGCTCAGGGTGCTTTGGCAGAAGCTTTTGTGTCTTACAAAGGCTGTGCCATATGGGATCCCAGCTACCCTGGCTTTGGAAAATGCCCCCAAGTCTTACACAACAATAGATTATTGGCACATTGCATTTTATACCTGCCAGTGTGCTCAGAAATCAAGTCTGTTTTCCCAAACATTTATGTACTGTTGAAGTATAATGCCCGTTTGAAGCAGCATTGAAGATTTTTCAAACAGACCCACTGTTTGCATCACAGCTGGCTAGAGAAGGATCTCTCTACATCTGCCATCTGCCAAAGAGGATAATGTGTTTTGTAACTGGCATTTCTTATTAATATTGTAGGCAGCAAACCTTGCAGATAGGGCAGGAAGCAGAAATAGGACTCATGGTCTGATCCTGACTGCTGGTGTTTTGTGCAGCCCTGGGAAATTGGCTTAAGCTGTCTGGCCTACTGACTTTTTACACTGTGCAATCAGAATAATTTTGTACTGTTTTGTCATCGTCTCGAGGGAAAAAAAAGTTGTAGGTCTGTGTAAAACATGCTGTGATGAAAAGCTGTCTATGAACGCATGAATATAAATAAATACTGGCCTTGTAAAAAAATTCAATTGCATCTTCAGAACTTTAAATGTAAGTGAGCCTCACTTATAAGGGAAAGAGGGTCTTGATGATATTCCTGTTTATCCTTTAGCTCCTGTCATCATTAACAGCAAGGTCTGTTGAATGTGATCCTCTGCCTGCTTTTGTGGTCAGTCAGAATTGCTGAGCTCTGTGCTGGAAGTGAAATAAAGGTCACTGCCTTCCGTGTGTGCTCTGCAAGAATCATTTTTAGCAGTCCCTTCCCTGAAAAGCACAGCTTTCTCACAGAGCCTGCTGGGAGCAGAGCAGAGCTTTAGAGCAGTTGGTGTTTAGACTGAGTTCAAGGCTTTGGGGTTCCCCAGCTGACACTGATGGTGTCTCTGTCTCCACAGCCCAGAGGAGATGTGCCAGAGGAGCTCTGTGAGGCAGACACACACCTTGCTTCTTGCTGTGGTGCTCCTAAAGCTGTGTGCTTACCCTGCGTGGGCATGCATTTGGCAGAGAGAACACCCCTCTGTGGGGATAGAGAGAGGAGCCTTTTGGGTGAGAACTCGTTCCCCCTTCTTTGTGCAGCTCTCTCTCTGCTGGTGAATTTTAAAGAAGGCCTTGAGGATTTAGCACAGAACAAAAGCAATGTGCTGGCTTCCCTAGCACATACTGTCCCTTCACCTGCCTGCACACCCAAAACTGGGTTGTGTTGCCTGTTCTGCTCTCAGCTGGACCAGAGAAGCTCCTACAAGGCACAGTGAACTGGAAATTGTTAGTATTCTGAGAGTTTCCTGACATTCTGATAAAGATATTTCTGTAACATTCTCTCCAACCATATCAAGTAGTTAACATTTTAGAACTGGTGCCACAAGCAGCTTAAGTGGTTATCCAGCATTGTAGTTCCTCATGCAGACTGATCCTCAGAGCCATCAGCTTCTTCTCATAGACCTGGACATTCCTGTGAGGAGCAGGATACAAGCTGGATTTACCTACTAATTTCATTCTAAGCATTGCTGAAACTTTCTTGTCAAATTAAAAATGTTCTTCGTCTTTTCCATGTTTTGTGTTTAATAACTACATAATCTGTAAAAAGGGGTTCTCTTATTTGGAACTCAGCAGTTGATTTATATTACTTACTTATTTGAAAGATATTTGCATCTATTTTTGCCCTGTTTTAAGTTCTGATATAACAAAGGATGTTTTCTTCAGTATAAAATCCTGCCAGTACCCAAGACCTGCCTTATTTACTTTTTAACAACTAATAATTTTACTGCCACTGATCATGAACCTTTTCTTCATCAGAAAGCCTGGTGCAAGAGATATTCACTAAACATTTAACAACCACAGCAGATTTACAGCAGCCTTAAGTTTTGGCAGTGCTGCCAATACATTTTCATGGTTTTATCATGCATTAAAGCTCTGATAGCTGCCTTTGATAATTCTGACATGGGCTATTTAATGGTAGAGAGGGACAAGAACCCCTGGAGCAAGGAGGATGGAGAGGAAGAGGAATTCCTGCCTAGAACAGGCACCTCACACTGTGCAAGCTTTAACACTGCAATTACCAAAGGCTCTTTAGTGCAAGCAGTAACCAGTAACCCAGCAGCTTCATTTCTACTGTCCTGCCCAGCCTGGGCCCCTCAGACTCTCCAGCTGAGCTCAGGTAAAGCCCCTGCCTTGCTCTCACAGCTGGCCCAAGAATTACAACTGCTACAAAAGGGGCAGGTGGGCAGCCTGAGGGGACTTCTTCAGCCAGGTGGGGATTTGGGCTGGTGCCTGTCTGTGCAGGGGCCACAGAGCATTAGTTGTGTCAGAAATAACAGATTTGTATTGGACTGTGCAGAGACAGCATCACAGCAGAGCTCTTTAGGTAAGGGCAGTCTGTGCTCTTGCCCCTTTCTGTAGTTAGTACATCAAGAAGAGAGCTAGAAAAAACTAAAGGCAATAGGATTTTACTTTTACTGGGTATGAGTTGTTAAGCAGACACCTTTGCTATCTTTAATACATTTATTCAATCCCTCAGGTCTGTTTAATGCTGTCAGTGCTGTCTGCCCTTGAGGAGACCTGAAGGTGTTTGGGATCTCTGGGTGTGCTGAGGTGTTCCAGAGGCAGCCCTTAGTAACTGTGTTGGTGTACCTCCCTTTGCTCCATTGAAATGGCCTTCCCAGTGCTACAGGCTGAGGTAGCTCAGGTGCAAGCACAGGCATGTTTCTGTGTTAAGTGTTAATGGATGGATAGATACCCTTTGGAATAATGACTTGCACTATATTAAAATAAGGAAACTTAAACAGCTTGTGAGAAACCAGTAGTTGATCTGTAGCAGAGCTGTGATTGTTCAGGTACATTTTAGAATTATTTCTGAGCCATAGAGTTCAAAACAAACTCTAAAATCTGTTGTGCAGGAAATAGTAGAGCTAAAAAGTTGAATTGAGGTAATAAGCCCTGACTTTGTTTTGGAGAATTCTCCAGTGTTTGTCCATGAGTCATTGCAGAATAAATGTCTGAATGCTTTACCTGCTCAGATTGTTATACCCTTTCAGCCTCCTCAGCTTTCCACGTGTGTGATAGCTCAGCCTTGGCATCTCTGATGCTTCTCTTTGCAGTGGCAGCTGCAGCCTGGGGACCCCTCAGTGTTGGTGCCACAGCCTGTGACCCCCCTGCCAGGCTCTGGCACCCCTGCCTCCTGCAGGGCTCCTGCCCTTGCACCCCAAACAGACAAAGCTCTCTGCTTGGCTTTTTGCATCCTTTGGCTTCAGAGACCTACATACAACTGGGAAGGCCTGACTTGCTGGTTTATTTGATCTTTGATGTGCAGGGATGTGCCTGTGGAGCAAGGGTAGGCTCTGGGATCTATAATTGGCATCCAGGGGAAAGGTTCAGGCTCCGAGGGCTGTCTGGGTTTGTTTTCAGCTGGTTGAAACAACAAAATGTATTTTGGTTTGTTATTACTCCTCGAGCAATATTGTGTCCCCAAACCTACTTCAAGCACAGAAAGATTCTCCAGTATGATTAAGCTCTGGACATTTCCTTTCTGGGAATGTTTGGTACAAGACTTTACCAGTGGTGAATTCATCGGTAACCAATCCTCTACTAATCCTCCAGGAAAATTACAATTATCACTTCTAATATCGCATAAATGTTGAGTTACATTCACAAAAGTTTATTGTCTCTCCCTCTTCCTGGTTTGAGCTGGGGAGAAGCAAGGAAATTTCCACTACTATTGAGGAGGAGGAAGAAAGTGGAATTCCTGCTTTTGCAGCATCTGCTGGTAGCAAGGGGTGAAAAAAAGTTGATGGCTCTGGGGCTGAGCTGGCTGCTGGGGAAGCAAAGCTTTGTGTGTGTTGTGAGGACACACAAACACCACTTCACCCACCCCTCCGGTGCCAATTGAAACTGGAGAAGTCCAAGAGTACCTCAAATCCCTGACGTTAAAAAACCAAAAGAGGGTGCTAAGCCCATTCTCCTCGAAACCCCATCCACAATGGTGTTAGGTTTTGGTGTGCGTGGCTTTGTTAGTGTTTTTTTTAAGGGGCAATAAAACTATAAAATTTTCCCCCTACTTCTCATTTTTGTGGTGATAGGATTTAACGCGAAATCCTGGTTTGTGTCACCCTTTGATAGCCCGTCCGAGTGATTTACACAAACTTTTACAGAGGCACCACCATCTCGGGTGCTTTGTTTGGAAGCCAAATCCCTCCAGGTGGCTTACACAGATGCTCACACCTCGGCTACGCCCTAGTTTGTATACTGCTCTAATAGTTACTAATTACCTATTCAATGTCATTACCACGTTTCTGGTTTTGGCACCGAATTACAGAGCAAGTTACAACAGTCACACAGAAACATCACCGGGTATTCTGCCAGCACCAGAAAATAAGGATGGTTAGGGTGCTTGCAAGGTATCTTGGGCAGTCAGTGTGTGCTTAGCTCCGACAATGTGTGTTTGCTCTGGGCTTTCTGCATTCTTTGTGATTTGTTTCTCGGCTGGAACTCAAGAGCCTCAGTGATTATTTCTTTCTAAGTGCTACAGAACAGATCTACTTTGGGGAAAATGTGTATTTTTTTACAGTTTGAGATCACTCAGTGAACAAAATGAAATCTCCTTGATGTCCTTGGGCATTCTTCAGAAATCTGTGAATTTTCAGAAGGAGCATGCTGAATATTATTCCAAGTCAAAGTTACTAGGAAATTAAACAAAAAAAAATACTCCCCCCCAAAAAACAAACCCAAAACACAAATAACTCAGTTGTTAATATTGTCAGAAAATATTTATTGTGAAAGTAATTCTTAACAAGATACAAAGGAGAATAAGAATTTTTTTCCTTTTCATTCATTCCCCTGATCCTGCTGTGTGTGTGAGACCCATTTCATATCAGGCTTTTAAACCCTCATGGTTCCCTTGTTCCTGCTTCTACCTGAGAAGGGTTTGCAGTGAATGTCCCACTGGGGAGGCGATTCCAGCAGGGCTGAGCATCCTGTGGAGGAACATTCTCCTTTCAGTGCTGTGCCCGTGGGCATGTGCCAGAGCTGCTCTGCACAGGTAACCACCCATAAAATGCTTTTTCTCACAGCAGGGTAGAACTCCTGCTCTGATTAATTGTACATCTGCAGCAGGAAGGTTTCCTGGCATAAGATGATCAGTGGTGGAATTTGTCTTGGGAGCATTGCTATGCTGATAACAAGAATGGTTTATTTTTATAAAAAGCAGCAGTGGGAACACTTAAGAGCGTTTGGCTGGCTTTGTTACACAGAAAAAAGGATTATAGTAAGAAGTCAACCAGTCCCCCTCTAGTAAGATCTTATCTAGAGTGGAATACTTAATTTTTACATTTAAATTTTTCAGAGTTCACTTCCACATGAAAGACACCATTAATAATTACCAAAGCTATTGTCTGGACTGTCTTTGAGGCAAAAATCCTTGTGTTTGACTTTATCTGCTCATAGAAATCTCACATTTGTGTCTATGCCAGCCAGTGACTCAAATTACTTTGTCATTTTTGGTTTACAAATAATCTTTGTAAAACTAAGAGTGGTGCTCAGTAGTGAAGGAGTCAAGCCCATCATCTGTGAAATAGAGTACAAATCCTGCTCACAGCCCTCTCCCTTTACTGCTGCCAGTAGGGAGCAATGTGTCTCAGTCAGGAGAGCCCAATCCTACGTCTTAATCATCATATTACAGAGATTTATTTGATTTATTGTGTCTTCAGTGGTGATCCCCTGTGTGCCATTGGTGCTTCTGGAAATGTAACTCTTTTCTTTTGCACAGGAAACAAATAATCAAGGTTTCCTTATGTTGTTTTTCACACTGAATTGTGGGGAATACTTGTTTCCTTGTGAGTTCATTGGGGAAATTTTGTGATAGGTCATAATATTTAGCCTTAATTTTAGTCCTTTAAAATACAAAAGGAAGAAATTTTTGCTTTGTGGGTGAGCAAGGGCAGCAGCCAAATTGGATGCTGAGGTAACTCTGCAGTGAGTGTCCTCAGGGTCAGCACTGCCAAGAGCACTGGACACACTCTCCTCTGTTGTGCTTCTTTTTGGACAGCATCTTCTGATTTATGGACTAATACTCACTCAAGGGCTAAGTCAGAGTAGAAAATTAAAGTATTCTGGAATGGGAGTACATGAAATTCCACTTGCGAGCTAAAAAGCAGTGTGCTGACTTTGTTTAAAAATCTTTTGGTCCCTTTTAGAATAAAGTTGTCTGCTTAAATTTTCATTTTAAAGCACTATATTTTTGTAATTGCTGCCCATTTCTTGGCTAGGCTAAGAGCACACAGCTGTAGAGTGCTGCATGGCTTTAATGGAAGCAGGAATTTGAAGTGCTTGGAGCCAGTGTGTTTGTTGGTACCCAGTCAAGGAAGCTGGCAGATGATGTTACAAATTTTGGAAGAATTGTGGTTTTGCAGACAATGAAAGCTGCAGTTAGAGCACACAATGTCGAGATAGTGCTGCTGAGAACATAATTATGATCGGGTTTCCGCTCCTGAACTGATAAGTAATATTAAAACCTCAAATAAATTACAGTTGTAGGGCCATAAACCAAACAGCCCTGAAGTCTGACATTTGTGAGATCAAAAAGGTCCTGTGAGATCTTGCATATTTTTTATTTAAAGCAACAGTTCCACGGCTCAGGAGCTGTAGGCACTGTACATTCCAGGTAGACAAACCTTACAATGACACTCTGGTTTTGAAGTAACAGTTTGCAATACAAGCTCTGAAAATCCAACTGGGCATTTGCTTGAAATGTTGGCATTTGGAAATTATTCATTTCTATAATGATATTATTGATTCTTTTTTAAAAATGTGCTAGATTTTTTATTTTTCAAAGACATATTCACATCACCCAGAAGCCTTTCAATTATTCTGAGTGCTGTCTGGGATGTTTTTAATAGATGTGGCATGTTTTAATGTTTTTAAAATTATATTGCATCAATATGGTTTTAGCTTAAAACATTCCTTTCTAGTTTATTTATTCATATAAGTTTAGTTGCAGTTTTTCTTGTACAAGATTTTCCTTTTATTTTCGTACTTGGAAGTCAGAAGTGTTCCAGGAATTGAAATAAGATCCTCTCTGTCGAATTAGATACCTTCAGTACTTCTGTGTTACTTTGATTATTGTAGAAAAGAGTACAAGATGAGGAATTGTGACAAGAGCACTTGTGTGTCTTCTCCCCAGCCAGCTTGAGAACTGCATGTTCCCTTGTGGCTGGCAGCTGCTATAAAGGGATTGCTTGAGAGCAGAGGGATGCCCACAATGCCTCCAGAAAATCCAAATTATAGCAAGGATATCTGATTTTCTGAACATTTACTGCTTTGGTGGGGAAAAGTTATTTGTTTCTACTGCCTTCTCTGTGATTAGAATGGAACAGGCAAGCACAACTCTGAAATTTTCTGGTTTTGTTTGTGGCTGTTCTTGGTTTGCATTGCTGTCTGCACTTAAATTACAATGCTCTATCAGTGACCAGTGACAAGTTCCATAGTGTTAGCCAGGAGCCAGGGCACTGCAGAAGATGAGACAGTACATGTGATAGGAAGGCAGATAAAATACATGTGGCTGCAAGGGAAAAAAGGCCATTAAAACATATATAAAAACATAAATTCAGTCATTTCAAGGGAGTGATTTTGTAATTGGATCATGGTCAAACTGCTAATTCTTGGCAGAGAACCTTGGAACACTCTTAAGGTAGTTGAGCATCCTGCTGTCCTCCATCAGTTGATGTTTACTTGGGGTGATTTTTGAAAGAGAGAAAATGTAAGATTAGATGCCCAAAAATGCAAAATAAGTGCTTGAGACCTAGAGACAGGAACTGGGAGAAGTATTCATAAACAGGGCAACTGGACCTCCTGAGATATTAAGCCAGAATATTCCCAAATAATCATAAAACTACTTCAGAAATGGAAATGTTGAGTTCTTCCATAGTATAATGATGTTGATTCAAAGGAAGAGGGGTAATGTTAAATATCTTGACTTTGTTCAGTGTTTCAACAAATTTTGATAAGATTATTTCCTAGATTTTACACATCCTATTTTACACTATCCTTAGTGTTACTAAGGCTTCTTTCCATCTAAAATCCCAAGCTTACATGCACACAAACCTCATCTTGCAGCTGATTTGATGAAATGTGCCCTCCAGCACATGTGCACACAGTTCCTTGTCCCCTCAGCAGCACCTACACAAAGTGTACAAACAGAATGAGCACAGCAGGGAAAACTGTGATTTAGTGGGGAAAGGATTAATTCATGGCAGGAATGCCTTTTTCATTCCAAGGAATAAATAAAAAAAAATTAAAAAAACCCCCCAAAAAAGAGGAGAGACCAGCAAAGTGCTCAGGAATGGGGGAGAGAGCTGGTTTGTAAGAGTGGGAGTTAAGTTATGGATATGAAATCTGATTTTGGAACTTGCACACCAGATTTTTGCATCTTAATCTTCTGTAGTAGAACAGTAGCCTGAGTGAACATGGGGTGAAAAACCATCATAGACCATCTCAGCTTAGTGTAGACCATAAGGAATGTAAATTACTTGAGCTCCTGTATTTATTGCCAGATCCAGAAGTTTGAGGTTTTCTACCTTTGGTAATCAAGATTCCTCAAATAGACCAACAGCTTGAAGAATTTTAACTCTTTTGGTATTCTTTTACAATTTCACTCTATTTTAGCTCAGAAAATAGGTTAATTTGTTTTGAAAGGAACTCTTGGGGATTGGGAAAACATTTATAATGAACAGAATGTGTTGTTCACTGTAAAGTAAGTCTTGGACATTTACCTGCAGGTGTATTGGTAAAATTGTTGAAAATTTCTGAAGATTTTTTTAAGGAAATACAACTGAAATAAGATTATTAAACCCGAAAAAGTTAATTGGGATAATAATGTGTATTATAATATCAACCACAGTAAATGACCAGCCATATGGGAGAGATTATATATTTTTTTTTTATTTGACTGGTCTGAGCTACAAAAATTATAGTGACATTTTCACATTGGGGCAGGAAACTTCCTCCAGTCCTTGTTGTGGCTTTGCATTTGGATGGGATGTTCTCAGTTTTTGCCAGTTTTTGTAAGCTGCTCTTTGCTATATCTACTATGAATTTTTGTCTTACAGCAATGAAACACCTGCTGACCTCTTCATCCCTTTCACTACCTTTATTCCTCCCTCAAAAGCCCAAAGTGAAGCTCTCAAGGAGAGGGAATGGAATCCTTGGAGATCTTCCCCCTGCAGACCCAGAGCAACTCCATCTTTGTCTTCCCACACAAAATTCAGGGCTCTTTTCTGACCCAGGTGTATCCTTCTGTAAAAGTCTCATGTGCCTTGATGAAATTTTGCCTGTTTCTCTGTTAATATCATTCATATAAAAATATGAAATTTTCCCTCCTTGTCTGTGTCACCAAGAGCCTCTAATGACAACAGAAAATTGAGGGGAGGTGGTTGGGAGAAAACACCTGAGCTCATCTTGCCCAGAAGGACAGGGGTGGTTCAGAAAAATCCCACAGCTGGACCTACACAGCTGAGAGCTCGGGCTGACCAAGATCCTGGGGGGAAAGGGAAATTACTGGAAAGTACAAGCTAGTATTGCTTTTTCTTGTTTCATTTTCCTTTCTGGAGCTCAACATTTTGCTGTGGCAAACTCAGACTTGCATTTTCTTGTCTGAACATCTTGTGAAGTATGATCTTGGGTGAAGTTAGTGGGATTTTTCCTATTGTTGCCTGAGTCTAGACTTCCCATTAGCTCTATGCCACCACACGCTCCAGAATCCACCAAGGCAAGGTCTGAGCAGTGTTGTCCCTGAAAATCAGCCTTCTGATTTGTTTTAGTAGAGTGGAGTCAGTTCTCATGAATTGTAAGATAAACAAGAATCATGTTTGCATTCCTCTGTAAAAGATATCACCTGATGGACTTCTCAAGTGCCCAGTGGGGATGGAGAGGTGGGACCTTCTCTGTCCAATCTCTGTCACTGTCCAGAAATTGAGAGATACGAGGTCAGCAATGAACTGGAGAGTTCTTTTGTTCTCCTCTGCCTGAATCCCTGTTGTGTGTGTTACTGTGTGTTCCTCTCTGTGTTGCAGTGACAGCAGGATGGAGCACAGGCAGTGGGGTTTGCCCAGGAGCAGGCTGTAAGTCAGTGCACATCTGGGCTAGACAAGCACTGTGCTCCCCCACTTTGGGAATAAATGGGCACTTTCAGGAATAAAGCTGCCTTGGAGTCTTGCCCAGTCCAGAGAACTGCTGCTTCAAGCTGGAGTTTGAGGACTGATATTGCTGAGAAACCTCAGAAATCTCCTGTGTGGGAATGCCCTGCTGTGAGAGATTGAGTGGACCCTTCATGCTTCTGGCAATATCCAAACTCACACAGTTGTTATTTTTTCTCATTTTAAACACATTTTCTTTTCTAATCTGCAAGATGAGATAAATAGAAGATTTTATGCAACTGTAGCATTTTTTAATGTCAGCTCTGCTTCGAGTGATTTATCTTTATTACCCCAAAAATTTGCACTTATTTTTCATGTTATTTATTTTGGAAAATATACTGAATTGCTCTTCTCTCACTAGTTTAAATAAAAGAGAACAATTTGGCATTTGTAATAATCAAACTGACTGACTTAGGGTGGAATAGCAATTCTTTCAGCACAAGCCTAAACCAGGGGATTTCAGAAAAGTCAGCATCATCATGCACTGAGAGAAACCATGCCAGTTCAAGAATGCAAGTATTTTAAAAGAAATATTGACCTGTATTGTATATTAGCCCCTGGCTGGCTTAATTTATCTGGCACATGCTCAACTCTGACACTAGCTGATTATACTAGTAAAAGAAAAAAAAGAAAAGGAAAAGAGGGAGGAAGTGTATAATGTCTGCACCATTGTTTTTTCACTCGTTCCCCTTCTGTATCATGGCACAAGATGCTGACAGATGGTGCTTAGTCACCTGTTATGTCTGTTGATTATATGCTTTGATCTAAAATTTATTTTGCTCCTCTTGGCAGCTGAGCTGCTTCTTAATCCATTGATAAAACCTGCTTAATAAGCACTTACAAAGACACTGACATCACCAGAAACGCTGTGCTGGTGAAATCATGACGTGATGCCTGTAAACCCCAAGGAAGCCTTGCACCCAAGGCTTCAAGCAAAATGCTTCTTTGAGAAGCAAGTCACAAGCAGTTTTATTCTTGCTTGGCATAGTTTAAGTCTGATGCTTCCTTGTATTCATTTCAAATGTATCAACAAGGAGAGGACAGCTCAAACAGCTGCTTTCCTATGAAGAATTTGTAGCTTGCCATGGTTTTCTGGGTATTGAGGCTATCAGAAATCCTGTTTCAGCTTCCTTAATTATGTGTGTAAATGCAATTTTCTTGTCATGGAACAGCTTTGAGAAGACAGCCTGAGGTGACTCTCAATGCCCAAACAGAGCTGACAGCTCTCCATAAGTGTAGGGAGACAAAATGTGATGCTTGATTTGTTTCAGCTTTTTGGGGTATTTTTGTTTGCTTTTATTGGTGTTTTCTTCAAAAGGCAAAGCTTTCTGGGTTCTTAGTTTGAGGATCCTGTCACTCATTAAATTCATGACCAATAAGAACCAGCTAAGATATAAACCTTGGCAGGGGGGAGTTCTAAATTTCTGGTATCTTGAGGACTTCATTGCATTAGCATTTTAGCACAATCAGGTCTTTCCTCCTAAGCTGCTTGGCCATCCCTGGCCAGCTCCTGCTGTCACCAAGCTGTCCTCAGAGGGTGCCATGGTCCCTTGCCATCAGCTGGCTGCCAGGTCCCCTCATCCAACTACCAGGCCATATTTTGTCAGCATGGAAGCAGGGTCTTCTGCCAGCTTTGGGAGCTTTCCAGTCTTGGAGGCTGCAGTGTAGGAAAAGTGGGGTTTTTTTAGCATTCTTTTTGTCTGACTTTGCTTGAAGTCCTGCAAAGGAGTCAAGGTAATTAATTTGAGCTAGGTGGGTAAAACTCAGAGACATGACACCTTAAGAGATTGTCTCCTCTTCAATGCTCCATCCTCTGACAAAGTACTGAAGTTTCCACATGAAAGATGTTAGATTCCCCTACAAATAAAATCATGTTTATTTTAATGCAAGAAATAAGAATCAGTGGAGATTATGATTGTGGACAGAATTCTGGGGTATTTAATTCTGAGTCTGGCTGTAATAACACATGGAGTTGCTGGTCAGATTCTCATCGAGTTCAGAATAGCTCTTCTGTTTCTAAGCTGAAGTGACAAGGAAGTTAGAATGTTTTTTTCTTTATTGACCCTGTGACTGTTCACTTGAAAATAGGAACAAAGTTTTTTTTTTATAAATTTTGTCCTATATAATTATGTAAGTGAATCTTTACAAGTATCTTTGTTCCTGTAGTCTTTTTTTTTTTTTTTTTTTGATAAAGCTAAATCTAATAAAATTCCTGAGCAGATATTAAAAACTGGTCCAAATTTTACAATTTTTAAAAATTTACATTTACAAATTCTTCTTGGGGTGTTTTTTTAGAATTTTTTTTTTTTTTTTTGGCATAGGAAAGGCTGATTTAAGAATATAGGCTACAGGACTGCTGGTTAAACTGTAAAATGCATGTTAAGGCATGACACTGTTGCACAGCTAATGATCATTCCTTTTTGGCTTGTTGCCTCTAGAGGCATACTAAAAAAGGGGAGGAGAGGGGGGCGAGGCAAGCAATTTAGAGCTTATACTAAATAAATACCAATAGGTTTGGAAAAGGAAAGCAAACAAACAAAAGAAACAAACGCCAACAAAACCAGCCCTCGAGAGACTCCCCAGCCCCTGGGAATGCAGGGCAGGAATCGCCCCAGCCCGGAAAATGCTGTTCCCCAGCAGAGCTGTGCCTGCCAGCCCCGGGATGTGCGAGGTGCCACTGCCAGCCCCGGGGCACAGCACAGCTGCAGGGACCCTCGCCTGAAACTTGCTTTTTCTGAGGCACACAAAGGAGTTTGCACGTTTGCATTCGGGGTTTTATCTCAGGAAGTTCTCAGTTGAAGACACTTTGTGGGGTTTTTCTCTTGCTCTCTAACTAGAATGGCTTTGGTGCTTCCATGTGACATGATGTGATAAAAGTGAGAGAAAAAAATCCCCACTGTTCGAAAATACACTCCATGCATTTTTAAAAATTAACTGCAATAAATGTACATCTTCATTACTATAAATACTAAAGAATCTGATCTTTAGCTTCTGAATGAAAAATATACATAAGACAGTTAATTAATTGGGGAAGCACTTTGTAGTTTCAGTATTCTTCTTTCTCTCTTTGCTTTGGTAGCATCCCATGAAATGGTGAGTTAGAGGAGGAGAGATTGTCCTCCCCTGTCACTGTGACACAGAGAGGAACACACAGCAACACACACACGGGGTTCAGGTAGAGAAGAAGAGAAGAACTCCCCAGTTTATTGTTGACCTCTCTCAGTTTCTGGACAGTGCCCAGAGGTTGGACAGAGAAGTTCCCACCTCTCCATCCCCACTGGGCACTTGAGAAGTCCATCAGGTGAGATCTTTTACAAAGGAATGCAAACATGATTCTTGTTCATCTTACAGTTCATGAGAACAGACTCCACTCTACTAAAACAAATCAGAATGCTGATTTTCAGGGACAACACTTCCACACATCTACCGCTTCTTCTGCCAACCTCCCAGCTCTTCTTCTGACTTCTTTCTGCCAGGAACCCTTCCTGCTTCCCCAGCTGCCTCCCACCCCTGGTCTCCAGTCTGCTCTCCCCTGCTCTCCTGCCCGTGAAGGGTCAGCTGCTGCTGCCTCCTCTGCTCCCCCGGGATCTCCAGGAGCCCATGGGAATTCTCTCCCTCCCTGCTTCACAGCATCTCTGCCTCCATCCCGTGGCACTGCCCGTGCCTGCCCTGCTTCCTGCTGCTGAATTTTGCCAGTTCTGGTCGAAGCTGTAAAATCAGGCGCTGTCTGTGTGAACAGGATCAGTCCCGGGGGTAGCAGAGAGCGCTCGGCTCCCCTGAGGCTCTGCTGCAACTCTGCCCACAAAGTTCACAGCCTGACTTCAAAGCTGAGTGGGAAGAGACTCCAGTGAGCCAACCCCCAATTCAGAGATTACAGATTTTCAGGGCTTTGGATGAGGCCAGCTATGCTGTATTTTCATATGAAGGATCTTAATGAGAAGATGCAGTGGTAAATAAGTAATTGATGCTGTAATTCTATTTTATCTGAAAATGTGTGTATTTCTTGATGATGTTCCCACATGCATGGAGTTTTAAATGTTTTAGCTTTAAAATTTTCTAAATAGTAAGTTGTCATGATTGATGCTTTAACATCTAACAAAGATAAAAAAAAAAAAAAAAGAAAAAAGAGAGACCATGGTATAAATCAGATTCTTAGCTAAATGTTGTGAACAATTTTATACTTTGGCACAAGTTGTCATCTTGGATTGCACTACTGGCAGTCCTCGCAGATGTTTGAGCCAATTCACTTTCCCAGAGTGTCTTAAAAATAGAATATCTTGTCTACTACCATCTTCTGATTAGAAAGTATTGTTTTACAGCTGTAGAAAAAGAGGAAATGTTTAAAACTCAGATTGAAAACACATGTTCAGCTGGAGAGAATACAGGGATCAATTCAACAGCTGTGGATTTGTCATATATTTAGGGCCACGAAAACTTGAAGTAGTATTTTTGGTTTGGATTTTGTGGTGGTGTTTGTTTTTGTCTTATTCCTTTTAGATAAGCAGATCTTAATAAAAACTTCTTGAGGTTTTTTCCTCTCCTTCCAACATTACTGATGAATGTGACCAGTAACAGGCAAGCTGGTTGCAGTGCACATGCTGGGGAGGGAGGCCAGGAGTCAAACATTCCACATCAGCCTGCAAGATTAAAATGTGTGTAGTTTAGCGTTTTACACAGTTTTGATTGGAGTCTATCCAGATATTTGCATGCAAAGAATCATTGCTCAATGACAAATTGTGTTGATACAATCTCGAATGTCGGGAAATTTCCACTCTGGTATGGTCGTGTGCCAAGTATGATACCTCTTGGGAATGACACAATAAATGATGTATTTTGGCTTTGAAAGATCACTGGAGAGCAAAAGCGATTTTCTGTAATTTGGAAGAATCAGTTTCTGTATTCTAATCAGAGATGATTATCGTTTTTGCAAGTTTAAGCTAAGATTTTAATACAAAGCCTGAACCCTCTTGCAGGGTTTGTAGAATATTCCTACCCTTAGGAAGAAGGGTCTGTGCAAATAGCATTACTTGGGTTATCTGTGCTCCAAAGTGTGGTTCTGCAAATGTGGTGCTAAATAGCACTTTCTTCCTAGAAAGATCAGATACCACTGAGAAATTTTCTGGTAGCAAACAATTCCATCTAAAAGCTGATCTTCTACCCTTTATCCTGCCTGAAAACAGCACAGTTTTCTACTCTATAAATACTGTTGTGGAGTTTCTTAGTGGACACTTGTTTCTCAGCTTCACTCATCTCCCAGAGCTCTGCTTCTCATCATTACAAAGCTCCTGAATACTTTGGGTGACAATAACCTACTCTTAAAGCAAGTGCAACCTGTCTAGTAGAGGTTATTATATAACAGAGAGGTTATTCCATAAAGTTTAGAATAAACCTTGGAGAAGATGCAATACTGTGAGGAACAATCTGATGCTGGAGTGCCTCCATAGGAACATTCTGCTTTAGAAAGCCTGAGCTTACTAGGCTGATGTGTATTCAACAAAACTTATTTTAAGGTTCAGGATTTTAGCACCAGCTACTGAAAATAAGGCATGAAAGACCAGTCAGAAAGTTTTGGTATGAAGTACTTAAGAGGTGTTCAAAGAGCCAGACTTAGAGCTAGTGGTGATGTTTCCTACAGTTTTCCTTTCTCCTCTTTCCTTTGCAGCAGAATCTGCATGGAGGAAATGAAGCCTGAGAGATGTGAAAATTAAGTGTATTTGTTGTGTATAACAATAGCATTCTTCTGCCTTTTTGATAAAGGAAACACATCAATTACACAAAATGCTAGTTTTTGATCTGACTGGCTATGAAAGAAGGAGAATGCATACACTTTTCAAATCAAGTTTTGAGGCTGAAAATTCATTTTTCTGAACTGGACAGGTGATATTTGGAATTTGAGTACCAGCTGCAGTGGGAATCTTTCAGATTATTTAATTCACTTGTACTCTTTGCAGAGGTTTTTTTATTTGGCTGTAAACCAACTGTAGGAACAAGGATTAGTTCGTGTGTTTTGTGATGAGATTACACTTAGCATTTATGGCATTTCATGTTTCTGTTGGAATATCACTGACATCATGAAGTTGAAAAGGCTTAACTTTTAAAATGACAGCTGAAGTCTTAACACCAAAATCTCTTTGGTGATTAGATGAAATGTTTTCTGTTGAGAAAGAGCGATATGGGAAAGGAGAAAGGTGCTAGGGGGATTTAGGTCTCTGTCAACATTTTAATTGCTCAGCTCACAGGTTAAGTCACTCTCCCTGATCTTGCTTTGTGCACAGCTTCTCCTTGCTCCCGTTACATCCTCGGGGAGCTGCTGCTCCCTGATCTCTGGGCAAGTCACACCAATGCAGGAAATAAAAGTGTTAGTACTACTTCAAAAAGAGCTGGGGTTTGGGTTGCTCTTGGTTTGGTGTTTTTGGGGGTTATTCTTTTTTAGGCACAGGGAAAGGAAAAGTTTGCAAAGCAAAACTTCTCAGTAGCTGCAGGCAGAGGATTATAAATGTTTTGTCCAGCCCTGTGTGTAGTCCCACATTGTGGACTGTTGCTGTGAGATGAGATTTGTTTTGTGGGCCAGTCTGAATGGTGATAGCTCTTTTGTGGTGTGTCCTGTGGTTGCATTTGTTGCTTAAAATACTGACCTGGTGGGGAAAAGGAGTGTTTTTGGTTTCAAGGGTCAGTGTTGTTTGTACTGAGACAGTGATAACCCTTTTAACCTGTTCAATACCTTCCTCAAAACAACCCCCAGCCTACAGGTAGGGTCTCTCTGCCTGTCATGAAGCACTTTGGCTGTGGTACAAACACAGAAACAGCTGAGGATTCTGTCAGGCTCTTAGGACACTGTTTCTAAGCAGGGATAATAAATATAAGTGAAAATATGTACAATCCTCTGTCCCTCATCTTGCAATCCTGAAAGCCTGGAAATACCCACATTTAAACTCAGTAAATACATCACTTGTGTAAGTGTAAGTACAGTTGTAGCTCTCCAGCAGTTTGGTGTACTTTATTTGCATACTGAACTCCATGAATAATTTCATCTATTCAAAAACAGGATGTAAATATGCTGCTGCTGCAGAAATCTCTCTGAGAGTGATGGAAACTGGTTAAAACATGGAAGAAAATTAGAATAATGGTAGTTTAATGTGTTTAGTAGCTTAAAGTTTGTCAGTCTCATCATTGTGATGATGTGAGCACATACAACTAGTATTTTCACAGACTAGGCTGAGCTTTCTTGTAACAAAATGCATTTTTCCATTTGTGCTGTCCTTTGAACTGTGAAATTTTTTCTTCATTTGTTTTGCTTCTTTACTCTGTTATCTTAAATTTTAACCTCTTCCCCCAAATTCTGTCTCATTCTTTCTCCCCTGGCTCTCGTCACTCCTCTGTGTCTACTGAGATTTTGCTGTGTGCTGGCTCAGAGGTTCCTGTGAAATGAGTTCCTGACTTTTCCTCTTCCTTCAAGGCAGCAGTCACTTCCCAGCTGGCCTGAGCTGTGTAAAGAAAATAGCTGGGAGCTCTAGGAACAGAGGGAGGGAGCAGCAAAACTCCAAGAGCTTGTGGTTCAGCCCAGGGCCATGCAGCCAGGGGGAATGGGGCTGTTTTGTCTTTCCCTCTGCCTCAGGAGCTGGGGTGAGCAGCCTTGTGCTTTGCTCTCCAGAGCATGCAGGCACTGAAGAAATGCAACATCCAACTCCCTGCTCTATAGATGGCATCATGAAGTGCTGGCACCACCAGGGATGTCTCCACGTGGTGTTATTTCATAGACTTTGCTGCAGGATATTTCAATAAGAGGGATAATAACTGGGCTGACTGTTTTAATATCTGTTTTTGTTATGGACAATGACCAGCTACAATTTTCTGTAATTGCCTGTAGTTTTCCTTGGACTTATGAAAGCTCTTTTCAATTAGCCTGCTTTCTGAAGACTCTTCAGGAAACACATCTCTTAATGTGCAAGGAGAGCAAGTCAGATCTATGAGGAACTGAGAAACAAAAATCCACAAAAACGTTTACAATAACCCAGCATTTTGTGTAATGCAAAATGCTGCTGCTGCCATTTTTGCTGAATGTCATGGAAGGAAGTGACAGGGATACATAAACCAAAGATGCTTATTTTTCTGTAGTAGATATCATAGTATTTTTTTCTTGGAGATTGTGCTCAACCTCCTCTTATAGATAATTTTTTTAGACAAATACCTTTGCTGCTTCAACATACAATTTCTTCTTTAGTGGGCTCTCCTAACATGACCTAGCATTTCTTGCTGCAGAAGTTGGTAACACTATCAAAACTTTCCTCTGTTACTCACTCCTATGAAAAAGTGTTGCTCTCTTTTTTTCTTCCCACTGTGGGGTTTTTCAGTGATTCATTTCTCTTTGGAAGTATTATTGGGCTTGATCTCATCCTTAATTTGCTCTGCATTTCTCATAAGCTCACAGCCTGCTGGTTTCAGAAAGGTGCCAGTGTTCATTTTTCATCTGAATTGGTTGCTGTTTACAAGCCAAATGCTGACAGATGTGGTTATGAGAGCCCCACTGTTCCCTTCCTGCAGAGAATGTTGATTTTTTTGGTGGTGTTTGTGGACATATTGATAGCAGGCCTGTTGGTGTGCACAGCACAGCTTACACAAGGGATGCAGGACAAGACCTCTGTGGAGTTCCAGGTCCTTTTGAGAAAGTTTCCAGCTCCTTGATGAAGTTGCTTACTGGTAAAACTTCCACAAGTGGAAACTTGTTGGAAGGAAAGCAGATCCAGGTGGCTATTGTGTAAATGTGGGGAGACCTTTCTAAAAGGTTGTTAAACAGAGGGAAAATTAGAAGAGGATAAGTAGATGTTTTAGCTTGTCCTCAGTTCCAGGCTGCTTGTACATAGGGAGAGTTGTCTGTGAGAAATTGGATATGGAGATAATTCTGCACTTGTGACTGAATAAATTTAATTATAGTGATTTATTCCTCTTTCTCCCACAAACCTTTAGTATCTTTATGTGTCTCGTAGAGAGTCATTAGAGTTGAAGCATGTGATTTATTCCCCCTTTATCTTTTACTAGAATTAATAAAAATGCCAGATTTCAGATGCTCTAAAGCACTGGAGACATGTGAGTGATCATTGATGGGGAAATGGCTTCCACTTGTAACAGTCTGTTGGATGGAGCAGCTTCTCTGTTCATTTTGATCAGAGGTGTTTGGAAGAAACTTTTCTTATTACTTCTTATTTTTAGGATTAGTTGGAGAGATCACACTGTTTGTAAATTTATTTTTTTTTAAGAACAACTCAACTTCATCCCTCAGTGAGATTTTTTTCCACCTGGGTGGTCGCAGTTTCATTTTGTGCAAAATATGGGGTTTTACTTTGGCCTGTTCCAGAAATTGTCACCTCACACACAAATAATCACATGAGCCTTAAGTCAAAATACCACTTTGCTTTCCTGAATCTTAGAGTCAGAAGATGAGAGTCCTCTAGCCCCAGTCACAAAGCTGTAAGGATTTCAGAATGTCCTTACATTTGTGTTGTTGACAATTATTTTCCTTCCTACAGTATGGAGAATTTGGATATGAGAATTTTCATTCATAAAAGAAATTTTGATTGATTTGATTTTGAGGAAATAAAAATTCATGAGTGAATGAAAAAGGCACCAGAAATATTTCTTTTAAGTAATAGATTTCTGAATATATTTAAAAGTATTAACAAGTTGACATAGCTTTGGGTTCATACAATGAACTAATAGTGAGAGAGTGTCTGAATGTTGACCTTGTTCATTTAAGCATTCTGACAGCAGAGTTTAGACCATGGCATTTAGCAGCACAGTAGCTTTGCCTTTTCTACATGTCTTTTTGGACTGTGGAGAAGACTTTCTGTGGCATTACCTTCAGAGAGCTGTGGACTGTAAATGCCAGGTTCCCACTCTCTGGCTTGAGTTCATCAATACAGCTTCACATGTTGCTGCTGTTTATCTTGCAGGAGGTGGGGAAAGCAGGAACAGCTGAAGGTGTGCTCAGCACCTACTGGACTAAAAGCAGGAACATCCCCAGGTGTGCTCAATATCTACTGGATTAGAAGAGGAACATCCCAAGGTGTGCTCAATATCTACTGGATTAGAAGAGGAACATCCCCAGGTGTGCTCAGGACATATTGGGTTTAAAAAAATCCCCCTTGTCACTGAGATGAGCACAATTCAAGTACAATTCAAGCACATAACCCTGCCCAGGTTGCCCTGGTTTGGGCAGCTGTGCACTGTGTGGCTGCCCCTGTGCTGAGCTGTGACATGCCCAGTGTCAGGTGAATCACCCTGTCTCTGCAGAGCACACAGGAATTCCAGTGCTTGCCATCCCATCAGCCCTGCCTGAGCTGGAATCAGTATGGGCTCTGGCACTTTGGGGTGATATTCTGAATAATGCAACCATTCTCCTGGGGGTTGTGTTTGGTTATCACTCAAACTGTTTGTAACAGGAACCCCAGGGAAAACCCCAGCTTTTCAAGGAATGTATTCACTGCACTTCTCAGGGGGTTTCAGCACTGCCTTGAAAGGTGAAAATTATCTTTAAAGCACAGGGGCAAGAGGGGAGGTATGCAGAAGCATGATTGTACCCAGTCATCTGAGGCAAATGTCAACATTATGTCATAATTCTTACATTAGTGAAAAATAAATGTTTTCTCTCAGGATGGTGTATACAAGGTATGGAAAAACTAAATCACTGGCCACAATTACTATTAAAAAATAAATACAGATACAACAAGACAAAGCTCTATGCATTTTCTTATTGTTCATATCCCACAGACAAATGTACTTCTATCTGCTGATGCTGAAGGTCAGGCTCACTGATCTTGGAGGACTTTTCCAACCTAAATGTTTCCAAAGATCTGTATTAAAAGGGATCTCGTAATTTGATTTATAGAAACAAAGTGAATTTCAATGAAAAACATCTGCTGTTTCTCAACTGTGTCCAAAGCTTGTGTTTTGAGGAGGTACAGAGCAGTTAACAGCAATAGAAAAGAGTGCTCTTTCATCTGATAATCCTGTTTGAGCCTTGCACTGGTAAACTTGGACACTCTCACTTGGGCAGAAATGCAGAATGCAGATTTTTATAGCTCTGAAAGGGTGTTTTACTATGGTAGTAACCACTGCAACATGTAATTTTTATTTCTTTTTATGAGGGTGATTTTGAATCCTTTTTGTTTGTTGTATTTCCAGCTGTGCTCATGCTCTGCCCTTCAGAGAGCTATTCCCCAACAGACAAACACATGGCCTGCATATCTGAGTCAACTGTGAATTTTTGGCAATAAAGCTGTTTTCTTGCATCAGGAGAACAAGTTATATTCAAACAACTTCTATTCAGACAAATGGCTCAGCCTTAGAGATGGGTGGTGTGGCTGTAAATTTTCATTTCTGGCTAACTGGAGACTTCCCACTGGACATGAGGTGTGGAATTGTGAGAGTGTCTCCATTCACCCCCTCCTGAGAAAATGCTTTTCCAGAGTTGGTGTAACAGATCAAATCTGAAATGGGCAAGAAATTTTCTTCCAGTCAGTAAAAAGTCATTTGATATTTCAAAACTTCTTCTGGAGATTTGGGGAATAAAAATATTTTGTTTGAATGTACAGATTTTCTTTTGTGAAGTACCAGAAGGCAATGTGTGGAAGCTGGTATTGTTCTCATTGAAAGAGCTCTGTGATTTTTCTTATGTTAAGACTTTGGCTTGTTTCCAAATTTTTTTTTTCTCATATATAGAAATATTTTAATCTATTCTTTAATATATTTTTTAAATTATGTTGTTTCACCATTGTCTTTTTCCCTGGAGGTCACATACTTTAGCTCTTCTCAGGTAGTAAATTACATCTGTACAGACTTTCAGATCATGCTTTCTAGTGTCTGTCATTGTCTGGGAAAATATGGGGTCCATAAGTTGATAACTGAGAAAATTTACCACAGCTTTGATTTTGGAAAGAGGAGAAGGAATGACTTCATTTCTCTTGTGAAACTTCTCAGTTTTGTGGTGTAAATGCTTTCCCCAAGTTATTCATACTGCTTTGAGGACGACCAACAAAGGACTTGAAAGGTTGGGACTTCAGTGACAGAAGAGACTTCCATCAGCAAAACTAAACAGGTAATAAGATAATCAATGTGACAACCAAATTAAAAATTAATTATGAAAAATTATTCATAAAATATAACCTTAAGTCAAATAATTTCTATTCAGGTTCATGAACAGCCTATAAAAATACAGAAGGACCTTGTGATATTTAGGTTAATCAGTTGTGAAAGTGAAATGAGTGAGTTCTTAATGGGTTCTTTAGGAGAAAGAATTTTTTTATGATAATGCAGATATCAATGGTTTGAAAGGAATCAAGAATGTGTTGCTCACATTGTGCTCTTCCTCTGTGTGTTTTTGGGGTTAGATTTCCTCACTATTTTTTCTGTTTAGTATTTCCAAATATTGAGTGTTTTTCACAAATTGACTGCTGTAATGCAACCAGAAATATGTATTCTATATTGGTGTTATTGGAATAATATAAAACTGGAATAATATAAAATAGCATATATATGTTTTGCAAGTGCCTTGAGAGGAAGTCCCCCCTTTCATCATGCTCAGCAAACATCAGAATGGTTTTTCCCAGCAGTCTTGAACATGAAGCTATAAAATCATGGATTCTCACAGGCCTTTACTGTTAATAATCTTCAATACAGGAAAAAAACTCCATTCCTATTAGGTGATAATAGCAGGAAATAATCTAGCAAGTTCAAAATCAGCTGAAGTGTATTCAAATACAGGTTAATTTTTAGGAATAAGAAGATACATTTTGGTCAGGTTGGAAAATTAAGGGCAATGTGCATCTCCTGGGGTTTGTTTGGCTTTTTTCTCTCATTCATCACAGTCTCTGGATCTGAGCATTAGTTATGTTTATCCTTTAATCCTACTCTCTGGGTTTGTTTATGTAAGATTTATTATATAGCCAGGGTGGGTAGTTAAATGAAAAACCAAACCTGACCCTCAGTCAGTGCAAGAATACCTACAGATTACTCTGCTTTACACAGACAAGTTAAATTTATTCTCATTCCATTATGCAAGAGTTGGGTTCCACATTTCCTGAGCCACCAAGAGGCAAAAATTGCTGCCAGTTGGATCTGTCTTTTTGTTCTTCATTCTCTAAAACAAGGAGAAAAAGAAGCTGGGTACATTTTCTACAAGCATTTCCTTGAGATAGAAACTCACTTAATGGTCCTGTGTCATTGTGTAATTAAGTAAACACTATCAAAGTTGAATTTTGTGCTTGCTGCTGGCTGTGTACATCTTACCCAGCAGGACTTTTTTTGGTGGCTGGTAAACTTTAGAGAAAATAATTGATAGACACCAGTAGCACAGGGCTTGGGTGAACGAATGCAAAAAATCTCCACCTTGTGAGTGCTCCCACTTTCTTTGGATACAAACCCAGTTTCAGAAGGTATTGATACATTCAATCCCTAATATAATTTATTTTAAAATAGTAGTTGATGTTCCAGTTTGTTCTGCTAGGGCACTGTAGTTGGAGGATGGCTTCCTGGTGCTTTCCATTGTTTTTTCCCTTTATTTGATGAGTGTGCTGAAGCAGACTGGAAATAACTAGATTCCCTGGTTGTCTGGACAGTGACTGAATTAATAGTTGTGGAAATCACAGATGTTTTCACTCCCTGCATGTTGTATTCTGTATTCCTAGGGCAAGTATGGAAAAACTGTAGTGGGCTTGTCCTGATGTGCTGCTGGGAACTGCAGATTAAATTCATCCCGGTTTAAAAGACCTACATGAGGTTTATTAATCTTTAAAATCCCACTTAAATCCTGTTTTAATGTCTTAAGTAGGATTTAAATGATGCCTAGTACAGGCTCTTTGTAAAAAGGCAAAAGAAGTGACCCTGCAGGTTATTAGAAACATAATATTTTGCAATTTCATCAAGCCATATATAACAGGATTCCAGGGCCATCAGTAGACTGACCTTTTGTGAAATCCAAAATATTTTATGAGGAAATATATAACTTCTGCCTCAACAAAAAAACCTAAAGGAGTCCCACAGATTAAGTGACCAGGCTTAGGCTCTTAAACAGTGTTTATTGCCAGCTCCAAATATTTGGCTACTCCCTGTGGCTCCCTGCACATTCATTTAATTTAAAAATATTTCAGTTTGGTTTAAAATAAAGTTTTGGGAGGTTTCTTGTTCCTGGGAGTATTTTATTGCTGCTTGTGAAACATCTATACAAGCAAAAGACAAATACCTTGATTCCAGCATTTTTCCTACAGTATTTTTTAAAGCTGTGTGTAGTAATTTGTGTGAAAAACAAACTGAGGAATTCTCCTTTCCCCCAGATCACTTGCTTTCATGCCTCTATCATTGATTATACACATAGTTCATGGAAAATCTGGGTGGAAATGTCAGTTTTCAGTCTTGGTGCCTTTAACTGGGATAAAAATTCTAGAGAACAGTGTAAATCTGAGAGCAAATACACAGTTGTACAGTTGTTCAGGGCTGTGGTTTGGCTGCACAGGAGAGATGTAACAAAAGCTTGGGCTGAAAATCCCTTTCCCTGCAGCCCTGTGCTGTTTTGTGGGTGTGTGGTCAGAGCAGGAGGGGACAGGCACAGCAGGGACCCTGACCCTGCTCCTGCCATTAACTCTGGGCAAACCACAAATCCTCTGCTGCTCATGCAGCCTGGACCCAATGCTGACTGCAGGAAGGTTCAGTGACCTTACCCAGCAGACATGTGCTATGTTTGAGATTCTCAGGGATGACATGCTATGGAAATTTTAACAATACACATATTCACCCAGGCTGTACGATTTTCTGTTATCCCAGCACAGCTGTGCAGTGAACCACACTGAATGTTCTTGCTGTATCAAGAGCAGGTAGTTTTGACTTGCAAATGCCAGAGTAGTGTTTGATTTGCAGTTTTGAGAAATTAAACACCAAGTGTGCCATCTGTATAGTGGATTATTACTGATACAAAAAATATTTAGGTTAATATTGAGTATTTTTTTGTCAGCTCATGGTTCATTACAAATTACTGTCACAGTCTTTAAGGTGTGCATGAGTGCAGGTTTAACTAATTTCCCCCACAGGCAAAATATTTTTCCTCAATTATGTGTAATTTTCTGCTTTTTTTGCACATCATCTTTTACTAACAAACAAATCTGGACATATATTTGTGAGAAGGAGCATGAACTGACAGAAGAACAACAAATCAGTGGGTTGGGAAGGGTGGAAGATGGCTTTGTTAAGGCTTTTTAGGCAGATAGATTTGAATCCCAAGTCTGACTTTCTGTACCTGAAACCATTCCCAAAATAATGAATCAATCTTGAGACATAATTTAAAGGAGGAGAGTTTTAACACAATGTAACAGGCCTGCTAGGAAAACTAGGATTTGGGGAGTCTCCAAAATAAAAATGAAGTATGTCAGAGCAGGTGGGATTTTTTTTCTTCATGAATTATTCTGCTGAAATGGAAAAATATACATTTAACCAAATGGTCACTAAGGTGTTACTTTGGTCAAGGCATAAAATAATAATAAGATGAAGTAATTTCATCAGCAGAGAGTGATTAAATTTATTTGTTCTTTGTTAAATGCAGATTTATTTTGGGGGGGTAGTGGTGAGGGGAATGCTAAAACAGGATGGGGTAAAATAGGTGTTCTCCACAATGGCCTCTGTTTGCTAATTAGTTAGAAAAGTGTGTTGCTGATTGTCTTAGCAAATTGAGCCATAAATCATTAAAGTTTCAGACTCCAGGAAGGCCATGTTCTAAATATGGGCTGTCACTTGTGCTGTCTGTTTGTGCCCTGTGCAGCAATCGAAAGCAATCTGGATTTAGCAGGGCTGTGCTGCACTCCCCCCTGACAGCAGGACCCTGCAGCTTCAGTTGGTGGTCAGACCACCGTGGAGGCACAGGACATTCCTGGGGTACCCACGGGATAAGGTGTCCTGCCTCTGCCCCAAGGAACTGGCAGTGGACAGACAGACCAGGGGCAGGACAGCAAAGTGCTGCAGGCAGGGGGTTCCCACAGAATGCAAACTGTTTGCAAGAATAAAAGGGTTTTGTTTTCTGTTTTGTTGAATGCCTCAAGGGCAGTCATTCTGCTGACCCTCATGAGGTCCAGACCAGGATAAGAAGAGGAAAATGAGAATGGGGATGTCAGGAAACAGATTTTGAGAGAGGTAAACACTTTGTGAGCTCTGGTGTCCTGTCCAGGGGACAGAGTCCATTGCACTGTGTGGTTAGACCAACAGCAGTTCCACAAAAAATCTGACAGCAGCATTAGGGTAAGAAGGAGATTGTAGTCTGGTTTCTTGGGCCTGAGAGTTTGAGTCTCTGAACTCAGATTCTTCGAGATGTTTTGAGTTCAGGAAAACCTGTTTCTCACAGGCTTGGCATAAACATTGCTAATGTTATTGTAATGAAAGTGATGTTTGCATTCCTCTCTGTGGGATGGACCTTCTCTCTGTCTTTCCATTCTGGGCCAATGGGATGAAGAGTTCTGGCACTCTTCTGCCCAGTGGGATGGCCTGTTTTCTTGTAACTATATAAAGAAGTCAATTGTTTTAATAAAGTAGTCAGATGCATGTTCTAAACAAAGTCTTGATGTCGGTCTGTCTCATCGCCCACAGCGACAGGAGATCTTTGATTATCCAGCAGATACTAATAATCTGAATTCCAAACTAATAATTGGAAACCAGATTGACATTCTCTGTGAAAATGTATAGCAGAGCTCCCCTCAATACCAGGGAAGGTTTTTAATGCCATCTTACGTGCTGATCAGGACCCATCTCAGCTGTTACATGGACTTGCTGAGATGATTCTGAAATGCGCACCCTGTCTGGCTGGCAAACCATGTGCAAGAGTTTGCTGTCAGTGATCCTTTGCTGAATGAGAAAGTTGTTTTAATGGCAACTTTCCCTTTTTGGTTCTTGTACAATTCCACGATTTCCTTGATGCTAGGGATGGTAACATAGAAAGGGTGCATATTAAATTGACAGGTGACACTATGCTACAAGCAATTGGAAAAATAGGAACAGCTTGGAAAACTATGTAGTAAAATAACATTGAGAAAAAGAAAATTGTTAAGAAAAAGTGTCAGATTCTGCACTTAGGAACAACTAGATGGTTATTTTGAATAAACAATGCATTAAGAATTGCTAGGACTTCTGGTGGATTTGGATGCAAATAGTGGTTTGTTGTCCCTGAAAATCAGCCTTCTGATTTGTTTGAGTAGAGTGGAGTCAGTTCTCATGAATTGTAAGATAAACAAGAATCATGTTTGCATTCCTCTGTAAAAGATATCACCTGATGGACTTCTCAAGTGCCCAGTGGGGATGGAGAGGTGGGAACTTCTCTAGCCAATCTCTGTCACTGTCCAGAAACTGAGAGATACGAGGTCAACAATAAACTGGAGAGTTCTTTTCTTCTTCTCTGCCTGAACACCTGCTCTGTGTGTTACTGTGTGTTTCTATCTGTGTCACAGTAACAGTGGTTAACATATCTTTTGTAAAAATTACATGTAGGGATGTTTAAGTAGATGTCTCATTTGTTTGGGGTGTGAAGTGATCCTCCCCTCCATCAAGTACTGTTAGAGTTTCTTCTGAGCTGATGTCTCCTGATGTTAGCCTCAAGTAGCTAAGAGAGGAGGAGGTTAAACATGAGGAAAGGTTTTTGCTAATGCTAAGAGTAGTGTGGTGCTGGAATGATTGCCAGGTTGTGGAGCTTCCACTGGAGATCTCCAGAACTTGTTAGGTCTTTGCTAGTCCAGTGTTGACTGCACCTGAAAAGAAAGGGCAGGGGCAGCCCAATTAAAATTTAAAACCTCCTTCACCCCTGTCTTCTGTGATTCTGTGTATTTTTCATGTACAGGTATGAAAACCTGCTGTGGAGTTCTCTCTTTATCCATTGTGTGTGCTTAGCCAGTTGATTTGTGATTTTAGCAAAGTGGGAATCCTGCCTGCATTGCCAGAAGGCAACGATATTTTGACATTTCCATTTAGTAATATTGCCTGAGAAGATTTTTGAGGAATGAAAGGCCTACACACCTTGAATTGCATATATATTTACTGACTCTGCATTGTACAAGCTGGGTGTATTTAGTTGGAGGCTCAGATTGTCATGGAACACAAAGCTCTTTTAAAAGTTCTGTGATGCCTAAGGACTTCCTAAGGGGGTCCTCCATGGCTCCACCAACAATCACATTTTTTCTGGGGTGTGATGTTTGTTTGGGGAAAGTTGGAAGTAAAACAAAATCAGGTCTGAAGTTGGGATACACAGTGAAGTATATTCCAGATAACTAAGATTGACTACATTCTTAGGAGGATGTGATTCTGTATCTAATTCCTGTGGGAAATGAAAGGAAATATTCTTGTGTTTTTGCAATCTCAAGTGTAAATTTGCAGGTATTTCAACAGAGTAGCTCTGAAGCTGTGTAAGGGGAGGTTCAGGGTGGGTGTCAGGAAAAGGTTTTTCACTCAGAGCTGGGCACTGGGACAGCACCAAGGCTGACAGAGCTCCAGGGGTTTGCACAGTGCTCTCAGACACCTGGGGTGACTCTTGGGGTGCCCTGTGCAGGGTCCAAAGTCCAAAGGGTTGGACTTTGATGGTCCTTGGGGATCCCTTCCAACTCAGGATATTCTGTGACTGAAGGTCTCTTCCAGCACTGATAATTCTGTGAAATTCCATCACATCAATTCTAGCTTTGAATTGCAATTTCATGTCCCCTGGATAATCTGGGGGAAAAAAATATGTCATTTCAAAGAGCTGATTTAAAATGAGGAGCTCTGAGATGTTTTCACATCGTGCCTCTAATATCAACCAAAGAATTCAAGCAAAGATCCTTGTAAAGAAATGCAAGGAAGGCCAAGATGTGAAAAAGTGATTGGATGGTAACTGGCCTGTCAGAGCTGCCTTGAGCTCTGTCTTGTGCCAGGGAAAGGTAACTGCTAAGAAATTGTGTTTTACAAGAGGCCAAAAACTCTTCCCTAGCTGTTCATCAGGTTTTTAGGTGGAGTTGCACGAACTAGTTTGTCATTGTGTCCCTACTGCATTCTCCCAACCCTCTTCATAATCCAGGCCATGAATGATAGATTATTTTATAGCCATTGTTTCAAAGAACTCCTTATCCCCTAATAATTACCTGCAGACAAGCTGATACCTATTGAGTTCTAAAACCAAAAAACCCAGCACATGGATATGACCTGAAGAAAGCAGACCTTTGGACTGCTTCCATTCAGGTTACATGAGGTAATATTTTGCTGCATTATGTCAATTATTAGGAAGCTAAGGATGACACCATTTCCTAGGGTTTAAATGATTAATTAGAAGCCTGGGTTGAGATGTAAAATTAAATACTTGTACCAGTACAATCAGCTTTACTTTTTGTGCACTGAAACTGTAATGAACTGCTTTGTGAGGCCAGACATTTCCTCTAGCAAAAGTGGAAATTCAGCTGGTATGCAGTGCTTTGGCAAGAGATTAAACAAAACCTAATTGCTTAAGTTATATTTGCAAAATAATTCTAAACCACAGGACTGTTTCCCTTTTCATTTTCACTAAAAAATTTAAAGGTCTTTTGAGTGGGATTTTTGTTCCTCTTATCCCTTTACTTTTATAATATCTGATACACACTTAAAATGTCAAATTTCATCATCTTTGTCACCATTGAGGTGGCCTTGAGTTCCAGCATGGAAAGCCAAAAGAGAGCACATTGGGATAAATTCAGGAAGAAATTTCTTATAGTTTATTGAGGCTTATGTTCTCTCTGCTTAATTTCTAATGGGAAAAACCCAACGGGAGCTGACAGTTATGGGATTTGAGGGGTTTGTTTCTATTTTTTTTTATTTGTTCAGAAAAAACTTCTAGACCAAGCAATGTAAAGGAGGATTTTTTTACAATTACTGGGTTTTTTTCAATGCTATAAACTACCTTGAGATTCCAGGCAAGTCTCATTCAAATGCAATATTAAACCTCACTAGAATGTCTGTTCAAGTTTAAATAACCACAGAAGTAGCACACCAGGTCTACACTGCAGAAATGGTGATTTTTTTGAACAAGTAGTAGGTAATTTAGATGAATAGTTTTTACCAAACTGCTCCAGAGAAATTATCACAAACAATTAAATATACTTCATGCTGGCAAATACATTTTCAAATATCAAAATGTTACTTAACTATCAGTTATGCTTCATTTAGTGGTTCTTGATGAATTAATCAGCTAAATCATTAACTGTTTCTTGCCATATCATTCAGAAATGTTTCCCTTTTAAATAGAGGGAAACCAAGGCAGACAATTCAGGTGGTTTGCTGATGACCATGCTCAGAATTAACTCTGTAAACAAAATTGAAGGTTAGGTTCCCATGGCTTTTCCTTGGTATTAAAACCACTAGCCTTGAATTGACACCTATAAAAAAAAAATTAAAAGACCAACAAAGAAAAACATGGCTACCAAGACACATCTCAACAAACAGACAAAACCCAAACACGCCCCACAGAAAAACCCCAACCAAACCAACCAACTTCCTTGCTTTACAACCAACAATCTGCTTTACAAAAATCATCAATTTCTGTACCAGCTACTCTAACAATAACTGAAAATTATTTTGATTAAATATATTTTAGAAAATCTTTTAAACCAAATAAAAATTAAACCAATAAACTTTCGGTTTTCAGACCTACTTTATTAGATCATGGTTTTCCCATTTGTTAACCTTGTGTGTTAGGCAATGTTTTACACCTGGTTTTTAGGCTGGAAATGTAACACCATTTCTGTCAGGAATTTTACTTTAAAGTATGCATTTTAACTTTTCCCAAGTCATCACAGTGGTGAATCCAATTTATTTCCAGATTTTAAAAATCCTTGTGGCTGGATAAAAACACTCACTACAGAACTCATCTCCACTTTAGTGGAATGACCTGCAGAACTGGTAGTATAAAAGAGCTGAGAAACAGCATCCTAAATTTGATTACTTCCACCACCCCTTTCAGATTTCCAGCTTGCTGTAAAAAGACGACAGGACTGAACTTGTACTAACAGGCTGATGTCTCTGAGTGGGGCAGAGAAGCACGGGGAAAAGGAAAGATGAATAGAATGTCTCTGGCTCTTGCAAAAGTGCATCAGCCCTGCTGGTGTGTGCTTCCCCCAGACCCTGGGCAAATTGGGCAGAGCAGAGCTGGAAGGGCTCAGCCAGCAGTGCCAGGATTGCCCTTGCACCCAACTCTCTCTTCCACACAAGGAAATCCACTCCTTGCTGAGGCCATAATTAAAAGCATACTTTAAACCATAAATCAAGGCTGATTGTGTCCTTATTTAGTGATTATTGTTGTTTTCTAGAGCAGGGGGAGGCAGCAGCCTTTAAAGCCCAAACTCAAATAAAAGTGCCCAGGAATCAGACTCACTCTCATCTAGTTATGTCTTGGAGGACACCACAACTGCAAGTTGGTGGTGGTTTCATTGCTGCTACTTATTAGTTGGATTTGTGAAGCTACTGTGAGTACAGAGAACTCAGTACATGTAGCAAATTATTGTACATACAATTCATATTTTATGAGACAGATATTGAATACTGCATAGAAAATAATAACCCTTTCTTCTCCTGGTCAGTGCTACCAGTTGAATATTCCTCATGTTGCCTGAAGCTGTTCTTGCTCCAGCTGTTTACATGTAAATAATTTATATGCTTTGTTATTAGTGGAGTTGGAGTGGGGGCAGGGGACAGGCAAGGCAGACACAAAGCTTGTTTTCTTCTTAGTGGGAAGGAATTTTACTGTTCTTGGAGCCCTGGGGTTTGATACTTTACTGTGTTGACACCTCCAGGTTTCAACACTGTTCTTATCAAGATGTTTTGCTTCAGCACCGATGAGGGTAAAATATCTGGAAAAGTCTATCAGTTTGTAAATGCCATCTGAAAGAAAATTAAATATTTAAAGGCTTTGTAGGAAGGTGGGTGAAACACACTTGCTATGGTTCTGGTCAGTTCTAGGGGTGCTTCTCCATCATTCCTTCATCAGTGCTTGTTTCCCATGAAGGGAAGGAGAACTTGAGTACTACAGAAAAGCACATAAATTACTAATGCCCTTTTGTGTAGAGTTATTTCAGAGCTAAAGCTTATATATTAATATAAGCCTTCTAAAAAGCCACTTAGCAGACCTCAGATACTCTGACTTGTATAGCTAAGCATAAAAAATGAGAATACCAAAGATCTGAAGTGTTTTCTCACACCTGATACCATGATGAGCAACATTCTAATTGCTACTAGTGACATTATAATTATTACTGCAGCCAAGATGGAAGCAGCATTCCTAATCGAAAGGAGCTAAATGTTTGCAGACACAAGTGGCAAGGTTTACATTTCCTTAAGTGTTCTGGAATTACATTTTATGTGTTAGGAATCATGGTGTGCACTTAGAAATCTGCAGACCTCAGCAACAAAGCTGTCTGGACCAAGGTAGGAATATTGAAATCTATAAGGGATGTCAGTATTCTGGGCAAAAAATAAATAAAAAAGCAAAGCGTGCTTGTTGAGCCCTTCTGCTGCTGTAGTTGTCTGAAATTCTGAAGCAGCCTGAAAAATTGCAGGTTACTTACTGTCTGTATTTTTGTTCACTGTTTCCACAGTGTCTGACACTTGATCTTCAAAGGCTCTTGGATGTCAGGTGCTCTGGTGTTAGGTGAAATCACACTGCTTTCATCTCATATTCCCTCCACCATATGCAGGGATCCCTCTTGCATGGCAGTGTGGTTGAAATGCTTCAACTGGACACTGTGGGAGATGTTTCCTTATCTTCAAGAAGAGGGTGCTTTGCCTCCAAGGAACAAAATGGTTTGCTGTCCTTTCCTTGTTATCAGAAAGGTTAGAAAGTTAAAATGACATTTCCTTCACATCTTCACCCCGAGTCAGAGATGCACCTGATCGATGACGTGCAGATGAATTGCTGTGAGGAAATAAGCTGCTGTAGGACTGGGCACAAAATTTGGCAGAGAACCTAGACTCTTTCCATTCTCTTTCTATGTTAGAAGGAATTAAGCAGCTAGTGTTTACCATCAGACTGAAACTGGGCTTTTTTTTACACATGCTTTTACTGTGTAGTTTTGACTTTATGAAAAAGGAATAAATTATTGTTGTCATGGTTCTGGTTTCTGCTGTTACAGCCATGATTGCAGTACCAAACTGAAGCAAAACAACTTTTCTTTTAAACAGCTTCTTGGAAATCCAGATAATGAAGTGGTATGTGATATTAAGTGTTTCAGAAACACCTGGACATACTGCAAGAGCTGAATCGCATGCCCTTAAATCTGACAAGTTGAATTCGCTCTCTTGAAGGCCTTGAAGAAGAGCTGTCAATACTTTAAGTCTGAGTGGATTGTCTTGGAAGGCTGTGAAGGTCACTCTTAAAAGGCAAATAAGCAAAAGTATATTGTTATTGAACTCTAGGGCACGAATTGCTTCAACAGATCTAGTTGCAAATGCAGGTTCCTTCTACCTAGACTGGAGGTGTAAAACAAAGCCTGTATTTTTCTTCTGAATGGCTGAGGGCATTTTTTTAATGGCTTATGTATTACTGCTGAGCTGTATTTCTTAATAATTTGAGACTAAGTTTGGAGGATGCCACTTGCAGGGGAACTGTAACTTACCCAGCCATCACTGCATGTTTATGGGCAGGAATCCTTCCAATGCCTTGATTACTGCAGAGCAGTTCGGATGAGGCAATAAATTATATTTGCTTAAAGCTTACTTTTGCTCAAATAGTTATTGAAAGGAGTAAGCTGAAGAGGTGTAGTAATGTGCTTTTTCAAGTTTTAGAAGTTTTGTTAAAAGGTTTTTCTGTATATCCTCCCCTTCCCCCACCATTCCCCTCACATTCTTTGCCAAGCGTTATCTTTGTCCGTTACTCTGTTAAGGAATTTCTTTGTCTTGAAAAATTCTTCCATGTTCAAACTGATTGGATCAAAAATTTCAAATACCCCCCTCCTACTGTTTTTAATTTGTCTTACTGTTGGTTAACTTCTCTGAGTGTTTTCCCTAATTGGTTAATTGTTATCTATCCCCCTGAGACCGCCCCCCTTGAAAAGGTGATGATCCAAGGGGCTCAGGGGGCTCTTTGTTTGGAATTTGGCCAGAGCAAATATCCCGATCAGATGGGATAAAATAAACCTTTACTACATTCCAAACTGAGTCTCCCTCTCCGAAACCTCGTCCAGTTGTATGGTAGCTTGAAGATTACGACAAGAAGAAATTGCTGGACATATCCGTGCCAAGGCCTTCCCTTGGTTCTAACTGGGAAACTGAGGCAAAGCCGGGCACACACAGATACACCCGGCAATAAAGAGGGATTCTCAGGCACTCTGTTGATCTCAAAGGCTGTGAGTGCAGGAGTGTGGCAGGGGGCAGGAGGGCTCTGCAGCTGGGGCACAGGGGGTGCAGCTCTGGGCTCCAGTTCAGCTCCTCAGGTGGCCACTAGAGAACAATGCCACCAGCCCGCTGCCCCCGGGGCTGTGCCCCCGCCTCGCTCGGCTCTCAGGGCAGCAAAAGGCCAGGGAGGGCGTGGGAGCCCCTGATGTCCTGGTGGGCTTCCCCACTCCCACCTCCCAGGGACCCCTGGCTGGCCACCCCGGGAGGGCAAGCCGGGAATGTCAGCCTGGAAAAGCTGACTGCTCTCGTCTCTGCTGTCGGGCGTGTGCTGCACCCTACCTGCTGGAAGCCAGGCTTTGGCATCTGTGAATCCCTTTAATTAACTTTGAATATCAAAAAACGCTACTAAAGAATAAAATAGCATCTTAAATAAAACGAAAAACTAAAATACTGCTATGAATCAAAGTTATTTTGCTTATTTGGGATGGAATGTGTTTATTATTTGCCCTCCTAATGCTGGTAGTGTTTTTTCATTAAGTTTTTAATGAAGGCATAAAAGTTTTGGTGTCTGTAGAATATCTCTCAAAAGCTGTAAAATATCTCTAAAGCTCAAGGCACTTTGTGTCCTTGGTCTAGGGTGAGGGAGCAGGAAAAGGAAAACACTTGTTACCTTAACTGAATAAAGTACAAAAATAATGAATGAGCTTGGGAAATGGGCGAGTTTTTTCAGCATTTTAATTTTAATAAACCCATGCTAATGGCATTAAAAAATATTATACAGCTAAGATTCTGGTTTGATTTTTTTCACAGACTATGTTCAGAGTGAGAAGACTTGGTACAAAATTTTCAGCTCCTTGCTTACTTCTGTGTCTTGGAAAAAAATTCCCATTACTTTTAAGGAAGAGTTACCAACTTCAGTTTGTTCTTTCTTACATAAAAATAAATGTAGCAATTGTTCTGTGGAAAACACATCTCTGGCCAGATGCTGATTCCAGTTCAAGATTTTGGAGGCAGTCTTGCCTGCATAAGGACTGTAGAATTTTGATTGGTGTTTAGAGCATGGCTATATATATATATAAATTGTCCTGCTTGCATGCAAAGCTTATGATTGATTTGTTGTCTTTGATCCAAGTAGTTCATCTGTTTAAATATCTTTCCAGAAATGGAGCTCTTTGATATTTAATGTTATTCATCATACTTCTCCAAAAGCAAATATTTCATTTCCATGCTAAAAGATAGAAAATAGGTGATTCTTCTGATCAAGGGGTTTGAGTTAATTCTAGTGAAGATAAAATCATAAAAACATAATTCTCGAGTGTTTTAAATTAAGATAGGAAAACCAGACCATGGCCTTAATTTTAAAGAGAAATAAACATGAACACTAATTATGGTGCATCTACCAAAACTCCATCTCTTTATAACAAGAAGTCCTCTTTGTCCACAGCAGTGCCATTCTCCACCTGTTTAAATCAAGTTAAGTATTCAAATCGTTATGCTGTGGGTTTTATCTGATTAGAGACCTGATGTGTGACCTCTGACACCTCTTCAGGTATTTTTAAAATTATAGTAAACACAATATGACCTGAAAAACTTTGCAAATTAGACAGTCCTTCTCTGTTTCTGTTAGATGAACTAAATTAATATACAAATTAATACATGCTTCACATTCTAAGGGATGAGTCAAAATAGTTCACTTCTTCCGTTAGATTTTGGCTATTATTGTAGTTTCAAGTCTGGTTGTTTTAGTAGTGTTAACATCCCACTGTTGAACTTGGGCTGTTCTTACTGCCCGAGTGTAAACGAGCATCAGGAAGGATCAGCAGAAACAGCAGAGCTATTGCAACCCAGGCAGCCCAGTGAACAAATGGGCCTGCATTTCTTGTTTCTGCTCAGGGAGAGGAGCAGAGCCTGTTGGCTGGGCAGTGTGTGGTGGTTTGAAAAGGAAGTGAGGTTTTTTTGGGATTTGGTGGTCAAACCAATGGTTGCTCAGGTTTGAATATTGGCACCTGGTGTGGCCACTGAGGACAAGGGTACCCCTCTGAGAACACAGGGGTTAAAGCAGAGGGGAACTGATCACAGGGGTTAAAGCAGAGGGCTCCCAGAGAACTCCCTGCAGGAGTTCAGTCCCTGCAGGAGCTCAGGCCTCCCCTGCCCAGCTGCGGGCTGGCCGGGCAGGGGAAGCCATGCAGCCTGGGCCAGGCAGGCTGGAGCCTTGGGCAGAGAGGGGGAGAGAAACTCCTGCAGGATGGAAGGGTGGAGGAAGTGCAGGAACCTTGAGAGGCACCAGGCAGCCCCTTTCCCCTGGAGAGAGAGAGAAAGACTGTGCCTGTGCCACCTTGGAATAAAGACTGTGCCTGTGCCACCCTGGAATAAAGACTGTGCCTGTGCCACCNGCACTGGTGTCCCGAAATTTGAGAGACTGTCACTTCTTTTGGAACTGACCAAAGCATCTTTAAAAAGAGAAACCCTAGAAACTGTTCTGGTCCATGCACAGTGGTGAGAGCACTGGACATGGAAGGAGAGGTCACAATATGGTGCAAGAAGGACTCCTATCTCTCCTTGATGAACTGAGTGCTGATTATCAGAAGGGTGGTAATGGATTGAGAATTGATTATTTGAAAGATGGTAACTTGAATGGGAATTTGAGTTTTGTTTTATTGTGTTATGTTGAGAATTTGGGTGGGGGGAGGAGGAGGAGGAGTGTTTCCAAAGTTTTCATCCCCTTCTGTGTGTGTCTCCTTTATATATTGTAAGTAAATAAAGTTGTTTTTTTCCCTTTATTCCAAAGTTAGAACCTGCTTTGCTCTGTTTTTGGTCACATCTCACAATACACACCAGAGACAATATGTTTTCATGGGGACACTGGCCTTGTGCCAGCATCAAACCATGACACAGTGCTCACTCACGAGGAGTGTCAGAGGCAGGCTCGGGGTGTCTCAGAAGCAATCTCCTCCAGGGGGCTGCTGGCTCATCAGCTCCGTGGCATTCCTGAGCTGCTGGAGTGATGAAAGCTCAACCTGCTCCCAGTGCTGCCTGCAGAGTGCTTGGTTTGGCAGATCCTTGGGAGTGACTGCAGGAAGATGCACCGGGCAGGGCTCACCAAAGGAAACCCGCCCGGGGCGTGTGCTGACCCTCGGCTGGGACTCTGCAGGAGGAGCAGGGGCTGTCCCTTCTGGGCAGCTGTGGCCAGGCAGCTGAGGCAGTGGGCACAGAGGGACCCTGGGCACTTTTCTGTGCCACTCTTGCAGTAACAAAAAGGAGAGGAAGAATCTGTCACTGGCAGGATCTGCTGGGATGTGCTGAGGAGAGCTGAGAACAATTGATGCTATTTTCACTGCAGTTGTCCCCCCTGCAAGGACAGGCAGTGGTGGTGGGATTGACTTCACAAGTTAGCAGTGTTGGACAGAGGCAGATTTCGAGTACAAACATTAGGAAAAAATACAGATCTGTTTTTCCCATTATAAAATCCTGCTCTTAAGTTCATTCTCCTAGCTCTTCCTCAGTGAGAGGGCTGCAGGCCCTTGCCTACTGCAGAACCATAGGCAGGACATTGCACAGTTGCTGTTTGCAGTGTTACCAAGAAAACACTCTAAAATGTGCAAGACAGGAAAGAGCTGCATGAAATATTATCAGTTTACCATCATTCTGTCATTCAAAATGACTGGGTTTGACACTGGTCTCTTCCACAGACTACACTAGGAAAGATGAATCCTGTAAGACCTGTTGCTTTATCTTAGTATTAGTTCATAATTTTTGCTTGATTTAGAAGTTTTTGTGGCAGAGATTTTCTTTCCTATCTCTTCCAATCCCTGCTGCTAAGTGATGAAGGCTACTGAGGGTAATCTTTTGTTACAAAGGGCAGAATTTCTGTGCCAGTTCACTGCTGATCTGCATGCAAAGATGTGCCACAACTTCCCTTCAGCCCTCGATTGCCTAAATTACACAATGTGAAGCCCACAGAGTTGGAGAGAATGTACTATTCTGCTAGAGGAACATTGATTGGAGTCTGAAGTATGTTTTTAGACTAATCTTTGCTTGTGAGTGATCCACTGTGACAATGCAGTGGCCTTCCTGAGGGAGCCAACAAGTACTTCATACTGCTGTTTATTAAATCCTCACTGCTCTTCAACAAACATGACATTCTCTTTGGTTAGTCGTGGTTCTCCTGACAGTGGAGGGCTTTCACTCCTCTCTGAGTGACAATCCCTTCTCTACAGCTGCTAAAAAATGGGGCACCAACTGCAGGAAATTATCTATAGTCCCAGTCACCACAACTCCACCAATTTTAGCAAATATTACAATTAAAATGCCATTCAATGTGCTAATGAACTCCTAACCTGTTAGTGAAGTTGCTGCAAACACCGTTCTCATCTTGAGCTTCTCTTCCATGCATTAAAAAAAGTTCTTTAGTGTGTAAAAACAATGTATAAATTATAGACAATGTTGTGTCTATAATTCAAAATTTCCTGTTTCACGCTGAGCTTTTGTTGCATCTTTGTGTTCATGTGTGCCATTTAATGCTTTATTGAGCAGTATTAAAATGCCAGAACCATCCAACAATGCAAATCATTCAGGAGAGGCAGCCAGAGCCTGTTCATGTTTCACTGAAACCAAGCATTTCCCAGCTTGTTTGTTCCCAGCTGTCTGTGGTGCTGTCATCTTCTGCATTGCTGCTTGTATTTGAGTGATATACGAGAGAACAGCAAATTTAGCAAACATGGATGAAACATTTCAGACCAAAGTAGAAAAGAGTGTTTTCATTCCCTCATTTTCTGTTCTTGAGGTGTTTATACATGTTTCTTGGTGTTCTTTCTTATTGCCTTTTCTCATGTTCCTCCAGATTCACAGGCTTTGTTTCACACAGAATCAGTAAGATTAAAATATCAAAATCAGCCACTATTTTCAGTTTTTGTCACTATTTGTCAGGAGCTGATCAATAAACAAATGAAAGCTTTTCAATCTTTATGGTAGTTGAAATCTAAAAATTATTTATACTTACAGAAAATATTCCTTCTTATGGGATTTAAGCAAAATGCTTGGGACCAGTCTGTGAAAACATCTCACCACAACTGAAATTAATGAATCGATTTCCTACTTGGTTTCACAGAGCCATGAGCCTCCTAACACCCCTGACTGTGACATCTCCAGGGCTGTTCCATTTTCCCTCGGCAGAGGGTTTGTCACAATGGAACAGCTGCAGCAGATTTACCTACGTGACTCCTGCCACCAGCGAGCCCCCGGGCCACGTTCCCTCCCCTGGTGCAAAGTGCCTCCTTTGTAGCAATCAGGGCAGCAGAACAATGTGCATACTGTGGCCTGACAAAGACCTCTTTCACCAGGCTCTAATACTGTGCATTTCACTGTGATGAAAGGGTTAAAAATAGCTGTTTTCTGCTGTAAAGGTAAATCAGAAATTTCTTGCTGAAAAATTATCAGAAATTTCTTTAAAAACTCCCTCCAAAAAACCCTTAAGGCTTTGCCAAGTTGGGGTTCTTTCTCCTTTTTTATTTAAAATGGAATACTTTTGTCAGAATTAGCAAAATTAGCAGAATTAATGTTTCAGAATTTGCAGTTTTATTCTGCATATAACAGGACTTTTATTTCTTTTGCACGTTCTTGGCATTCTCATTTATTCATCTCCTTTATTTTTTCCCAGTTTCTTTCACTTAGTTACAGCCATTTATCACCTGTTTATTTCCAGAACCTGCAGAAATTCCAGGCCAAAGTGTTATCAATTGCTCTTTTCTAGCATTAGTGTACGTGAAGTTATTCCAATGTATCAATTTTTCCTTACACTCCAAGTGAAAAGGAGATTTTTGCTGTCTGCTGGATGCTGGAGTATCAAAGTTCTGAGCAGCACTGAATGAATTCTTGGGAGGTTTTAGGAGTCTTGTCCTGAAATCTGGGCTTGCTCTTGGAGAATGTTTTCCCGGATCTCCTGGGTTCTGACCAGCATTTCTATTTTCCTTTTTGGGGGGCTGACAAATGACACACACAAAGAGTGGCACTTTTTTCTCTGAGACTGTACCATGCATCTGATATTTTTTCTTCAATTTTGAAACTTCCCTACCACTTTAATTAAGTGCTTTAATTAGGTGAGCATTGATTTCACATTCCTGCTAGTGCTGCAGATGTAAACACTCACAAGAAAGGTGAGTTTTAAGGTTTAAAAAAAAAAGAAAAGGGCTTGGAAATGATTTTGTGGGAAGATATCCAGTTCCAGTGTGTGAAGGGCTTCATCCAGTGCAAAGAATTAATTTCTGTTGTTGTGTTTTTAATAGCCATACAAAGAGAGAGTAATGAGGGAAAATGCATGGATCCAGTAAGGAATCTGGGGCACTGTCCGCTGCTCTTAAATTATCTCAGCAGCTCTCATCTCTGTTCTTCATTCTGTTTTTCCTGGTTTTCCATTTGTCAATGCCTTGCTCATTCAAGGAACTCTATTATGATTGCAGTGCTTCAACTTCTTGTATCCAGGTTTGTCTTGTCAATGCAGGTATCTTAAATAAATGAAAAATATGACTTAGGTAGGAGATAATGTTTGAAATGATCTGATAGAAATTATTTAAAATACTGCACATCAGTGTATTTGTGTCAGGGATTTCTGAAGCACAGCAAACAACCATTTTTGTAGATGTAAATTCAAATAAATACATCCTGGGGAAGGAAAACCCGTGTTCTGTGTAGAAGGCTTTAGTTTTGCCTAGGACTGATTTGAAAGATTTGTTCTATATTTTGAAAACCCTCATGTAGAATTTGTTCTAATCTGGAAAAGTAGGCACATGAAATCTGAGTGTGTAATATCTAAAATGTTTTGTAATTAATACTCAATGATATAAACAAACACAGCAGTCTGAAAGAAAGATAAAATCAGGCACACTATGGCAAAACACTGATCTCTGGATGAGAGTTATTTCCAGCTCTCATTTTCATAAGATTTTAAATTGGAAATAGGGGAGGGAATAAATTGTCAACACTTCAGATCTCTTCTAGAAGTAATTTTTTCAAGCAGGTCTGTGTTACTCTGTGAAATCTAACTGCTGGAAGCTGATCTTCATTACACTGCTGCTTTATTTTACAGGTTGTTCCAGAATCTGAATGTCAGCCCAGTGCCCTGTGCAGGGCATGGCTGCCTCTGTACCTGTCTCATTGTAGTAGTTGAAAGGATGGTTGTCTGTTCAAAATCCTTTCCCTTGCTCCTCTATTCAGAATCATCTTGTCCTTCTGCCATGTCAGATGGTAAGATTTCAGTTCCTGGCCATTACCAAATGAAAGGTATTCAGACAAGTTGTGGACAGTTACCAAGCAGAGGAACAATGGAATATCTGTTCTCTGGGTGGGAGCAGAGGGATTCATCCTCTTTCCTTTGTCAACTGCAGAAACACACTAAGCTCTTGCAATTCAAATTCTGTGTTTTCTCCTTTGTCACTAATCTTTTAAGTATAGAAAGAAAGAAGCTTGCTAGAGAGTTCATCTGCTGACTGTGCCATTCAGACTGAGTGACAAATCTTTTGAGCCTGTTAACATATTTGTTTATGGTCATTAATAAAAGAGTACTACAAAGGAATAAAACCCCTCCTTTTGATTTACAGTGTTCAAATTCTTGAGAGGAAAAGCACTGTACCTACTGCAAGAAATTGGGTTATATTGAGATTGAGACATATCTTATTCAAAACGTCTTGATTTGTTTTTTGGGGGTTTTTTTGTGGTAGTTTTTTGTATTCATGTGGGCCTGAACCTGTACTCAGTAGCAACAACTTTGCTATTGACTTCAGTAGGAACATATTAGTACCAGTAACTATTAGAGAAGTAGATTTGATGGTGTGACTAAACTAGAAGTTCAGCGAGTGACATATATTCCAGGAGTTTTCAAAAGATTAAAAAAATAGAAAGTAATATCTCATAATACCTATAATTTCTTATGGCTGCTAAGTGGAGCTAAAGGATAAGCACTGAGTGGTATTTAACCCTTAACCAGACTTTTTCAAAACAAACTGGAGAAAAGAAATGCTATATATCCAAAGGAAAGCTCTTCTGTTGTAAGCAGAACACTTTCTTGTCCTAATCATTTTGTGGGCTTCCTCGTTGCAGTCATATCAATTAAATAGATTGTGGCTAATATAAAGTGAACTTAGACTAATTAGCTGTCTTAATTTTGCATTCAGCAAAGCATATTAGCACAGAGGATAATCAGCCTGTGCAATTTGATGCCCTCAGAGGTGCTCCCAGCAGCCTCCTGGTAACCTGAGAGTTGCTTTTCTTTCCCCCCATAAGATCTGATGCTATGAACTCTGGGGGCTGGGATCTCTCCAAGGATGGCAGCTCCAGGGTTCCCTTTAGGATAACGTGGGCAGATCTCTTCTGGCACCTCTGCTCAGGGCCAGAGGGATCTGGAGGTGCCACCTGTGGCTCTCAATCCTTCAGTCCTATGAATATTGGCAGTTTTCATGCCCTGGCAGCCTTTAAGGTATTTTATCTTCAGCAAAGATAAATCAGTCAGTGAAGGGCCGTTTCCCTTTATTAGAAGGGTCCTGAGGCACACGGGGAGGGCCCTTGAGGCGAGTTGCAGAATCCAGGGGTCTGGAGTGGAGCTCATGAGAGCACCTGGAGCTCAGGGAAGAGCCCACCCCGAGAAGTGTGCCTGTGCTCAGCCCTAAGGAAGAGCCATGGGGGAGTGAGGGTGTGTGTAAAACCACACCTCAGGGCGTGTGAGTGGGAGAGCAGGAGCAGTCCCAGCTTTGAAGTCTCATCCAGAAAGCAGGTTACCCAGGTTTAGGGCCCTCCTCTGCCCGAGGGGATCCAAACCCACTGCTCCCACCCCCTTCTGCATCTCCCTCCTCTGGGTGCTGCAGGCTGCTCCTGGGTGGCAGTCACCTCCACCCTTCCTGCTGCAGCTGTGCCCACGCCAGGTCCCCCAGCAAGCATCCTGACCCTGCCCTTCCCCAGGCCTGCAGCCAGGACCAGGAGCTGCCCTGTGCTCTGGCCCCTGTGGCAGGCTGACCACATCCCAGTGTCCTGCAGGAAGTGGCTGGAGTTGGCCTCACCCAGCAGGATGCCAGTCTGGCAGGAGTCGTAGCACAGCAACTGGGCATAGAGAAACTGGAGAAAAAACCCAACCAAACATTTACTGGCAGTGCAATATTAGAAGGGTCCTTCAAGCATCTTCATTATCAGTGAAAAATATGTGAAACAAACCCAACTTCTCCCCTTCCCCAGGTCTCAGAAGAATGAACATTTCTTGTGAAGCATCTATGCTTTTGACTTTTTGGCACACTTTATCCACATAGACATGTGGCTTTGAGTACCTCGTTGTTCAAGTGGAACCCTGCAACCTCAGGCTATTAATGCCAGAATGGGAAAGGAAATGCATCCAGGACTTTGTTCTGAGCACAGAATTACTGCAGGTCTGAATACTGAATGCTTTGGATGGGGCACTGGGTGAAAACTTATGCCAGTAAAATTGGCTAAACCATGACATTTAACTCATGGTACAGCTGTTCTGGCACATACTATGCACCTAATAGGCTTTTCATATGAAGACATAAGAATGCTACACTAACAGTAATTTATTGGAACTTTCCTATGGCCTGAGAAATTTCAAATTGCAGCTTTTTAAGAAATAAAAGCAATAAGGTATATATTTCTCTAGCAAGTAGTTCAAACATATAACCTTAATGACATCACATCAAAAATTTATTTTTGTTCATATTGAAAAGAAGTACAGAGTTAGGGAAAGGAATTTCTTTCCTTCACAACCATCCTCTTAAAATCAGAAGTTAGCAGTTCATCGTGGAACATTCTGTCTGATTTCTACTGGCAAGAGCCACATATTCTTTGTACAAATTGCATCTAATTCACTACTGGGCCTATGAACGAGTATCCAGCCTTTTCCCCAGGTGGGAGCAGAGGGTAACACAATAAATTGCTTAATAAAAGGAGTTCTTGTTCTCTCTTGAGCTTTTCTTGCTGTTACTTCTCTCAAGTCCTGGAAACTGCTGCATGTGATCCTCAGGGATGTTTTGCCTAGTGCTGTAAGCACAGCCCGTTTGCATGGCAGGGATGCAAATGTTCCAGGTGAGAACGTGTCTCGGTGTGAGATCAGAGTGTGTCAGGTGTGGGCAGAGCAAACTCCCTGCACAGCACCAGCATCCCCCAATGGCCAGGGACTGACTCCCTGCCTGTGGGAAAGGCAGCACTGCTTTTTACAGCAAACTGTAGGGAGAGGCTGCTTATTCCTTGGAGCTGGATTTATTGATGGTCTCTAGTGTGAAAAAAGGAATGTAAAAACTTAGTGACATTAATTGATAAAAATACATTAGTGTAGGCTACTGTGAAAAGCCAGCACAACTGGCTTGCACATCCACCTCTTTTCAGCTCTGCTTTTCATGGCCTGCAAAATAACACACCCCAAAACAACCAATGAGGGAAGGGGAAGGGGAAGGGGAAGGAACTTCCAGAGTCCAGGATATATCCAGCCACTAGCACATTTGTTTAAGCTACATAAGCATTTAAGTTACTGTGCTGAAATCAAACCAAGTTAGAATTATGGATTGGTTTTATGAACCATAAATTCCACTCTGGATATATCCCAGAGATTGACTGGGAGTAGTGCCAGCAACAGCACTTTGCTGCTGAGTTCCTTTTCTAAGGTGAACCTTTCTGATTGGTTTAAGAGCTGCCACCTTTGTATCATGTTATTGTTAGCAACCATGATTCATCCCGTGAAAGAAAGGGTCATAACTTTTTGGTACAGGAGGATTAAAAAAAAAGAATTTTGGCTAAAACCATAAGCTGAATCATTAGAAGATTCAATAATACTCCTAAGGCTTGCTTTTCCTAAGCTGGTGTATTTGAAAAATGTTCACCAAGACACATTATATCATCTCTGTGGTTTCCTGTGGTTTCCCTCTCAGGAAAACCATTCTTTCCCTGGCAGGAATGAAGTTGTGAGACTGAGCTGCAGACAGCACTGCTCCAGGTCTGGAGCTCAATTAAGTGCCTGGTAAATTGCTCAGTTATGTGGTTCTGCTCCTGGTTTAACAGCAACAAAGTGGAGCTTAAAAGCATCTGAATGAATAATTAACATGCTGCCATAAATGTGGAATCTCCAAAGGGGAGAGTCTCTATTCAGATGAAATATTGTTATGGCACTTGTACTGTGCTGTTCCAAGGCCTTGAGTTCCTGAAGAAACCCAATGTTCTGGTTGAAGGAGCTCCCACTCCTACTGCTCTCCTTCCCACAGGTTTCCTGCCTCCTTCTCCCTGCTCCCAGTCTCCCGAGGTCACTGGTACCCAGTGGAGTTTGAGCCAGGGATGTGCTGAAGGAGCTGGAGACCTGCAGCTGGCAAAGGCCTGGAAAAGCAGGGAGCAAAGGCAGAAAGGGAATATACAGAGGAGGGAGAGACCACACAGAGGAATGCAACTGCAAGGAGAAGATGCAGCCATGTGAAGACAGCAGATGTTATTCCTGCTGGCAGAGTATGGATAAGCAGATTCCATTGTTTAGTGGAGATTATATCTTGTAGGAAATCATCACAGCTCCCAAAACCATGTCAAAGTTGCCTGCAACACAGTGGATGTTTTATAGAAAAGGTTAATATGAGTTTGTTTGCCTAACAAGTGCCCTTGCCAAGATGCTGCAGCTCCTTTATGTCTTGCCTTGGCTTCCCTGCTGAAAGGAGAAGAGGAGGAGGGCAGCTGTCACTGTAGCACACTCATGATGGAGCAGTTGGCCCACACTCTGTGCTGGGAAGGAGGAGGAGAAGTGCTTGGGCAGCCTGCACTGGATGCTGGTGAGCTTGCTTTTGTCAGAAAAGCCAGGATTTTTCCAGGCACTGGAACAATTACCTGATGAGATTCCTAATAAGAAAGGAATTGTCTGAAACATGTTAAAACTGCTGCTGTAAATCCTGCCCTGGAATGCTCCTTCTCCACATTTCTGCCCTTGGATGCTGTCATGCAGTTGCATAGGAAGAGAGCAGCAAGTGCCACAGTACCTGTGGGCTACTTTTTGCTTTGCTGCTATGAAGACCCATTTCTTCCCTTGTGGCTTTTCTCAGGGAAATGCATCTTCTGCAGGCTTCCCAGATTTATACACTTCAGCCTCAGTTCTCCTCTGAGCCCAAGGGAATGAAGCACAGCCTGAATCTGGGCACGTGTGCAGTGCAGTTTCACCTCGAGTTAAGTGTTTGCTGTTTAGAAAGGCCAGGTTGGACGCTCTCTGAGTGCTTGTTTTCAGACTATAAATGTTTGCTGCTCGTGCTGAAGATGAGGATGTACAAACTGTCAGTATACATAAAACTGACTAGTTTCTTATATTTGAATTAATGGTGATATGATCTTGCCTCTTTTAACTTGCTGACACAAACTTTTGGCAGTATTTTTTCTTTAGTGACATTTTTTTTCTGAGCTAAGAGCTAAGAGGGATTCTTTAAATGTTTCTAGCAATCAGTTTTGGCTAGCAGTCCACCCAGCAGTAATGAACTAGGATTCTCCTCTTCCTTTTGACAAATGATGGAGGAAAAAGAAAAGAAAAGGAGATTGATATCAATGCCTTACATCTGGGTGTAAATTGACTTTTTCCCTGTAGCATAATTTACCAGCATAAAGATTAATGTCAAGGCTTACTATAAACATCTGTTTTCATGTAGTTTAACACCATGAGCATCTCAAAACTATCAATGTAGCACATCTTAGAGATCTCTGTGTGCATTTCTATGTCCAGATTTTATGCAGTGTAATAATGGCAGGACAAAAATGATGATGAAGATAAAAGTGATACACTGCATAACATGATTCTACAAAGTCAGATTGCTCTGGCAGTAATGTGTGGTGGTGGTGGGGATCCATTCCTGATCCCACTCCTTCAAGGAGGATGGATCTGCCTGCACCACAGAAGCAATTCTGTTATCAGCACCAGCACTGAGTGATGCTAATTGCAGCAGGTTAAAACCATAGCAAGCCTGAGTGCAAGATTGCAGAGCTGAGGTTTCTTCCTTGATCAGAGGCAGTGATAGGTTTCCAAAGCAGGGGAACCAGCAACTGAAGGTTCATGAGCAGTGCTGCTGCCTCCAGCCACCTTTGGATATGTGTCCTGTTCATCCTTGTGGAGTATTAGAGATAAACTGATGTCCTTGGTTAGCTGTGGCAGCTCTTGACTCAGGTTTAATTCTGTGGAAGTAAATTGGATGCAGGAGCACTTCCTAGGAAGAGGTCAGGAGCTGTGACAATTGTTGGGTTTTTTCCCTCTTTGCAATTTTCACACCAGCTGAGCTTCAGCCAGGTCAGCTAGCTGCGTTTGTGGAAATGTAGCTTTCTCAATAAGTCTTTAAGATTGTCTTGCTCAGTTACTCAGTGCAGCAGCTCAGAGCTGGCATGAGATGTGGATGCTCAGACAGGAGAATGCTACAGTGATATGAATGTGAGCCTTGAACAGACAGTGCTGGGTTAATTTGCTTTCTGCCCATGTAATTCTATCACGTAGAAAAGTTGGGTATAAGGAAAAAGCCTAAAGATTTCCATGTCTAAGCTCAGTCTCTGTTTTAATCAGAACTGGATACAATTCTTCAGAATTACAGGAAAGTCACCAGTGTTAACTCTGGGCACATTTCAGTGCATGAAATCGCAAAAGTTTTGTCCTGGTCTAAACCCATATGCTTCCCTTCTTATTAGTTTACAGCTTTAAATATCAAAGGCATAACATTTGAATTCTGTAGCAGGGCTACAATTTTCAAGAAGAGTCTAAGGGATTTTTTTGGACTGTGTCCATGTGTGATTTTCAAAAGCAACAGCCTTTTGGGGGACAGTTGTCAGTGGAAGTCGCAGACACAAACCCGCACCTCTCCTGCCAGCAGGACTCGGTTCCCAAGCAGGGACGTGCCTCACCCACACCCTCTCTCCCCAGCAAAGAGCAAAGGGAGCCCCTGCGGGCTCGGCGATGTTGGATTTGAGGGCAGCGTCTGTCAGTCCTGCCGGACTGGTTGGCAGAGCCGCTGCTGCCCGGGCAGCACCCCAGGGATGGTGTCTGCGCTCCGGTTGCCTCAGAGCGGGGGGACCGAGCACAGCCCAGCCTGCTGACAAGAAAATCGGGCATGGGTGTGCCCGAGGGACGAGTGGGAGACAGATCCTCAAACAGCACCGGGGAATGTCTCCTGGTGTTTGCTCATGGATAGACCGTGCCAAAAGGCACTCATGAATGTCATCCAAATTTTAAGGTTTGTACCTTGGGCTCGAATTTGACCCTCGTTCCACCTAGTGAAACACGCAGCGGATTGTTCAGCTGCGTTTCATGCCCTTAGGGATTTTTAAAAACATAAAACAACTCCCCCCAAAAACTCCCCCAGAGAAAAATAGAATTTTTGGCCAATGTTATTGTACTAAAAGTTCTTTGTGTTTGAATGATGGCTGGAGCTGGATCTTTTAGCTTTTGCATTTGTACATGTTTAGGCTCGATTTGCCAGTGCACATAATAATAGATTATTTAATTAAGAGTCATTTAAACTGAAGACTGATTACACACTGCTTACAAACATTCCACTCTGAAATTAACTTCATTTTGCTCCTTAGTAATTTGAATTTTTACTTGTCCTTCATTGACATACTTTTTATCTACTGATGCCTAAATGATATTCATACTTTAATTATGACATCAGAAAGAAAAATCAAATTAACCTTAGTCATCCCGTGTTTACCTGAGTAGATTTTGAACATATGTTCTTTTTTTTTTTTTTGCAAACCTTTCACTGTTGAAAAAAATTTATTCAGAATTGTGAGGTACTTTTGAAGCCTCTTTCTGCAAATTGAAGCACATGTAACCATGCAAAGAAATTCTTTACTTCTAGAGAAGTCTTTGATTTGACCTGTCAAATTTAAAGCAAAGGATAAAAATAATACCTTCTTTTCACTGCATCTCATCTTATGATTGAGCATGATTTTAGTTCTTTTGCTCCATAATTGACTACATCATGATTAATATGAATAGTTATATTAATGATCATATTCGGCTAATCAAGATTCAGATACATTTCTCATCTTTGAGGCTAATTGTTAATAAAGATTTTGCAAGGCTCTAATCTGTTTTAGGCAGTGTCTCTGCTCTAAGAGGAGACACAAAGCAGTAGGAGAAGGGCAAATGTATGTCATGTGCTAAATATTTATAAAGCCATGTGAAATTTTGAAAGCAAGTTCCAATTGCCCCATTTTCCCATGACTTCTGCTATTTGTGCTTTTCTATCCAGTCAGTAGCTATTCAGGGCCTGCTCTTATTAATTCTCATAATTCAATATCTAAAATACTTCCAGACTTAGACACCCAGTTTAGTACTTTCTATTCTTGTGTCTGATATTGTTTTGTTCATTAGAAATTTGAATAAAATGTAAATTTCTCAGGTTAATTACACAGCTGGTATCACAGCTACCTTCCCACGTACAAACTTTTGGTGAGGGACCAAACTGTTTGGAGCTTGTGGAGCACTAATCACAGTGGGATTCCAGACAACAGAACCAGCCCTAATGTTCACTTGCACTTCATAAAAGCTAGTGCTTTCATCTAGGCAGATCAAAAAATACATGATAAAATGTCTTTGGAGCTGTTCCTTTTGAGCCCTAATGAAAGATGCATTCTTTCTCAGCATCAAATATTTGTGTAATAAAGCCTTTAGTGGCAATAGAGATCTCCATAGCACTGCCCTTCAGTAATCTAAAATACTCTGTTTATATGGGGTTTTTTGAAGTAAAGATGAAAACCTCAGGCCTGAGCTCAGTTCAAAACACCGTACTGGCAATAGAGTGCCAGAAGGAAATAATCTGAAGTGTCATAGTCCTCCTCACCTGAAATTGCCAGGTATGGCATGTGGAAAAGGAGAATGTTTTCATGTAGGCAGCTGTGTCCCAGGCAGCCAGCCTTGGCTGCAGAGCTCCCCTGAGAGGGAGCCAGGCAGGTTTGGGGGCAGTACCTGCCCACCAGGTGAAGCACCTTTGTCAGAGCCACTCTTCACAAAGTGTTTTACTTTTGTTAAATAGGAAAATTAAAACACACCTAACAATATTAGGGGAAAAAAATCTTTGGAATATTTTACTCATGGACAGATCTTTACAGTCTGTGTGGTTTTCTTTATTGCAGAAAGAAATGCAGATATCCAGGAAATGGAGAATGAAACCTTTTTATAGATACAGCAGCAATTTATGCCACTAATATGTAAAAGAAAAGAAAAATCTTCCTGAAATCATAAATTCTCAGGCTATAAAATTATGGACTTGAGACTATCAAGAAATGTGGATGTGAAGTGCAGTAGCCTAGTGCAATGCTTTCCTTATACTTCTTGATATACTGTATTCTTCAAATGTGTGAATAAATCTCCACACCTTACAGGGGTACAGCTCCTGTGGCAGCAAGGAGTGGACATAGATTTATGCCTCCTCCTCTGTTGCCTGTACCACACCACAGGCTGGAATTGTGGGTCTGGCAGGGAGGAAAAAGGATTGGGAACTGGCAGAATTGGCTTCTGTTCCCACCTGTGCTGCTAACCCACTGCAGACACAAGTCAAGTGGCTGCAGCTCCTGTGCACCCTCCCAGTTGATGTCTGGCTTGTCTGCCTCAACTGTGATCTCGTCAGAACAAGGGCTGCCTTGCCCTGTGTCTTCTGAAAATACAGAGCATAGGAAGTTTCTACCTTGTAGCCCTAATGCTCTACCAATGCTAATTAAAATATTACTTAAGTCTAGCAGAAAATGTAAAAATCACTGGGCTAACTGGGTACATCTTCAGGGTTTCTAACTTGTCCCCTTTTACAAGCAGGCTCTGATATCCTGAGCAAAAGAGTGGACCTTGTGCCCTTTTGCATAAGCTGGTTGTCTTACCCATCTTTGAACTAGGAAAACACTCATTCTTTCCATTCTTTAGCTTTGTAAGTGAAAGAAATACCAGAATACTGGTGTATTAGATTGGACATCTGTGACCTAGCAGTTTTAAGCCTTGAGTTGAAAGTGCAGGGCAGATGATTTCTGAACAGGCAGTGACTCTCACCCTTGCTGATTGCAAAGATGAAGCCAAATTGCTGAAGACTGGAGGAGAAGAAAAAGGCTTGGAAGTTCTGTGGAGAAAGGTTTTGGAGGGAGGGGAAATCAAAGAGAAGTTAATAATGAAATACACGTTCTATAAAAATAAACTATTCCTTTAGGCCTACTAAAGCTATAGGATTACTAATTATAGAGGTGGTTATGAAGGTAAAATACAGAAAGGAGTATAAATAGAGGTCCAATTAATATTGTCACAAATGGCAATTGTGTTCATTAACTAGATTAAGTGATCTACATGTGAATCACCCCGGTGACACATGATGAGAGACTTTAAACAATTGACATTTCAGCCTCACTCAGCTGGCTTGTTTTACACAAACTAGTTTACAAAACATACTTGCAAACCATGTGCAATGGCCTTGCTAATCTGGCTTATGTAAACTGGAGTAATAGATCTGGATTTGCTTTTTCTTTAAGTTTGCCTACTAAATAAAGCTAAAATAGCTCATTTTCTTTGTGCCACAGTTTTTTGGTGTAAGCAAGTGGAGCAACATGACAACATCCCAGGTCATAAAAGCAGCAGCTCAAGGAAAGGAGTGAATTGCAGAGAAATTGATGATACAAACTATGTATCTTCTAGAGAAACACTCATTACTCCATATTTACCAAATATAACTTGAAAGTAAAAGGAAAAACTAATTTAAGAATGACATCCTCAAACTCTCGGCACACTTGTGTGTTGCAAATTCTGTAGCCACTGGCCTTTAAAATTGGGTGAGCAGAACCTCAGGAGAACAGAGGATTTTCACTGGTGGCTCTTTCCCCCTGTTCACCTGGCTGCAGTGTTCATTGTTTTGTTGGAATGCAGTGCTGTTGTGCTGTGAGGATGCTGTGGCTGGATCTCCTGCCCCTCCCAGTTAGACAGGGACAGTGGAACAGCTCAATGACCACAAGGTGTGGTGGCTTGGACAGACTGATACTGTGGAGGAGCTCATTCCTGCTCCCTGCTGCTTTCCTGTTGCCCAGGCTTCTTGCAGGCTTTTTGTCCTTTCTTGTTGGTTCTCTTCAGGAAACTCCTCTCCCATTGGTGAGGTCTGGGCTCAGCTCACTTCTCTTCTGACACAGTTTCCCTCCCCACACTCTCATCCCTGCCCATGCCCTCTTCACTTAGGCAGTGCAGAGGCAGGAAAGCTTTCATTCCCCATCAGAACAGAAAGCAGCAAGGCCCATGCTCATTACTACCTTGACTGGTTCATAAATCCCCCCAACCCAGAATGCCACCTTCTTTTCTAACTGTACACCTGACAGGTAGGGAGCAGGAGATGCTGTTACTAAAAATTCACATCCTAAAATCAGAGACTGTTGAAATGATTTCAAAACATTCAGATGATTAGGTTACTTTGTTTCACATTGGAATCATCTGTTGAAGAGACTTAGCCACTCCTGCCAGGGCTAAGAATGAACAATTTGCAATACAGTGACTTCAAACCTGTCTTTTGCTGCCCGAGTTGGGGGAAGGCACTTCTGATCATTCCTGTGGATGGGCACAGCTGTGTGGACCCTTCCATGTGTCACAGGACACCTGAAGCTCTCTGTGCTCCATCTTCCTTTGAAGGATGGCAAAATTGGAGTGCCTGTCTCTATTTCCTGGACATTTTTTGAAATGAAAGCAGGGGTCACAGAAAATGTGCATGAACAGAATTATAGAAAAACATGACAATTTGGCTTTGAACTTTTAACCTACTGGTGATTCATGATTCCTGTCATCGGTCAGTCCAAAAAGGAAACCAGTAATAGAATTATGGAGAAACCCTTCAGTGAAAAAGTAAAAGCAACTGTGAAATAAATGGAATCAGAAATTACAGACATCTAAAGTTAAAAGGAAATATTTTTCTTCTACACTTGTGCTAGAAAGAACAAGCACCAATGTTTTCAGGTGATCCATGTCTCTCTCAATTTCCAAAGTTACTTTTTATCTGTTCTTAAGATATGTCTGTCAAAGGGAGATTCAGTGGAGGGCAGAAAATAACCATATAAGGCCACGCTGATAATTAAATGCATAAACTAATAGCCTGATTACATGTAAAAAGCTACACAGTAAGAGATTAAAACAAGGGGATTACATTAAATTGAAACAAGGATTAAATATTTTTCCTAGAGGCTTTTAACACATTTTCCAAAGACCTGCTCATGAGCACAATTTGACTGATGAAAAGAATTTCTTTTGGAGATAATAGACTAAATAATCACATAATTAAGCCATGTGAAGTGCAGTGCTAGTAAGCTGATGATAGCATGTTTCAGACACGTAAGAGCTCTTTCCATGAGTCAAGGATACTTCTTGTTTGGTTTTTTGGTTGTTTTGTTTCTTTTTCCCCAGTAAAGTCTATAAAATCCGAGACTGACTGAGCGGGATGGTGCTCTGAGATCACTCTGCTGCGGTCCCACGGAGCTGGTGAATGGGAAAGGCAGTTTGTAACCATTCAGGAAAAGGAGAGCACACACTCCAGTGCTCGGGAGCTGAGGCACAGGAGACTGACATTGTTCAGTGCTTTCCCTGCAGCAGAACCTGCCTTGAGCAGAGCTGGCCTCCTCCTGCCAGGCGGTGCACGATCACAGTAAACACCTGCATCGAAAGCTTCCCCTGGCGGGGCAATCGGACACCACCCCCTGCTCGTTATCCTTCAATAGAAACTGTGTCTTCCCCGCCCGATGCTCCACAGCAGTGTCACCCCAGAATGTCACCTGAGGAGATGTGCTCCCTCCTGCGTGAGAAGTGCTCGCCTCCAAGCAGGGAGGGGAAAATTCCAGAGGTAGCTCGGAAACACGCTAAAAGGAGAAAAAAAAAATAAAAGTAGGGGGCGAGGGGACAAGGAAGTTGAGCAAGACCAGCACCAAAGAGCTGGTGGGAGTGTGTCCTTAATCCATATGGCAGCTACAAAAATACTGCTGAGCTTGCCAGGTACTGCACAAACACGGAGTTTTTGCCAAGACAAAGAAAGGCCCTTTTTTCTTTCTTTCTTCAGGTTTCTTACCAAGTAGGATTCCAATTCTGAACCCTGGAATCCCAGCAGTTTGAACAAAGCTATTCATGAAATTCAGAGCAGGTGCTGATGAATAGGGGAGGAGCAGGTTAGCAGGAAGGAGGAAAGAAATTATTGGGAGTGGAAACTGTTTTTTCATGGAACATCGATGACTTCCTGGAATATTTTTGAAATATCGCGGCAAAGGGATTGCAATAAAACTTTCCAAATAAAGCTGGAATTGCAAACAAGCTGATATGAAGGAAGAGTGTGAAGCCTGCAGAAGCTGTATTTTGGGGCACACTGTAATGCCCCAGCAGTGCTGTAACACTCCCAGAAATCAGTGCCAGCTCTGTGTGTAACTCAGCATGTGACAGTGTGCGACAATCCACCCTGCACGGAAGATTCTGCTCTGAGGCATTTACACAAGTGATGTAGTAAATTATGTGAACAGTGTTTCTCAAAATACTATTTGACAATTCTGCTTGAAGATAGTTGGCTAATTTGCATACAGAGCCAAGATCTGCATTGAGTTTATTAATTTTCCTCTTCTGTTAAGTTTCCAAGTTCATTTAGCAATGAGTGTTTGTAGAAAAGAAGTGACATCCATGTAGGCTCCCTGCACTTTGCCATGCTCATTTCTCTAACCTTTGTGTGCCAGCTCAGAAGCAATAATATCAAGTGACTTCAAAGGACAACTGCTCCCAACAATCCACAATGGCTTGTATTTCAACTAGTTAACCAGCACAGCTCACCAGACCTGTTATTTCAAGGCCTCTGCTGCTCTTTTCATGTATTGAGCTGCATTCCCTGCTCAGTGCAAATGAAAGGGGGGAGGAAATCCCAAAGTCGTGTAGGACTTGGGAGGGAGGTCTGTTTCTGCACATGTGTCTCCAGACACAGGAACACAGACTATTTTTAAAGTAAACCTGGAACACATGTTTCATGCAAGGAGTAAAAAAGCTTAATGACATGTTTTCCTTTTCTCACACCCACCTACCTGCTTCCCTCCTTAGACTGTATCTTGTCTGAACCTGGACCATAGGTTCTTTGGAAAAGGATCCATCCCCATAAAACAACCAGACTGTGATTTAGCTGACAACATGATGGTTTGGAATCTCTGGCAATAATTAATAGGTCATTCATTTTGCATGTCAGTGGTGTTCATTACAGTAAATGCATTTTCCTCCCCTCTTGAAGACATCAAACGATATCCCCACAAAGTGCTTATTCAAACTGGCAGATCTCTTACACAGGCTAAGAACCAGAAATATATCAGATTGGACACAGAGTTTTCATTCTGATAATATTGCTTGATAGTGGTTTTTTGAAACAAGGTCAAGGCTAAGAGCTGCACTATTTGGCTTATTTTAGGTTTAATATAGGTGAGTGTAATTGATGTCAAAGAAGTTTCAGCTCCAGCCTGTTTTCCACTCTCCAAACCTTCACTTAGACTGTGAGTGGGAGATATTTACAGCCTGAAGGAAGCTTTTGCCAGCACGCAAGTCAGCATAAAACAGTGCCCATTGCTGAAAGGATCAGTTCCACCTTTCCAAGGGCCTTCAATTTCTCATTTTTATCACCATACCTTGTTGTTGCCAGAAACATTTGTGTGACTGTACATTGAGCCCCACCAGGGCCTCACCCAAATTAAAGTTCATCTTTTTTTTTCCCTACCTGGTCCCATGAACTGCTGTATAGACCCAACAGAAAGTGCCAGGTAGGGTCAGAAAAAACGTGGCCAAGGGCAGCAAGCACACAGGATCTGTGTAGGAGTGCTTTGTAATGCTTATTTAAAGGGTGCCTGAAACTAAGGCTTGCTGCTACTCTGATTTGTATCTCCTGGACAAAACTTTTGATTTCTGAAAAGCCTGGTGGCCTCAGTCCATGATGATTCCTTAGAGAAGCAGGCTGTTGAATAAATAGGGCAACCTGATACTCTACACGATTTACAAAAATTGTAGTGCTGTTAGGTCTTTATTTAATTCATGGCTATCTGTATCTGTCATAGGAAGAGAGAAAGATTAGGCTGGAATTGCCTCAGAAAGATAGAAGAGAATGGTATTAAAACAACCCCAAAGCCTGTGTTGGTTGGATCTTTCACCTCTCTCTTGGTGGTGCTGGAAGGTAGATTTCCATCATGGTGTTGGTCAGGGTTTTTTTCTGCTGCTGTCTCCCTCTCCCATTCTGTCTGAACTACAAAGGAGATAAAAATCCTGCCCTTCTACCTGTGATTCTGAATCAGGTCTCCTAACCCTTGGCTACGTGCCCAGCAAAAGCCCAGAGCCAAATTCCCTGACAAGCATCCTGTGGCTTGTCTCTATTATCTGAGTGAGGATATACAAGCCCAGAAGAAGGGAAGGGAGAAGAGCACGGTCCAATGCAAACAGTGATTTTCTCTTCTGTACTAATGTTTTAATAATGGTTTGAGAGTGATAAGGATTTGTGAAGATGTTGGAGTTCACTCTGCGAGCCTCTTGCACTTGTAACTGTTTAAACATCAAATAAATTTACTGCATTTCACCTGCACAATGTAAGAACACACTCCATTAGGTGCTCCTAAGAATTCATCCTAGCTCACACCAAACCCTTGAGACTACAGGGACAGGGGACAGCAGCTCTGCAGGGCCATGATCTTGGGCTATGGAGAAGCCAAGAGCAAGCAGCACACAGAGCCCACAAGCCCTCAGCAGCCTAAAGCCAAAGTGGGCTCCTCCTGGTTTTATGGATTTTCCCAGCTGAAGATGAGTAGGCAGGGTCTGTTTTGCAACTTTGAACTCCCTGCCTTCCTTCGTGTCATGCTTCACAGACTGCTTGATGCCTCTGCCAGCAGTACAGTGATGTGCAGCCTGTTGCAGCTCCTTTCCACAACGTGCTTACTCTTTCTTTGCTCAGTGTGGTAACAGAACTCGGCAAAGCTGGCTCAGGTTTATTGCTCACATCAGTCCCTGGGGAGCTACGAGCAGGTCCTTGCACCACCCACCCTTTACACCCACACTGCTGAAGGCAGGGCAGAGCTGAGACTCCCCCAGCACCCAGCCTGTTCTTCAGCTCTGCTTCCATGAAAATCCAAATTCCTCACTCTGGACATGCACTGATGCTTCCAAATGCCATTGCACTGCTCCTGCAGTGGCCAGAGCTGTGGACAGTGCACTGCTGCCTGTACCTGAGGGAGCCCCTTGTGCCATCAGAAAGGGAAGGGATGATGCCATCATCCCTTGCTGTATTTTTCTCCTTTCATTGTACACAAGGTAACACAGAATCACAGGTGTGGCACAATTTTTAAATCACACTCAATTGAGAACACTTGTTTAGCCTTATTAAGAGTTTTATTAGCTCTAAAAATAGGTTCTTAAATATTTTCCAAGGTTGACTAAAATATGAATAACAATTATATAATCAGTGGTTAAAATAAACCATGGTTTGTTACAACTGAGACCCATTCAGCAGAATAACATTTATCAAGAGTCATAGCATATAGAAAATTATACAGCCTCTGCAAATCCACAGAAAGTATTTTTCTGCTTGCTTTCAAACTGAGCAGCTCCTGAACCTAATTTCCTAATGTCCATCAGAATTCTTACCAACAAGAACACTACAAGAGTGGAACACAGTCTTTGGGTGAGAAGGCTGTGAGGTTTTTAATGAAAATAAAGAACTGGTCTATTGGTGTACCCCTTTTTTAATATAATTTCTTACTGTTAAATGAAGACTTTTATAAATAATCTTATATAAATAATAACCTCAGAAGTTTTAAAAAGATCACACCATCAGTCAGACCTAACTCAACATTCTCTGGTCTCTCACTGCTTAAACTATTTCTGCAATTTCTCTGGAATACAAAAATCCTTAATGTCTCTCATTGCAAGAGCAGATCATATATTTTGGGCAAGAGTTAAACTGCAGAGGAAGATTTGGCAGTTAAGTGAAATGCCTGTAACAGCTGATGGCCGCTTTTTTGTTTTATTGGAATAACTGAAAAGATTAAGCTGTAGTGCAGGTAGGGCTTGAGTCATGCTTTTATCGTTGCATCTCTTGGCCTGATATGAACTATGTTATTAGAAACGGTAGCTCAAGCTGATTCTGTACTTTGTTTATCTACAACCAAGCTCAGCCAAAGATCAGCTAGCCTAGTGAAAAAATGTAGTTGAAGGTTGTGTACATACAGGCACTGCTAATTGCCTTCCATGACTGTCAAACGACTACAGATACTAACAGATTTCTTAGTATGCCTTTAAACAAAGCACTCTTATCTATGCATAAGGAAAAGCACTACGCAGAGCAGAGTTAATACACGTTAACCAATATCTTGATTTTCCTTTAGAAAAAGAAAAAAAGGAAGTGATTTATCACCCCTTTTCGTTGCCAAAAAGAACTGCAGTACTGTCCAAAAGCTGGCGCCCTGGGAGATCCCAGTGTCAGTAGGACTGACGCCTCTTTTCCTCCGTAGTGTTTAAATGATCAGCAGCTTTGGTGACTTTTTGCCTGTAAAGGTGCCGGGTGTATTTGTGACGGCCAGTAGAGCCCAGTATAACCCACCACAAGCCACCATTTGACTCTGCAGTCAATGCCGAGAAGCTGTTCGGGAGATGCTGGTCCCGCTCGGGAGCGGGTCCGGGCCCTCTGCTCGTGGAGAGCCGACCCGGAGCAGCCTTGAACAGCGGCGAGGAGATCGTGGGCAGCCGGGGGTTTAAAAGGCCCGGCAAGAGAAGCTTCGGAGGGACGCACGCGGCAGGGTTTAAGGAGCGAGCAATCCCAGACGTGAATGAAACACCAACACGCCGTGGGTTTTCTTTTCCTTAGATAAAAGTACCGGCGAGCCGGCCTAAACGCTACCCGCGGATGACTAGTCAGAACAAGTTCAAACTCCAGAGCTCAAATTAAAATGTTTCCTCTGTGTGACTGCCTCCTGCGCCGGGAGCTTCCTCGCCTGCCCCACACCTGTCCGCAGTCTCCGCCGCCCTGTGCCCCGGCAGCCCCGCTCCGCCCGCCCCGCGCCCGGGCTGGCTGCGGAGGTGCG
>VXBS01009091.1:185314-199363 GCA_013400255.1 Sitta europaea
CGCCGGGGTTCGCTGTGCCCGGGCGGGACACGGCCCGCAGCCCGCGCTGCGATCCGCCGGCGAGGACACTTCGGGGCAGGTCGCCGTCGCCTCCGTGTCCGCCTTCTCGGGGACCTGCCTGTACCGCGAACGAGCGAGCGAGCGGCGTCGGGGATCTTCCAAAGTGCCGAGGGACAAGAACGAATCCTGGAGCTTCAAAGGGAAAGCCAGAACTAGTGAGGAATTTCCAGTTTTAGTAAATCATCCGCCTGTAATTAGGAAATTCATGTTTGTGAAGCACTTCGCAGATGAAATATGCAAAGGACGGGAATGTCTAAGTGTTATTAAAATACTAGCTGAGCCAGATTTTAATGGGAGCTTGCTGTGTACTTTGATGGGAACGGGATCGGTCTCGGAGTGCGGATTAAAATGAGAAGATGTGAAAAATAGTAATAAAACGCAGGGTTGTGGCACTGATTTTCACTGATTGCATCCCAGGGTTCACGGACCTAGGCTTTTCTAAGTGATTAAAAAAGTACTGCAATGGTCAAAGAAAAAAAAAAAAACTCAAACCTGAAGGCTGATCGTTACCTTCCGAGGGAGTTTTAGAGCCAGTAAAATCAGTGTGGCGTGTGGAGAGAGCTTTTGCCTGGACAAGGTTTGTGTTCCAATCAGTGGAACAGAACTGAGTCAGGGCATTGCAGCCTAACTCCTGTCGTTCTGCTGTTAGAAACATCGGAGGTGGGACACGCCAAACAGCGAGGGAGCAATTGAGCAATTATATAGCCTAATGTCCTCTTTTCCCCTAAAGTAACAGGCTTGGTGTGGGCAGCGCCCGTGCGAGCTTCTCCTGTATTTCCTTGCAAGGGCCAGTCCTGGGCAAGAAATCCTGCCCCTGCTCCGCCTGCGGAATTCAGCTAATTGCGGTGCTGGTTTGTGACGTGCAGCCTCCTGTCCCGTGAGGAAGTGGGCTGAGGGACCACCGACTGCCAGCATTCCTGCAGCTGAAGATCACAGGGATCATGCTCCTGCCGCCAACGTCCCTTTCCTGTGTTGCTGCAGGTTAGAGGATTCCAGACCGAGCTGGCCCCTGGGTGTTGCAATAAGGGCACGCAGATAGGGGTGATGGTGACAGGCTGGATTTGCTTCCTGACCACAGCCACCTTACGTTACAGCTGCATATTCCTGTCCGAAGGCTGAGCCGGGCCCTGCCGGTTCCAAGGGCAAGGTGTTTTGCTCTCAGGATGTGTCAGAAGTGCTGGATCTCTGTGCTTTGTGCAGAGGAAAGTGTTTGCTGGTGGCAGGTTATCCCCAAGGAGTGCAGGTTTGCTATCCAGTGGGTTGGTTATGCCTAAAAGCGCCATGCACTCCGGGTCAGAGGAGGGTGGGTCAAGCAGTGTCAGTCCTGTAAGAGAACAAAATGACCTTCACAAAGGGGGTGGTCAGGACTCTGGGACACCCCTGACAGCTCATGCTGCCCCAGAATAATAGGGTGTTCAACAGGAAGGGGATGTGAAACAGGACAACATGATTCAGCTTTGACTCTGGGAGGATCAAGATTTTAAAAAAAAAACCTTCAAGAGGGTAGAAGGAGCCTCGTTGCTTTCATCAGTCTGGTAGAAAGTTGGAAAAACAGATCATTCCTTGTCTTCTGAAGAATCAGGTGCAGCAAAGGGATTAATGAGACAGTGAGAAACTGTCCAGCTCCTTTACTGATGGTTCCTTGCCTTTCCCATTTAGTTTTGATCTTGTTTTACATGAGTTTCCTATGAGAATGTCTGAACCTATTTTCTTTTGGCAAAGAACAGTACAGGAAGAGCAGGTTGTGATGTGAAGAGGCATCTTATGCTCCCCACAGGTCAAGCTGCTCCAACTTGTCTGACTGCCTGTATCTATCCAGTATCCAAGCCGTTTTGTGCAATGAAATTGGAAGATGATTGTTCCATCTTTCCTTGACCACATCTCTATGTATGGAAAGCTGGCTCTGCCTCCCCAGTGAAGCCCCCAAGGCAGCATTACCAGAGAGAGGATGAAGATGTTGGTAGTTTGGTTGGGAGCAGTAAGAGTACAATTAAGATTAAGAAGGCAAACTCTTGATTTTGGTAGGATATACCTATTAGATGTGTGTGTATATTGTCCATGGTTAAAAAGATGGCATTTAAAATTCACATTGCTACATCTAAAGTTTAACCCTTAGGAATCTGGGTTTACTCTGTCTGCAAACTCAGGAAACTTCTGGCAAAGCTTCAAAAGTTTGAAGTGCTGTATCTGAAGCAAAGTTTGGGCCCTGCTATGCTGAACCCCAAAAGGCAACTGAATGCAGGCAACCTTTTGCCTTTTGTCCCAGGATCTTAAAGCATCCTGCAGAGGAAGGTGGTGCTCTTATCTAATTTTAAAGATAAGAATGCTCTGGCATAAAGGAATCGAGTGCCTTGCCTAAGGCTGTACAGTGAGGCAGTGGCAGTGTCGTGAAGCAAATCAGGTTCCTTTGCTCTGGCACCATTAGTCACTGAACTCCATCCTCTCCTCCTCTCCTTTTAATTATTCCATGAGAAAGGGAGTTGAGGAGGAATGAATAACTTTGACAGCTACAGATGGTGATGGAACCAAAGTGCAAGCTCAGCAGCCAGTGTTTCCCTCTGCTGAAGCAATGGGAGGCAGTGGCACATGAGCTCCTTCAAACATCTCCTCTCTAGTGGAGGCAAATCTCCTCCAGCCGACTGTGCCTGCAAACCAGCAGCACTCCACAGTGTCACTGGAACATCCAACTGGAGGGAAGGACAGCTGCCCCTCTCTCCACTCCCTTCCCCACAGAGCAGTGATGCATGAGGTCTTCGATAACTTCTGCAACAAGCCTGTCACATAACTAAAATTTAAAATGTAGTAACTGTGGTCTCCTACAATGCAGAGACTGTTTCTGTACTGCTTTATCCATGCACAGCTGACAGCATGATGTTCTTCGGAAGCACGACCTTCCTTGACAAAAGGCTATCCAGAGCTTACTTCATGGCCTGTATTTTTTGGTTTGTTTTATAAATTCCAAAAATTCAAAGTTAATGATACCCTTAAGAGCTGCCTAAACCCCGAAAGGAGATTTATGAGCTTAATATTTTAGGCTGTATTGAAAAGTTCAAGTCCACTTACAGACTGGTTTATTTTTATCCACTACAGGAGAATTACAAAGCTAAGTGATGAGAAATCAGATATATTTTGGCATTTCACCTGAAGTTCTTTCTATTCTTTCCTTTTTGTTGAAGTGTGCAAATAAATTACCAAGTCTCTTGTAATAAGAACAGCATTCCTATTATGGAGTTGGATAGCAAGGTGTCTGTTTTGTTTTGTTTTGTTTTTTTAAAATTTGAGCTGAACTATCAGAATGAAATTGCAGCCCTGATATTTTTAATAAATAAAATCATGCAAGACCTTATATTTAATTCTTGAAACTAAACAAGATAAATACAAATGTATTTTCTGCTTCCATTATTCGGATATCAGGAATGAAGAGGAAGTCTTAGAACACCCTATTTGAGACACAGAATTAATTTCTTTCAAATGCATTTAAAAGGAGAAAGTATACTATTCCCATTCAGGGTATTTGTCTTTTTTTCCACAGTGAAGTTGCTTTTACTTTTTAGATCACTCTCAGGACAATTTACTTATTTTTCCTGAGGTTAGAGTTCAAAAGAATACAGCCTAGGTGGATGAGCAAAGGCAGGCTGGAACTGGTAATCTTTTGAGCCATCACTGTCTGGAGAAGCAGCTCTTTGTTGTGATGCTGAGCAACAGTGCTGCTTTCCCAGCTCCCCTTCCTCTCTTCCTGATAGTCTCATTTTGTGAGGTTTAGCTCTCTGTCCCTTTTATTTGTCGCTTTCTAACATTTTCCCCAACAAATATGGAAGAATTGCCAGGACAGAATCTGACTGGGAGTGTTACAAACTTCTGCAATGATTGCTGACTTTTACAAATTGATGAGCAGGGAAGGGGCTACTTGAACTTATGGGTCACCCTCTCACGGGTGCTTTTCTCTTTTGTACCCAGTTTTTCCTGATGGTTTGAAGCTGAATAACCAAATTACGCTGTGAATAACCAAATCATCCCTAGTTAGCATGCACGAAATTAAACACTTGAAAAACTACACCTGTGTTAGCAGCTGTAAGCAGACTCCAGTCAAAACAGTCTGTAGTCTTTGACTTGGAAGAAAGTTGTTCAGTTTATATCTGAGCAGCTTTAGACAGGATGGAGCTTTTTACTTTCAGGCATTTGGTTGAACACAATGAAGGAACTGCCACTTTCTTTAGAGATGACTTGTAAGAAGTGTAATGAACTGCTGAAGAGCTTCTGTAAGCAATAAGCTCTGTGACCTCTTGACCCATTTCCTTCTGCTCCTAGCAGCTGATGGGTGCTGTCCTGCTTCTGAACACCACCTGTGCAACCAGTACAGCTGACATATCTGGAAATGTGAAGTCATTCCTTGCCCCACATGGGTGCTGATACCTCCATCCTTATGAGATCCATTTGGGAAGACTGTGGTGTGGCCTGTTTGCATAATGGCAGCTGATACTGGGTTATACTGCTTTGACTGCTTCATCCAACTTCTTCTTTTTTCATGTGCACACACCCAGAGTACAAACAGGTATGTCAGAAGGAAACTATCTCCCCTGAAATCAGTGGGGGCTGCATGGGTAAATCCCTCTGCAGTGCTTTCAAAGGGCAGGTACATCTATAGACTGCCATTAAAGAAAATTCCCAAGGCGTATATTTATTTTAAAGTGCAGCCTGGCAATCTTGATGTGCTAGATGTGATGAAGATGCATGGGAGGAGGCTGTCCCTGCCTTGAAGGCCCAGCCAATGTCATGCAGCAGGGTGGGGGCACAGCAGAGATCAGAGCTAAGAATACGGATTTCCAGCTTCTTATCTTTGAACAGAATTTTTAGCAATTTGGGTTTGATTCTTTTTTATATGTACTCTTAGGTCAGAAAAGAATCCTCCCTTCACACCTTCTGTTTCAGACTTTCTTTTGAAATAAATGAAGAGGACAGAAATAGTTGAACAGAGCAGAAAACTTCTTTCCTTCTCATGTGCATAATAGATACACAAAGCTTTGGTCCTTAGTAAGTCAGCAGAGCTGCACCAGTAAGCTTTGGGGGAAAATACAGGAAAGATCAGACTCGAGTGACAGCTATAACCTTCCTTTTCCAAAAGGTAAGTAGTGTATTTGAAAATGTTTTACTATTACTCTAATAGATTGCTCTCGGTTTGCATACTGCAGTCTTGGCTGCAAGTCATTATGAAATGGCAAAGGCAGCAAGGAGGGTGTGCAGAAAGTTCAAAATCCTGGACTTCAGGAGAGTAGAATTTGGCCTCTTCAGGGATCTTCTTGGTAAAGTCCCATGGATAAAGCCCTGAAGGCAAGACCTCAAAGCTCAGGTGTGATGCATCCCAACAACTAAAAGTCAGGCAAAAATACCAGGACACCTGCTTGGATGAACAAGGAGCTCCTGGACAAACTCAAATGCCAAAAGGAAGCCTACAGAGGGCAGAAACAGGGACAGGTTGTCTGTGAGGAATGCAGAGAGACTGTCCAAGCATCCAGGGATCAGGTTAGGAAAGCCAAAGCCCTGATAGAATTAAAGATGAGCAGGGACATCAAGGACAAGAAAAGAGCTTCTGTAGGTACGTTGGTGGTAAAAGGAAGACTGGGGAAATGTGGGAAATGTCTCCACAAGGAAAAGGAGACCTGGTTACCCAGGACATGGAGAAGGCTGAGGTATCCAATGACACTTTGCCTTGATTTTCAGCAGCAGAGGCTCCAGCCACACCCCTGGAGATGCAGAAGGGACTGGGATAATCTAGAACCTCCCACTGCAGGAGACAAGGTTCAAGATCATCTAAGGAACTTATAGGTGGACAAGTCCACAGGAGCTGATGAGATGCAGACACAGGTCCCAAGGGAACTGGCAGATGAAGTTGTTAATCCACTGTCTGTCAGATTTGAGGTGTCATGGCTAGTCCAGTGAAGTTTACTACTGATGGAAAATGGGGTAGGATAACACACATAATTTGCCACTAAAGGCAAATCGTGCCAGAAGAGTGACTGACATGATCTACCTGGGCTTGGGCAAAGCATCTGACTCTGCCCCACACAGCAGCCTGTGGCCTTCCCAGGGGTCAGAACAGGTGTAATTTTACATCTTCCTTGGCAATGTGGGCAGTGGGACCGAGAGCACTCTCAGCAGGTTTGCCCACAGCACCAAGCTGTGTGGTGGAGTCAGAGTGCTGGAGGGAAGGGATTTCATCCAAAAGGACCTTGATAGCTTGAGGGGTGGGCTCAGGCAAACCTCATGAAGATCAACAATGCCAAGTACCAGGTCCTGCAGGGCAATCCCAGGGAAAGATATAGGCTGGGAGGAGAGCAGCCCTAACTTAGGAGTGCTGGTGGATGAGAAGCTCACCATGAGCCAGCCATGTGCACTTGCAGCCCAGAAAGCCAAACAATCTGGGCCACAGCAGTCTGGCCAGAAGGTAGAAGGAGGGGATCCTGCCCCTCTGCTCTGCTGAGATCCCAGCTGGAACACTGCATCCAGCTCTGGGGTCTCCAACATAAGAACGTGGACCTTTGGAGCAAGCCCAGAGGAGGGTGATAATGATGTCCAGAGAGCACCTCTGCTGTGGAGCCAGGCTGGGTGAGCTGAAACTGTTCAGTCTGGAGAAGAGAAGACTCCAAGGGGACCTTATAACATCTTCCAGGCATAAAGGTCTTCAAGAGAGCTGGAGAGGGACTTTTTACAAGGCCATGCAGTGACAGGACATGGGGCAATGCCTTTAAACCAAAAGAGAGCAGGGTTAGATGTATGGAAGAGGTTCTGCACTGTGAGAGTGGTGCAGCACTGGCACAGGTTGTGCAGAGAAGCTGTGGCTGCATCAGTCCTGGAAGTGTTCATGGCCAGACTGGATGAACTTTTGAGCAACCTGGTCTAGAGGAAGGTGTCCCTACTCACAGCAGAAGTGATGGAATTAGATGACCTATAAGGTCCTTTCCAACCCAAGACATTCTACAATTCTGAAATACTCAGTGCAAATACGGTAATTTTAATTACTTAGCACTTGTAACTTCTTTGCTTTTACATTAAACAATTCTCTAATCCCTTGAGAACATGTCCAAGTGTCTCACTTCTTGAGTGCTTCTTTCTTTAGTTTTGGACCATGAAGCTCCACAGAGATGAACTAGGTCATTCATTACCTCCTTGAGATTTATCATGAAGGCTTTTAACTACTCCAAATACTCTTGTGGGTTGTCCCCATGCCAGCTTGTGAATACCCTTTTCAATACACTTTATCTTCTGAGTAAGGAAATACTGTGGTCTCAGTAGCATAGAGGATACAGAGTTTCCCATATAGATACTCAAACTCTTTTTCAGATCACTTTTACAATTGTGGAAGGGACTGGAACTTTCTGGCTTAAATGGGGGTGATGGTTAGTGAAAAGTTCTGCTGTTGTTTTTTCTGTAGAGGCTGGATAGAGGAGCTGCTCTCTGTCTGCTGGGATCAATGACTAAGCTCTTCACTTTTGGCTTTAGGCTTTGCTGTGAGCTGGCCCTGGAGTGCTGAGGGTAGTAACCATCAGTTAGGCATGAACAAACATCTGTTTTCATGCTGGCAGTGTGAGTAATGTGGTTCCTCAACATCACTGCCACGAAGGAAGAGATCAGCCTTGGCATTAGGTCTTGGCAAACGTGGCCAGCTCGCGTGTGCTCACAGGCAGGTTCTGTGCACTGCATTCTGTGAGGCAATTCCTGCAGGTACAAAGAGAGGGTTTGGGTTTAATTATATATTATTGGAGCTGGAGAACAGTCAGTGACGTGTGTTTCTGTCTGTGACTATGAAATGTGTGTGCTCATCCTATCACCCCACAAACACATTCACCTGGAAATCTGTAAGAATCAAAAGCTTTGTGTGCAAATGGGGCTCTATTTCTATATCACAGGAGGACTTCTCCTGAGTTTAGATTAGTGACAACCTTTTCTCCAGAGAAATATCTGTCAGGGATCTTTCTAAAAGCTCAGAAACCACTGTGAAGTGAGTTATGGTACAAGCAGGATGTATTATTGCAATGTGGAATTTTGGCAGATTGAAATGAGGACAAGTGAATTCTCAGTGTTTGAACAGAACTTTCCATATTGCCAGCATTACCATGAAATTGTTTGAAGTCTGACCTATAAATGTACTGAGCTGGCAATCTGTTTTACCTGTGCTGTTTTTATGACCAAGGGTTGATTTCACCTTTTGTAGTGCAGAGCTGTACTCAGATAAGGTTTAGATATGCAGCCATGAATGCATAGGTAAGAGCATAATTTACTTTTCAGTTATAATCAAATCCTTACTGAATTAAGACTGTGTGGTGATTATATTCTCCAGCCTCATTCTCTCCAGTTGTTATAACTCTTTGCAGAAAACATTCCCAAAGCCTTTCTTCTGCACTTTTGTATTATTTCTTCAAGACATTTGTATCTTTGACCCATTTCTAAACTCTTTTCTTTTGTATTCTTGCTGGATCATCATGCTACCCTTGAATCAAGCCTTTAAGAGGAGTTTGAATGAGTAAATAACATTTACTGCTGAATAAATAAGTATGCTTTAAAATTATTTCAACAAAACATAATGCAAAATGACTTAAAGAGAGTATGAACTGGATATAGACAGTGTATATTAACTGACCCCATTCTGACACTGACAGTGGCAACAGGATCAGGTCCAGAGGCCAGAAGTCTCTTTAGAAAGCAAAAAGATTTCTGTGATGCCTTTCTTTCCCTCAAGCAAATACATCCTGAATGACAGAAAACAAAATGAAGGTCAACTGAAGCTGGTGAAAAAACATGAGTGGTAATATGCAACGTGAGAAAGGAACCCAAGTTAAAGTCATATGGGAAAAGCCCTGGAGTTGGGTGCATGCAGCAGGGAAAATAAGATGTGTTATTCTTTGAAGCATGGCTTTCCTGAGAGCCCCAAGAAGATGGTGAGATGTCAGGAAATTACGTGTTTCTCTTGGGATGGCCCAGCACAGGTCTGAACAAGAACATTGTAGGAGACACTTGAATTGTTTAGAACTTGTTGCATTGCTATTTATAATAAAAAAATATTTTGATTTATTTTTTTCCTTCGGCTTAATGAGACAGTGTGAACCCTAGCTAAGGCATAAGTATGAAATTGCAATGGAAGTGAGGGAGAAATGACATCAAAGGCAGTGCAAGGAAAAGGAGAAAAGAGAAATGCAGGGGATGTCAAGAAAATCAGTCTGCTCTGACACTTTCTAGAACTGTGTTTTAAAGAAAGTGACAGCAACATTGATAGGAAGGAGAATTGACACAGCACTGTAGAATACAGTGAATGGTCTTGGCAGAAATGGGGACCAGGTCGAGTCTGCAATGGCAGATCCTCACAAAACCATGCAGGCATTACAGGCAACAAGAGAAGAGGCTGATTACCACTATGCCTGCCTTTCTTTATAATGCTCCTTACTGCACAAGGGCCTTTTCAGATGAGCTTACATTTTGACAGCTGTATTAACAGTAAGGTTGTGTCTACCTCACTCACTTGTCACTGGGGAAAGAATGATGCTCCATCCATCAGCAGCTGCTCCTCGAGCTGCAGTGGTCTCTGCATTGTAATTCCCTCGTTATTGTAAAGAGCCTCCAGCCTCAGCCTGTTCTTAGCAAACAATTCCCAGGGAGTCCCGTGGGGCTTCTGAGTTAGGTGCATGTTCTGCTGGCAGCTGATTGCTCTGCATGCCTTGCATGCATTTCTCCTCAGTGCTTATAAAGTCAGTTGTCAAAAGCTGACTCTTCAGAGGGAAAATAGCACCAGAAGGCCATATTTATGGTGTTTCCTGGCTATTAAAGACTGAAAAGCAGTAATTTTTAAATTATTTAATATGTGCCATCTGCAGAGGCTGCTGTTGTAATGGCCTGTATATATTTTACATCCAGTTTGGACTTGAGACTTATGTGTCACTAATGAGTACATACAATAATAAATAAAGTTAATTTGGGTGTGTTTTATATGCAGAAAACAAATGAGTCTGTTACTTCTGCTAGGAATATTCATCATAAATCAGATTTTTAGTAGCTTCAAGTCAATTAACTTCTTAAAGCTGTGATGGCTTACATCAGCCTAAACTTTGGTTCAGGCATCTTTCTGAAGCTGTACTGCCTACAGTTTTTTGTTGTAATTCATGGCAAACTTTGAATCCCATATACTTTGTTTAACAAGGAAACTTAATTTCATTTACCATGAGAAAATTCAATTTTCACTCCAAAGCTTGCTCAGTTAGTTGTTTGCATAAACTGAGACTAAAAAAATCTTGACCTCAAAACTTAAATCCCTTATTATTATGACAAGTCCTCTATTCTTTTCAGCCTTTCATTCCTCCATTTCATTTCTAGCCTACTTATGCCAACATCAGTCATTGGTTTTGGCAGTGTTTCTTAACCTTTGAGCAGGAAAAGTTAAGTGATTTTTCTCCATCTTAGTGTTCTAGCACTCTTGACAGCTCAAGGCCTGTTTTTCCTAAGGAACTTGTCAGTGTTCAATGTTCTGCTCAGCGGCACAGCCTCAGGCTTGTCGAGTTGTTTGTGGCTTTAGAGCTCTGTGCTTTGGGTGTCCAGGTTCAGAACACGCTGTTCAGTCACTGCTGGGCATGATCCAGCTCCACTAAAACTCTCCTCCTGGGGACTGGGGAAGGTGCTGTACAAAATCAACAAAGCAAACCAATCCATTTAAAAAAAATAAAAGGAAAACTGAACTGAAGCCTTCACTGTGGGGTTTGTGATTTTGAAAAGAAAAGGAGGATACAAAGAGAGAAGCCACACATATTTGGCAGAAACTCTGACATTCGTAGCATAGAAGTGTCAGGAGTGAAAAATAGACCTTATTGAAAATCCCAGGAGAATTACATTCTGAATAAGTGAAGACTTGATCCTGGGTTGCTGCCACAGGCTTCAAGGAAAGCTGGAGGTGCTCAGAGCTGTATGGCACAATCCTCCAATCTTCATAGCCCAGGACAGGTTCCAGTCTCATCTTTCCCTTATTAGAATACCTGCTTACTCATCCTGCAGCCAAAGTCAGTGATATGGAGCCTTTTGGCTGGAAGCTGCAAGGAAGCTGAAATCCTAGATCAGCAGGTCTGACAGTGAGAGCCTTAAAGTACAGCAGACTAAATCCTGGGTAGCAGAGCAGCTGATTGGTGTGGTAGAAGCATCTGGATAGCCACAAAGCTCCCACCATCTTTAATTAGAGTGGATTTGGATGAAAACTTTGAATCCGAGGACTGGAATGAAATCTGAGTGCAGGATTTGCTCAATTCTGAAATTTCTGTTAGACTAAGTATTCTTTATTTGCTAATAGGGCTAATTATGGTTTCCAAAAGGGGGAGGCCTCCCTGTAAGCAGAGCTCTGGAAAGGTCACAGCCAGGGCTGGGGTCCTGTCAGGCTGTGTAGGCAGAAAATTGACTTGAATTCTCTCTAGTATTATTTGGCTCCCACCTCCCTTCTCCTTTTCCATCAGTACAGTAGAAAGTTTGTTTGAAGGGAGATAATTTTACAAAGTGCTGAGTTCAGTATTCCAGAGCCTCTGGCATTCAGCAGGAGACCTGCATGCTTTTAATCTATCTCCTGTGTTCCTATATTAAAGGAAATGTTTTCAAAGTGATTTGAGCAAGTTACCTGTGTGAAACCTGCTAACAAATAATAGGATATACGTGTGTAACAGTTACTTCACTTTCAAAGTTTGCCCTTAGGAGCAGAAAAGATTTCTCATTGCTAGAAACAATTTTCTTTTTAAAAAAAAATAAGAAAGATAAGAGAAGAAAAGAAAGGCTCTTGTATGTGATTTTTTATTGCTGTCTCTCTTCTGCTGGCTTTAATCATGTAAACCTCCCACCAAGGTCAGGGGGAGTTCTGGCTGACTTACAGGCTACAGGAACTGGGGAGCTGATGCAGATTTAGTGGCAGTTTCCATAGGACCAAAGAAAACAGTGGAGGCAAGAAGCAAATCTCAAACCCAGGACCTACTCAGTCATTTCCTCTTCACCAGTGCTTAACTCCTTGAGACAGAAGATCCCCACGGATTTGAAGAGTGAATTCTCTGGGAGATCCTGCCCATGATTGCAGCATTATCCTGTCAAAGAGCAGATCCTACAATGGTGTGTTTGGGCTGGTGAATGCTCCCATTTCCCAGTGGCTTGGAGAATGCTGAAGGGTATCAGGCAGCTGTAGCTCTGAGCTAAGACTGCTGATCCTCAGCACTTAGGATCTCATTTATTCTGTATAGTGCAAACCTGCAGAGCTGTGGCCAGTCTTAGAGCTCTGTGATTCTGAGTCCCCTTTAATTTCCTTAAGCTGGTGGAATCCTCTCTAGGGATACAGCAGCAGGAAGCAGCAGTGGGGCACGGAGCTGTTTGCTGTGCAGCCTTGTTCTGTTCTCGGGAACTCCCTCTGCTGCCCTTACTCGCCTGTGCTCAGCACTGTGCTCTGCTCTGGGCTCCCTCACGCTCCAGGAGGAAGGCTGAGGTCAGGTTTGGCTCTGTGGAAAGCGGTGTGGCAGAGCCCAGGAGAGTTTTGTGCACAGAAGAGGTGGCCATCCTGGGAATGAGCAGTGTGTTCAGCACAGCATAACGCTGTCCCTGAGATTTTGGTATAATCGTATGAGAAAAGAGGAGGGTCCACAGAGAAAAAGAAAAAATGGGAAAGAGATGTTGCTGCTTTGGAATTTGGACTTTGATCTTCTGCTGAGAGGTGTGCATGCACTGTTGTTTAACTATTTTGGCATGAGTTATTTGATCTTTCCAACTAGTTTGCCCAAATATATTTGTAGTGACAGACCATGGCAATGTAACTCATCAGTCCTTTTACCCAGAAATCTGATTTCCTTATTTCCCTTGCCATCAGTACCTCTGCTACCACTGTTTTGTGTCCAGGTGATTTTTCTGCAGTCTCTTCCATCATTAGAGCTCCTTCTAATTTAAACAGCTGCTTGCACCGGTTGGGCTAAGATTTAGGCCCACAGTAATAGGATCTCCTTCCTACCAGGTACTGGGGAAGGATTTACCCCATCTTCCTTCCCACTCTGTTTGACCTGGCACCTTCTCCCACCTTGCCCTGCTCTGTAGTTTTTAGCTCTTTCTTCAGCCTACCATTGCAGCTCCTATTGGATGTTTTTTCATGTTGGCTTAGTGTGAGTTAAAAATAGGCATGATTTTTTCCATTTCAGGTGTCAGAACAAGTGGAGAGAATGATGTCACTCCACGGCTCCCAGAGCATATTGACCTCTCACCAAGCCTGCTCCAAAGTCCAGTGTGGCCACTGAGAGCCTGGGGGTGGTTGGATCCACACTCCTCCTATCACTGTGGAGTTAACACATCAGTTCTGAGGTTTGTGTTTCAAAGTATATGAAATGCTTTTAATTGTATGTTACAAATCACACTGGATGACTCCAGTGTACTTCACCCCCACTGATTTTCCAGTTGTGTCCCAGCCAGGTGTAGGGCAGGCTCCCAGCACCCCAGCAGTGTGGGTGGCACAAGCGTGCCTCCCTCCCAGGGCAGGAGGCAGCAGTTCTGGTTGCTGCTGTTCTCCAACCCCTTCTTACACCATCAGCCAACAGGACCCTCTGCTCAGAGGGGTTTTTGCCGATTTGCTGAAATACATTCCTTACAGATGAGAGTGGGAACTGCCTTCCAAGGTGGGGTGCCCCACAAAGCTTAAACTCAGTCACTGTCCTTTGGATATTACTGATGGCTGATCACTGCACCTCTGATACCAGATTCCTGACAGTTTTGTGTCTCCTGCCTGCAGTCCCTTGCCCGGCTCCTGTAGAGTCATTAACTCGGTACACATGTAATTCCTCATGGTTACTGCTGTCCTCAGAGGTCTGTAGGGTTAGATTACATTTTGAATGGAATTCCTTACTGTGCGGGTGGGGAGGCCCAGGAAGCTGTGGCTGCTCCATCCCTGGAGGTGCCCGAGGCCAGGCTGGATGGGGCTCTGAGCAGCCTGCTCTGCTGTCGCTGTCCTTG
>VXBS01009091.1:199374-308157 GCA_013400255.1 Sitta europaea
CCTCACACCGGGCACTGCCCTTCGAACCGGGCACTGCCCCTCACACCGGGCACTGCCCCTCACACCAAAGCGGGCGCTGCCCGGCAGGAGTCCCCGCACATCCACCGCTCTGCCGGCCGGCGCAGGGCTGCTCTGTGCCAGCCTGAGCCTTTACAGCCCTCACGGCCGGGACAAAAACAACAGGAAACGTAGTTTCCTGATGCCCCAGGAAGAGTTTTTCCTAGCAGAGTCCCCATACTTCAGAATGCTGGTTCCCTGGTTTGCTTTTCAAGGCTGAGAAAGGCAGAGGATGAGCCCATAGCCAAGGGCAGAGGTGACTTGAGAACAGCTCCTGCTTGTGCTGGGAGAGCTCCAAACTCAGTCTCTTCACAGGACCCCAAAAGGTTCCTGTTGGCTTGGGAGGCTCTCTGCTATGGCGAGTTTTCCCCTGAAACCCAGCCTGAAGAAAGCTATGGAAGTTGAAAGCTGTGTTTTGTCTTCAGTGTATCTTCATGTTACTGAAAATAAACCTTGAGCATGATCCACATCACCTCTGGCATCAGGTAACAGCTGTGAGCTGCCACAAGGGTTAACTAAGAGCACAATCTGCACATTTTGATCCAAACTCTTACCTCTTCACCAAAGAAGTTTATTCTGAGACCTTGCAAAGATGGGTAAGTGGCTGCAGGCGACAAGGGAAGGTCAAGGCAGTCATTAAGGCACAGGAGCCCAGCTCTGCCAGGTGCCAGAACCAGGATCCACCCACATTCAGCAAATCAGCTGCAGCTTCCCACAGCTCCATCAGACACACACTGGCAGCAGGGAGATTTGCATAAATTTTACTGGTAGGGAAGCAAAATGAAACAGGATGTATAAACAGAAAAAGAAATTAAGGGTGGTAAACATGATTGCAAGAAAGAATTTATTCATGAAACTGGAGAAGTGAAGCAAATCCGTACCTTATTTAGTTTTCCTTTTGTTTTGCTCTGAGGATGGTCAGCTCAGTTGCAGTCTGCAACTTACTAAGCTGATTCTAACTTTATAATGTAAAGTTGCCTGTCACCTGTAAATCAGAGTGGGCTCTTGAAATTTGTGAATTACATATTTAAAGTTAAGGATTTGGTCAAATGTCTTGACAGGAAACCAATTTTTATGGTTTTCTGTTCAGCATCTGTAGTTTTTTCCATGTGTTGAAAGTGAGCTCTGTGCTTCTTAGAGCTCATGATGGTTAAAAGAAATGATTTTACTCTCCTAAAAAGATCATTCTCCTCAGCCTCACCAACCTCTAGCATATGGACAATAATTTTTATGTAACTCCAAGCTTTGTGTCTCTAGGGAGTTCTATATAATTTTGAGGATTTCTCCCTCATACAGTATCTCTGTAAAAACTGGCTATGGCAAAGGGATGACAGGATGCTTCTTGGAACTGTTAAATGGAGAAACATCAGAAAAATCTTTATTTTGTCACAGAACAGGTGAGGTTTCCTACAATTTACTACTCCTTCTTCATATCAAACACAACTTTCTGAGAAACTCTCTTTAGGATCTTAACTAAGAAAAGGACAGGAATTGATAGCTGAAATGATGTATCAAGTGACTTTCTGTTGGCTGTTGAAGATTTATACTCTGGTATAAACTCCCAAACATCGGAATTTTTCTCTCACAGTCATTATCTATGATGTAGATAATTTCTTGTGTGCATACCTTCTTCTGCTTCCAAATCCATCTTATTTTGTGGCAGTGTGTAACGCTTGACAGCAAACTCACTGTTATACAAAATTAACCTCTCCTCTTCCGTATGTTGTTGTGGAGAAACACAGAACTGAGGAAATTTTGTGGTAACTCTTTAGATGTAGTGCTCTGTGTGGCCAGGGAGTGCCCCTTCTTTAACTGGGCCCTTCCCTGCTTTGTAGTTCTATTAATTTTATTTAGATTTTCTTACTGAAGCAGGCACTAACAATCCCTGCTGTGCTGCATTAGACTCTCACCTCCTCTAACGCTTTCCTGCTGATCATTATCCTTTGTTTATAGAACTTCTGCCAATTTTCCATCTTCTTGACTGCTTGTGTCAGAGGCAGTTTGAACCGAGTGTGACAGGGGCTGCTGCAGGAAATACCTCGATAAAACCCCAGCTCACAAGCCTGTCGTATTCTCTGCTCCCACTAATTTTGCAGTCCAGTACAACTGAAAGTTTGCAACCATATTTCTCCACAAGTGCACACTGTTCATTGCTCAGGGCAGTCTCTGCTGGAGCATTTGTGAATTGTGGCTTTAGGTATTGCTGATATTTTGCAGGTGTCTGAAGTAACTCTGGGACTACTGGTGCTGTCCTGGCTTTGTTCCTCTGTGGCTCGTACTGCAGTGAAGGTGATTTCTGTAGTGAGGTTCCAATGGGACAGTGATGCACTTCAATGCTGATGGAGTTCTTAGGAACTGACGTTAGTGTGAGGTCAGAATTTAATTCCCTGCTGCACAAGTGTTTATTTCCTGTGAATTTTACAGTTGAAACAGTTGTTTACAGCTGAAACAGCTTTGGACATGAGGCAGAACTCCCATGGTAATGCCTACAGTCTTATCAACAGCTCTTACCCACTGCTTTTGTTGGTTACTCTGTTGGGAGGTTTTTCATGACTATCTCACAGGTGGTCAGACACAAGCAAAACAAGCTTAGTAGTCAGACACACAGACAACAAAAATCCTTGCTGTTATTCCATGATCTGCCCCACTTTGAGAGTTTAAATAATTTAATACTATTTAGGCTCACATACTTCTCATCTGAAAGATCTTTATCAACATTATTAATCTCTATTGCTGGTAACAAATCTAATCTTTTTCTATTTCAAACCCTTTCTTCTCTCCACCCGTCAAGACATGGGGGTCAGTTTCTAGACTTCACTGGAATAGGAGCTGCAGTGACAAATATTTGCATGATAGGTTTACCAGTCTGCTCTCCCAAAAAACTGCCCACCCTTTTCTTGATATTCAAGGCACAAAGGTGACAAAACTGAGTGCAAGTTGCTTTGGTTTGGTGTCACCAGAGAAAAGTCTCATAAACACAGTCTTGGAGTGTTACTGTGATACAGATAGGAACACACAATAACACACACAACAGGGGTTCAGGCAGAGAAGAAGAAAAGAACTCCCCAGTTTATTGTTGACCTCGTATCTCTCAGTTTCTGGACAGTGAGCAGAGATTGGACAGAGAAGTTCCCACCTCTCCATCTCCACTGGGCACTTGAGAAGTCCATCAGGTGATATCTTTTACAGAGGAATGCAAACATGATTCTTGTTTATCTTACAATTCATGACAACTGACTCCACTATACTAAACCAAATCAGAAGGCTGATTTTCAGGGATAACATTGGAGTGCTGGCTCATAATTCCCATGGGAGTGAATTGCTTGGGTTGTACCTTAAGGCAGGCACAATTTCATTGCGGCTGTTACTGCTGCACATTCAGTTTGCTTGTTGGGGGCTTTTTAAGTAGAAATTGGACATTCCTAAATTAAACTTGTGCAAGAATAGCACCTCATTTCTTTAAAAAAAATGTTAAATTTGTCAAAAAGGAAAAAATTCTTCCTGTGTGTTTGCTTTGACATTGTGCCTCATCAGAGCTGGAGTTGGGGGTTCCTGTTTGCTGCTCTCTCTACCTACTGACATCCACAGCAGGATGGCTTAGCTAGGGATGCCTGTGAGGCAGCTGTTCCTGGACACCTGGATAGGGCAGGTTAGGGAAGAGAGTGGGACCACAACTGCTAGGAGATTTAAACAGATCATCAGAGCCCAGTATCTGTTTTCTTGGTTTTTTTGGTTTTTTTTTTTTTTTTTAATTACAGTATCTCTAGTAGAAAATGCAACCTATTTTTAATTAATCACTTGTAACAAGGTAAAGTCATAAATGCTGGTATGCTTTTCCAAAGGTTTATACTTTCTTGAGAAAACTGTAATATATTTCTAGTGTGCAAGAAATATGTAACAGATAATTACCTATCACAACCATAATTACCTATCACAACCCAAGTGATTTTCAATTTCACTGCTTCTTGAGATGAAATCTACTGTCTGTAACACTTGGACTCAATCAGTAAAACTCCTGGGTGGTACTACCATGTTCCAACACCTAATATTAAAGTTAGATTTAACTGTGAACCAAGTTCTTCTCTAGTACCTCAGGCATGCTGGCTGTAAAGTTTTTGGGAGCTCTGGGTGTGACACCTCTCATAGCTGGTGAGTGGGTCAGCTGTGCAGAGCTGTGCAGAGGAGCCAGGAGCCCTCTGCAGAGGCACCTGAGCAGTCTGCTTGTGCTCTATCCCTGCAGGGGTGAGTCTGCAGAGGCCACTCTGCCAGGTGCCTGCCTGTTAGATTCTTAAAAAATAAAAATATATATTTTTGTTTTTCTCTTTTTCTTGTTGTTTTCTTTTTGTTGTTCTTTCTTGCCCGGGCCTTTCTGGTGTTTCTGTGTTTGTGAGTTTTCTGTTTTCCCCAGCCCTGTGTCTGAAGAAGAGATCGAGTCATCTGCTCTCGTTTTCAGGAATTTGTTTATTCTTTGTTATCTCATATCCATTCCCTGGCCTGCCACAGCTTTCTGCAGGCCAGTGCTCTCCTCTTTGGTCTTTCCTTCATTGTCATCTTTTGTCATCTCCTTCGGTCTGTCATCTTTAGTCATCTGACTGCCCTTGGGAGGGCACTATCTTTTATACAGAAAATTACGTGTATTTTATTTATAACAATTATCCAATGTCTACTAACTATGTTACACAGTGTTCTTTTACTCTAAACCAACCTAAATGTGCCACACCACCACAGAAGATGGAGAACAAGAGGAGGAAGAAGAAGCTCAGGGACACACCCCATTGTCTCCATCTTTTCCCCCTGATCTCATACTCTAAAATCCTAAATTCTACTTTTTCACCCCGTGACATAATAATTATTATTCTATCTAAATGCTTATTTATTATAAATCTTCCCAGGACACTCAGAAGGATTTTGTGATTCCCACACCTGCCAAGCCAGGAAAGTGAGCATCCAGATCAGCAGGCAATTGCTGTGGAAAAAAGAAGAATGCATCCCGTTTGACATTTCAAGTCAGATTTAGGATTTCACGTCAGAGTAAGAGGATGCAATGCCATGTGAGCTGCCTGACAATCTATACAATCTATACATATTGAAGGGAGGGCTCGAGTGCAGAAGTGTGCATGTCATGCTCGTTTCTTCATGCTACTATCACCACCAATGCAGAAGGAAACTGCACCGCCCCACAGTCTTCAAGCAAGGGCTCCTTCTGACATGGTTTTCCCATTAATTCCCAGAACTCAGCAATGACTGGCTAGAGATTCTTTCAACACCCACACTTGACAAGCTGGAGTGATTTCCCTCCTGGAAACAATGACACCAAGGAAGATAGGCAGGCTTCAGCACGTCAGAGGATGCTGCCCACTGAAAACCTGCAGCATCTCAGGGCTAGAAACCAGGAATGTCCTTTTAACCCTTCTCTGTGTGCTCACCCAGACAGTTTGCAGAAGGGACAGGGTGCTTTAGCAAGAGGCCCAAACATGAGAATTTAATTGCACCTAAGCAGGCACATGGAATGAAGAGGCTGCAGTGTGCTGCTGACAGTTCTGAGTGGCCAGTGGTGGGAGCAACTTCAGAGTGCCACAGGATTGGACACAGCATTCTGCAGGGCTTCCATGGTATCTTATGTTTCTGATTCCTGTGTGCATAAACAGTGGGAGGACAGACAGATCTCAGGTATTTGGAGAGTTCAGTACAGTAAATTCTTCCTTTTTTTTTTTTTTTTTTCATTTTGAAAATTAGGCTTAGCTGTATGTGGGGGTTTGGAGCTTTTCATGGCTTCCTGACTCCCTTGAAGTCCACATCTTGATCAGCTCAGAGAAATTCCCATCTTTTAGCACACCATCTTTGATGGCTCCTTCTTCAAGCTCAGTCCAGCCCCCCTCACTGTCCTCCCCTGCATGGTTCAGGGCTCCTCACAGCCTCAGCTGTATCAGAAGAGTTGCTGGGGGTGGAAGGGAAGCACTCCCAGTTCCAGCACTTTGAAGAGCCTCCAAAGAGTTCCCAGAGGATGACAGCCAACGGGCCAAACTTGGAACCCAAATGCAGACGTTCACCACACGGCTCCTGCTGAGGACAGACTCTGGAATTTGGCACTGTTGCCTTGGGCTCTCCAGGATTTCAACAGATGTAGTGCATTGATTTAATGTTTAAAAGGGAACCCTGCTGTGGCTTCCACAGCTTGTTTCATCGCTTTAGAAATCAAGCAGTAACAATACAAACAATACAAGCAATTTTGTGTTATAAACAACCCCCAATGTTTAGGGAATTGGGATTAAAATAAAACATCTTCAAGACTTTTGGCATTCCCCTGGCCTCCATCTGGAGATCATTTTCTTTTTTCCAGACTCTTCCCACTTTTGTCTATTTCTGAATTTTCAGTATTTTCCTTGCAGCTTGGAAATACCTCCAATTTGTTCTTTTTTAAGCTGCACAACAACCTTGATAGAGCTTGTTGTTTTCCCCAAGTAATTCATAGCTAATAAAAATGCTATCTTCACACCTCTGAGAGAGCAGGGTTTGTGCAATGTGCACTCCACTGTGCTCCCTGCATTGTACAGTGTTCATATGCCATAAGGCAGCCCATAATAATATTAATGGGGTGACATCCATGCTTTTGTTTGTACATTCTGGGACCTGCTGCTTATCCTAGGCTCCCACTTTGAATGTGAGATGAGAAGGAGGTCATTGTGCTTCTGAAAACACTTCCAGAAACATAAAAGTGCCATGATTTACTAAATCTTCTACTAATTGGTTTCAAGGAATTGCTTTTCAGAAACATTCAAAGGAGTGTGAGGAAATAAACTGAGGTTCCTTTACCTCTACTGCTGTGTTATGGACATGATTATACCTCCAAAGAAAGATTGTAGAGCTAGAAAAGACACAGGCAGATAGAGTAGTAAAAGATATGGTCCCCTTTCCGTGTTGATGATTACATAAAGTTTTTACCTTAGGAAAAAATCTATTGAATGGGCATCAGATAAAATAGTACAAAAATCATGAATGGAGTAGAGAATGGGATTAGAAAAACATCATTTATAATTTCTCATATTTCAAGAAATATGTGGCAAACATGAAAGAAATTAAGATATGCTTTTTCAAAAGAGGAGTAGGTATAGTGGTGAGCATTCCTGCCATAGGGTGCTGTCAATGCCAGAAGTTTACCTGGATTCACACTAGACCCGTTTACAGAGGGAAAATCCAGCAAAAGCTATTAAACACACATTTTACCATCTCTGCTTCTGAGATTACCCTGTGTGTCTTAGAACAGTTTGTCAGGGAAAAGGCATATAAACTTCTGCTTTCTTACTCTTCCATCAGTCATTCAGCCCTGCTGAGGCAGGATACTGGGCTTTTTCTATCACTCTCTTTGGTTTTTCCATCTATCAGGCTGTGTTTTCTGCCACCCTAACTACCTCTGCTATTTCTACTTCCTTTACATCCTCTTCAGAGATTAATTTTTTTGGCTTGTAGTAAATCCTTACTGTGAGACCTAGAAACGACCTAGAAAAGACTTTATCAGCTTGACACCAGTCTACATTTTCTAGTTACCAGTGATCTGGGGGTTAAGAATGAAGCATCTCAAAGAACAGTTGAAATTCCCTCCCTGACAAATCAGGTTTGTTTAAGGAGTTTCCAACCACTTACTAAGTGTCATTACTATAATGGTAATATGCAAGAATTTTGCTGCTGCCACTATCTCACTTGCTCAAGTGCTTGTTGCATTTTATGCCTTTGGCTGAGTGGTGATTTTTAAAAAGTGAGGTGTTGTTACTGCAATATTGAGCTCAGCGGGGATCATGAAAAATGCCAGATGGAACAAAATTATTCTGGTTTTTGATCCACAAAGAGCCTAACTGTCAGTCATGCTGGGCATCCAGCAGCTCCCATTGAAATCAGTGGCCCCAGGCCAATACTGCAAGAAGTGCTCAGTTTAGTTCACCACATTGGCATTGCTGTGGAACCTGCCTCACACCACAGCTGAGCCTGGAGAATACAGAAGGAGATGATGGTGTCAATAAAATCAGGGCATGCAAAGAAGCCCTGGGGAAAGGCAAGAGATTGATGCCCTACTGTTCCCTCCCTTTCCTTTTGAAGCTTTTTTTTTTTTTTTGTATTTTTCATTCAAGTGCTGAGTGTCCTTTCCATTAACCACTGCTCCACTCTCTTAGCTCTATTTTGATTTAGTAGGTCCTGGAAGGAAACTGATTTGAAAAAATAAATTTGCATCTTGGGTCTCTGTCTGAAGTCATACTTGCTGAATCTTTTCTCTATTTTGCAGCACATTCTTATGAGGGAATAATCCTCGTGATCATTTTTACTTGTGGTACACTGAAGCACACGCTACAACCAGTGGTACAGTTCCTAAAAATACACTTAGGAGTCACTCATGAAGTTTATTCAGTTTGTTTAGTCTTCCAGTTTGGCCTAGTGTGTTTTTCAACCAGAAGTTCATTTTATTCTGAAGCACATCAAAATTCAAATCAAAACGCCTGAAATTAAAATAGCAAACTTCCAACTCAAAAGTGAGATTATTTGGATGTTTGTGTCATGTCCGAATTTAGCCCACTCTTGAGAACAGCAGAGCTGTGGTGCACATTCGAAGATCAAACCTAAAGATTTTATTTGACTCTCTCTCTGTATTAAGGTAGTAAACAAGTTACTGATATGTTTTGAAGAGTAAGTGTACATTCTGTTGAAGGTGGTCTGCTGCTCTCTCTGTATGAAAATAAATTGTTTGCAGAACAGGAAGATCCCTTCAAAAGATTCACAAGCAACAGAGGGTAGATAAACTTCAAAGAATGAGACTGGAATAATAAAGAAGAAGGAAAAAAATGAAAAGAGCAAGAAACCTGAAAACTTTGGTCACTGCAGCTTCTGGGTGTAATTCTCTTTCACAGATGCACTCCAGAGTACTGACAGGTTCAGATCCTTGTTAACAGAAATGTAATCCTATGCTCCCCTGTGAGCAGGAAAGGACATAAATCTACAACTCATTGAACAGAATGCTTTCTTTTAGTACCAGCTGGTTTGAATTCTGCCATCCACATGGTAATACCCTTACCTGAGATGACACCATCATTCCATGGAACTCCTGCAAAAGCGTTAAAGTAGTAGATCAATTTTTTTTCTTAGAATTTAAATTGATTACAAACATACATGTTTAAGCTCCTACCTTTCAGTCTGGACCACAATGCACTTAGGTCTGTGATGCAAAAGTCTCCTGTTTTGTGTTGCTAGGTGGAGTTGTCTGGGGGTGACAAAGGTGCTGCCAGCGCAGGTGTGTGTCCCGTGTGTGCTGCAGACCAAGCAGGAGGAGGCTGCCCCAAAGCCAGCAGCTGGGATTGTCCCCAGAGCAAAGCAAGCCCTGAAGCCAGGTGGCTGAGAACTCCCAGCTGGCCACCTGTAGCTAGGGATGGCCTGGCTGGAGGAGCCAAATCTGCTGTTTTATCCCAACGATTTTGGAGGCTTGCATGCAGCTCCACAAAAGGGAAAACCAGTGGGAATTAGCATGATAGCAGATTTGGATTTTGCCAGGCTGTTTGCTTTATTTTTCGATGTCATAGAGCATTGTGAACGATTTCTCCAGATTTTCAGACCTCCTTCCAGCTATGGAGGTGGACTGTAGGAACTTCTGGCAAGTAGCTGCCACGTAGGAAGCTTATACTGGAATGTTCTAACTGTCCATAGGCAGGTTTTAGCTTGGACAGGATATTTTGGGTGTGCTGGTGCCAAAGTGCAGCTTGGTGTCAAAACTCAGCTTGTTCTTTAGCCTTCCTTCAGCCTTGCTCTGTACCTGGAAAAGGTGCTCTGTGCAAACTGCTGTTGTCACAGTGTTGCTAATGAGCTTTTACTCCAGTGGGAGGCACTGAAAGGGCCTGGCTTTTTTCACCTGGCTTTAATAAGTGTGTCTACACATGAAACACAGATGAGAGGAGTGATGGCTAAATCCAATTTACAATATTGATAGTTGGCAGCTGATAAAGAGGTGATGTGTTCAGAACTAGGCTTTGTATTTTACCAGTTTTGATTTTGTTTTTGTTCAGCAAACAAGCAATTTATGCTATCACACAGGATTTTTTTCTCTTTTGTGGGGACACGATGCAGCCTTTTCACTTTGTGGACAGTGTTTTGAACATTCAGAACCATTACTCAGGTTTTCTTCTGACTCTTAGCTAGCTAAAGTTTTCTATGTATAATAACTATCCATCCATCCAGCTTCCAGGAGTGGCTGTTGAAATATCCAGGCACAAATCCTGAAGAGAGTAAACAGAGAAAAACATGCTCTTTATTTCATGAATAGATGAGCCCTGAACTCTTCACACAGCCAACTAAATGTAGCATCTCCTTTTGAGTGCTCTATCTGTCCTGCTTACACTGACACGCTGTACTCTGACTCTTGCTCTGGGCTGATGGTTTTTCAGGCTCTCAGCACTGAGTCTAGAGCTTGGAAGAGGCACTCACCAATGAACTGGCTGCTGCCCAGCAAGCAAAGGGGATCTGCCTGCATGGGGTTATTTGTCTCCATAAATGCACACTCTATTCAGTGCTGACAATTCCCGCAGTTTTATGATATGGTTCAGTATTTAGCCCTGGCCTAAGAGCCAGGCCTGGGGTGTTGTGTGGGATGTGTAGAGGTCATATGGTTGTAAATGTAAAGTGGGATGGTTTCCATATTGGGGTACAGTGGTTTGGAAGCACCAAAATGTAACAGCAAAGTTTTCCTAGAAATTTTTCACATTAAAAATCCTACCACATATTTTTTGAGATGGTTTCTGGTGGGCTGAAGTTGACAATTCTTCAGTCATCTGTTTCCAGCGAAACTGTGGTAAAGGCAGAGCCTGCCTTGGCAGTGCCTGCAGCTCTGAGCTCCACTGTGCCCGGATCCAGCACAGAGTTAGCAGCACAGTGCTCCTCCATGGTGCTCTGGGCTCACTGGCCTGGCAAATGGCTTGCACTGGCCCATCCCAGGGCAGCTGCAGCTTCTGCTCAGCACAAACGAGGTTACGGGATGTGATGGCTTTGGGGGCAGAAAGAACACGGGCAGAAGTGTCCTGCCTGCTGAGCTGGCGGAGGAAGCACTGCCACACACGGAGGGAATTTGTTATCTCCCCTCCTCACCCTGCAGTTCGTGCCAGGCGGATGGGGACTGGGCAGGGTGGCCGGCGGGTACGGGGTCATTGTAGCAGGTATTGTAAAATAAAGAGAGTGAGCACCCCAAAACAAGTCTGTGGGCCGTGCAGGGAGGGTTTCGCTCTCGTGAGGGGAGATGCGGGAGCTATTAACCTCACAGCTGATTCACAGCTTTAAGCCCTGTAGCATCCCCAGCGATCATCTAATTTGATTTCCCGTACAATGTAAACTGTGGAATTTCCCTGGTTTAACTCCTGCCTCGCGCACCTCCTTGATACCATCGAGAACACGCCTGTTAGAGATGTGTCTGGTGGCAATTTCCACACTTCCAGCGGTGGCGACTCCCCGTGGACGTCGCCGGTCGCGTGCAGCGCAGGTGTGCGGGGACTGTCCCCGCGCGGTGTCGCTGCGGGGCCGCGGAGCTGCGGGAGAGGAGGGATGCGGGAGATGCGGGAGATGAGGGAGATGCGGGAGATGCGGGAGATGAGGGAGATGTGGGAAATGAGGGAGATGTGGGAGATGCGGGAGATGCCGGAGCTGCGGAAGATGAGGGAGATGCCGGAGCTGCGGAAGATGAGGGAGATGCGGGAGCTGCAGGAGATGAGGGAGCTGCGGGAGCTGGGGGAGATCGGGAGCTGTGGAAGCTGAGGGAAATGCTGGAGATGCTGGAGATGCGCTCGGCCGCGCTCTGCTCTGCGGTTCCCGCTCTGGAGAAGCGCCCAGCGGGAAGGTTTTGAACAACTGGGAAGCTCTGCAGACGGTGTGCGCTGTCCGTTAGAGCTGTGCTCTGCTCTCCGTAATTCCAGGAAACTCAGAAATTGCCGCTTTTTACCACCTGGTCAGGAGATTTTGATGTGACATTTTTTCCAGTGACGTGATTTTAACTTGAAAGTCCGTCTGCTTTTTCACTAGGGTAGTTTATCCATAATCCCTGTGATATTGTAAAGCATAAAACGAGCTAATAATCTGTTGGGGAGCACAGATTTCCCATGCTTAGCCCATTCATTCCCAGGAAGTTTTCTGTCTGCAGGTAGCAGTGCAACACATGCTGGAAAAGACACGCCGCATTCGGGATGCCGACGATCCGGCTGCAGAGGGAGCCAGTCTCCAGGTAAAATTCTTCATCCATACGCCCTTTCCCTGACAGGTTGCTTTCAATGTCACAGACAGGACTAGTGAAAATCTAGTTTTCCCCGAATATATCTTGTCTTGTTCCCCACAAGGCTGTTTTCCAGGCCGAGTTTGAGGACTGAGGCTGTTTGTCTGGGATTTTGCTACAAAGGAGGGGGTGAAACAGCAGTTTTGAGTGATGAGCCAGTCAGCCAGAGGTGTTGGCTGAGCACTGCAAATGTGAGCAGCAGCACACAGAGCTGGTGCAGAGGGTCTGGAGCAGCCTTGGCTGAGGTGGACAGTTGCTGCACAGATGGCTGGAGCTTGCCCAGCACACACAGTGCAGTCAGAGCTACTCAGACCCACCGCATGTGCTTGAACTTCTGCAGGCAAATGCAGAACTCAGAGACCCACCGAGGGCCACAGAGGCAGATTAGTTTGGGGATCACATGGTTTCCCCTTTGCTTCTTCCTGCTACAACATGGTGGTAGCAGCTTGCTTTGTGTCCCTTGGAGCCTGGCTACTCCACAGCCCCAGTTCAGAGCAATGTGTTTGCTTCACTAGCTCTTAAAAGGCAACTGGAGCAGAAAGCAGAGAAAACTCCTCTCAGCTGGGCAGTACTCAAGCTGCTCTCTTAGGGGTGGTGGTGGCTGCCAGCTCCATGTCCCAGTTCTGCATCCTGGGCTCTGCCCAAGCAGAAATCTGTGGAGGGCAGGAGTCTGTATCAGCTCCCAACCCACAACACAAGGCAGTACTTAGTTTTCCTCTGGCTTTGGTTGCTTGGCCCCTGAGTGAGTGTTCATATGCGAAGTGTTTTAAATCTATGTGGATTTGGATTCCTCTTCACCATGGAAACACATAAATGACATAAAATGACAAGTGAGCAAAGGCTGATAGTGCCAGCAAGTAAGATGCAAAGATTTTGTCCTTGGCTTGGAGGATGCTGTTCCTGTTTGATGGAGCTCCCGTGGCCCACATGAAAGGATTCAGTGTTGCAAGGGCATGGTCTGCTCCACAGCCAGCAGGCCTTTGCAAACAGTGCACTGGGAGGAGTATCATGTCTTTATTTCTGAGGCATGTTGGGCTGAAGGGATTTCTGTGGTCACACAGGTGGTCAGTGGCAGAGATAAGAGCAGATCTCTGTATCTCAGCCCCAGGCTGTAGTTCCCAGTGTGTGTTCGTCTCATGGCTCTGCATAGCTGAGCCCAGCTGTGACCCATGCTGGGATTTCAAATCCTTCCCTCATGTTTTTCCTGCATGAGCAAGCATATAGAACCTCTTTTCCATTTTGTCTCAGTCCCAACAGCCAGGAAATCATCATTTTGTTTTGACCTTTTTAACTTCAGCTTTAACTTTTGCTTAAAAGTGTTGAAAAAAACAATATAACATATCACAATTTAACACTATCTAGTTTTCTGCTTATATCATTAATAGCGAGAAACTATTGAAACCAAAGCTTTTAACGGAAAAGCAAGCCGTTTCAGGGGCAGTTTGTTTCAGGCTGCGGTATTAAATACATATAGGAGTAGAAACCCGACTGCAAAGAAGTTGAAGCAGGAATGAAGAAGTTGAAGCGTTTAACCACCTCGGTGTCGTGGTTGAACGAAGCCCATTTCTCGGTGTGCGCCGGGCTCTGGCTCTCGGGCCGAGCTGCGGCAGCGCAGGATCCGCTCCGCGCATCCCGCNGCGGGGCCGGGAGCGCTCCGAGCGCGCTGCGGCTGATCCTGCGGCGCCCGCAGCTCCTCTTGGCTGTGCATCACCAGCGCAGCCCAGGCTGCCGGGCACTCGCGCTTCCACAGCGCCCAGAAATGGGAAATTTCCTCAAGTTACCTGAAACAAATTTCCTTAAGTTACGTGTCGCGCATCCTGCGCAAACAGCTGATGAAGGTGAGGTGAAGAAACGGGGCAATATTTTGCCCCAAAATAGGGCTCCCTGCAAGACTTCCTCCAGACACTCTTCGGCTCAAGCCTAGGAGGCAAAGAAAACATCTGCACTGTGAACTTCTCTCCAACAACGCCTTGCTGGGGATTGCGGGCTGAGCTGCTGCTCGGAGGAGCCCCAGGAAAAGAAATACCTGCTCCTGAAGGATTCACATCCCACAGAGGCCTTCTCCAGGACACAGTTAACCAGGGCCACCTGTTGAGCAGTGAGGATGTGATAAAGCATTGAGGTTCTGTGCCTTCAGATGTACCACCAACCCCACTAGCATCCATTTGGAGACTGTAGAATAGTGTGTGTGTACATGGAACTGAAATTAAGCCAGGGTAGAGAGTTTTACTTTAGTTTGTTTTTTGTTTTGGTTTGGTTTGGTTTGGTTGGTTTTTGTTTTTTTTTTAATCTAGGTAAGACTGGGAGCTCATTTCATAGACTGCAATTCCTTATGCTAACTTCTCTCAATGCAGAGCACTTGGCCCTCTGGCCTGAAGTGTCTTTTGACATACAACTTGTACAAAGCCATAAAAAAAGCCTGATGTAGCAGTGTAATTTTATAACATTCACACATCTGTTTCCACTGACAGCTTTGAAGCCCAGTAAAATGGCTAAGTTAGAAAAGAAAAAGAGGAAAAAAAACACCTCCGTGGTTGTAGAAATATGACTAATGCCCAGACCTGCCTGTACTTGTTAAAATGTGTTAGAATGACAATGTTAACAGCTTGGCCAAACATCAGAAAATCACTGCTTTGTCTAATGTTATTAGCTGAGTTATTCAGTAAAGGCAGAGCTGGAAAAATAGTGATGCTTCCCTGGGCCTCAGGGAGGAGTGGCAGAGAGATGCTGGAAAGAACCTGACCCCTTGCACAGGCTGCCCATGCTGCTGCCACCCTGTTGTGGTGGCCTGGTGGCACTGGGTCTGGAAAGCTTCCTGCATCTCTCAGTTGGGAATTTGGAAGGTGTGCACACGAGGGACCCTTCCTGGATGGCGCCCCAGAAAGAACCAAAATGACACTTTTTATTTTGCTTGTGAGGCCATCTTCGGGCTGCACAGGTATGTCCAGAGTTGCCAGCCACTGAAAATGAGCTGCATGCCTGACAGTCACTTTCAAATGCCCCACATCCCTGAGGGTGGGATTGTTTTTGTAAGCCCCCATAAGCTTCTGTGGTTTAACTTGGACATTTATATTTCTGCAGCATTGACACCAACAGCGGGATCTGTCTCTTTGGTGTTTGCCTTTGCATGCCTTTGGGAGGTGAAGGAATTGATCCTTGGCTTTGTGCTTCACAGTTGTCCTAAAATGCTGTGCTCTGCCTTTGGAACAGGCTCTGTCATGCCTGTCTTCCAGTGAGGCACAGCTCCCACCTGCCTGGTGAGAGAGGGCACATCCACTGGGTTGTGTTTGTGCTGAATCCTGTCCACCCAAATGTCATTTCCTGAGCAAAAAGTGATGCAGCAGAGGGGATCTGTGATAAAACCAGAGGTGCTCTACACTGCAGTTTCACCTTCCCTGGAAATGGCTCTAGGAATAAAGGACAGTGCTTCAAACAGCCCTTGCTGTAGGCATGTAATTCATTATGCTCTTCATGCAAGGACACATTGAAATTCAGTTCAAAGAGAAAGGAAAACCCTCCTGCACTAAGCAGAGATCAGATTATTTGGCAAGCACAAAAACCTTTTGAGTAATAACTTTTCTGTGGAGAGTCAGATGGTTTCTATATGCTATAGTCCTAGTTTCCCTTGAACTGTGTAATTCAATTGAGGTGCCTCACTCAGCTTTTAAACCATTCCATGCACAGCTGTATTCCCAGGCTGGCAAAGCCACTGAGCACCTCTTGCAGGGCCAGTATCTGTGGCATTTGGCCGTGGTCTCCAGGAGAGGCAGAATCTCTGTCATTTTATGTGCACAGGGTATGACACAGGCCAGGTGACAGAGAATTCAGATCAAAGCCAGGAGAGCACACTGCTTAACTGAACTGGTAGTGAAGAAACACAGAGAAATAAGCAATTGGCCTGAAATAGAAATAGCAGAAGTCAAGAAGATGTTATGGTAGCTGGTACAGTTTTTCCTCTTTTCAGCAGAGCTGAAAGTTTAATTGATTTAGTAACTGAGAGTGACAGGGAGGATGCTGATGGAGCAGAGGAGAGCTTTGCAAGAGAATGGGAAAGAAAATGTATTGCATTTACTTATATTGGTAACTTCCTAAAAATACATATAGACTGGGGTAGCAGATCCAAGCTGCTCCCAAGTACCAAACTGTGTTTCTAAGCCAGATGACAGCAAGAAAGGGAAGCACAATCAGGAATTTTTGTATTTTTTGTTAAGGCGAATCAAATAATTCTAAGCCTAATTTATGTTGACGGATGAATTTCTACTTTATGTATTCAAACTGTGCACCAGAGAAGACTAAGAAGTCAAAAAATCTTATGAAAAATCTTACCAAACCCCTTTTGTTGAGAGTCCTACTTGATATTCTCTTAATTAGGCAGGAAGGAGTAAGTCCATCTCTCAAGGAGGCTCAGAAGGAATTCCTGTGCATAGTTATTCATGAAGAATGCTGCAGCTCTTCTTTCTGAACACGGATCCAGAGAGGAAAGAGAGACAAAGTTCCACGTGTGCAGCAGACCTGTACAAGGAAGGTCAGTGGCTGGCAGGAATATGGGAGGGGGGAAGAAAGGTGAGAAGAATCTTTCAAAAATCAGTGATCGCCTCTGCCTAGAGGTCACAAGTTCCTTTCTCTTCTGCTAATTAGTAGTTGCTACAGTGGAAGTGCATATTCTGTCAGTCTGAACTTAGTTAGCTGAGAAGCTAAACTGTGCCTTTTAGGTATTCTTTTTAGGGTAAACTCTTCCTACTTGGCATGCTTTATTATCTTGGGATCCATCCTTCAATGACTTGATATTGTGGCGAATTTCCTGTGTTCCAGCTGGGATCACAAGTGTGTCCAGAAAAGCCAATTGCTTTCCAGGATATGCTAGCATTGAGGGCACACTGAACAGGTGGATCATGATTTGTTTGTACTGTCTGTATGTCCTATATATCTCTATGCTTCTTATTTATCTTTATATATATTTATTAATTCAAAGACCATTTACAATGATTCCCTTTATTTAAACCTCCTCTGGATTCTATCAGCTTGTTTGTGCCTCCAGGAAAATCAATCTGTGTTGGGTACTGAGCACAGCTGCAATAAAGGAGAAAGAAATAAAGCAGGCAGTGAAATACGAGGCGCTCTCTCCAGAAGGGAAAGCAGAAGCCTCAAGCCAAAGTCCAAAGGTTACACACGGTGGTAATGCTCTTATCTAACCTGGTTATACCTGGTGCTTGCAGGTAAATGGATTGAGCCATTCTGCAGTCATGAAATGAGCACAGCAGGGCCTGATGAGCCTCACTGCCACCCCGTGCTCCACCTGACATTGCAGCAGCACACACAGAATCCTCCAGGGTACAGCTGCTGCCTGGGGCCCCATCCTGTCTGGGCATCCCAAAATATCAGGGCCTCCTCAGTGGAAGGGCTGAGGAGAAAATGTGAAACCTCCTGGGCTCCTGGCTGAGGGACTTCTGTCAGATGTTCAGATCACAAACCAGCACTTCATAAAAACACAAACCTTGACTTGGTTATCACAGGGAGAGATAAATCCAGTTGTTACAGGGATTGATAACATTCTTGAAATAGAAGAATGGAAGAATTGATGCTTCTTTTAAAGACATCTTGGCTTGCTTCTTGGTCTGATTTTCAAGCTTTTTCGTTCACTTGCTGGCAGAGAAGTTTCTACTCCTTTGGCTCTTGCTAAGGCCTCTCTACGCCTAGAGTTTCCTATACTATATTTTCTTACATATTTCCTCTGTTTTCCCTTGAGTCGGGCTGTGCACTCTCTCAACACCAGGGCTGTTTCCTAGTTTTCAGCAGAGCTGAGCAGCACATGCTGAATCTAGAGTTCCAGCTTCTCCTTGGGTACTTTTCTAATGGCTGAAGGGAATCTTCATGTTTCACCTTTGAACAAAAAAGCTTAAATATTATACAGAATTCCTCTATTTCTCTTTGCTAAAGAAACTGGGCACCCTCAGTCCCCACTGCCTGGTTGCATGGCTATTATTTGGGCCCTCTGAGGGTGACAAAACCCCAGAGATCCCCTCTGTAATGGTGACCATCTCTTACACAGAAATACTCGTCTGTCCTGCCTGTGGGTGGCTGACAGGAGCTCCAGGGAACGCCTTGTTTCCTCAGCCCTGAGTGTGTGTCTGGAGGGCTGCCAGCCCCACCAGCCCCTGTTCCCCTGCTCTGCACTCTCCCAGTCAGGAGGGGCTGGTTGCTGGGGCTGACAGACAGGTCCAAACTGGGCAGAGCTATCTGCACAGCTTTTATTTCCTTGCTGCCCTCCCATCCATCTCCCTTCACAGGAAACCTGTGGGCAGCCCCAATCTTGAATTCTCCACCCCCACCCAGATCTTTCTTCTCTGTAAATCTGTCTGCTGCTGCATCCACAGCTTTCCCATGCACAGACACACCCAAGAAAACCTAATTTGTGCAGAAACTTCTGATGTTGGTAGTGGCCACTTGCAATGAGCCATCTACTCAAACACAGAGAGCTCTGCACCCGTTCTCTCAGTATTTCAGGTATTGTCTGATGTTCTTCTCTCCTTCCACCACTCAGTGGTCCACTACCAGCTTATTGGCAATATAATATTAATTCATAATAATGAGCACCTTGTGTTTGTTCCTCAGGCAGGTCCTCTGGGTTCATTCCTCTTTCTCAGATACATTTCCAGCTGCATCCAGCTGACCACCACCGACTTTGGCTCTGCCCTTTTATGCATCTGACTAGAAGTGGTGGAAAATCCTTTTCCTCTGCAGCTTCCTGGAACAGCCTTTACCCTATCCCCTGTTTCATCAGCTTCACCTTCAGATCATGGCTAATCCCTACAGCTAATTCTTCCTTTCCATTGCTCTTCCAGTACCTTCAAGCTAATTTCCTCCATTGTGCTTCTACTTACTCCTTGGGTGCTACAGGTTGCAGGGGTAGAGGGTTCTCCTCCCACCTCCTCCCAAGCTAAGAAACCACACTGGCCTAGGGCAGGACACATGGAGAGCCTTCCTGACCACCTGTGTGGGTCCTCTCAGTGGCTCGTGAGCTCTTAGCCTTGCTCTCTTGGGGTCCCTGTTTCCTTTGTGCCACTTCCAGCACTGATGTTCTTAATGGGAAGATGGGGTTTTTGCATGGAATAAAAAAATTGCTAAGTGGATTCTATTGCTCTGTCTGAGTGCTCTGCATGCACTGCAGTGGAGAGGAATTGTGGAGCCTGGTGACCAAGGAATAGCCTTTCAGAGAAGGGCCCAGGTGCAGAGAAAGATTCTGCAAAAATGAGGTGGGGGGGCTAAGGTCTCAAGACACCCCTTTCATGTAATTACTGCTCACAGGATGCTGTCCTTTGTCACCTGTGAGATATGTGAAAGCAGGCCAGGAAAACAAGAGTTTGGAGGAAGTTTTGAGTTTGCTCCACATCTCCCTGTTCCTCTGTACTTATCCAGAGCCTGCCCCTGGGGAGTCTTGGGGCACCTCCCAGTTATTACTCACCACCTCCTCCTCCAAACAGGAGATCACTGAAGGAGATAGGCAGTGTGAACCCTGCTGAGACTGGTTCTGTCTCCCACATTACTGCTGGTAACTGGAGGTGAACTGCACCATCGAGTTTGCACCCGTCGTGGTGTTCTGGTGAAAAAGCTTAGCTTAAACCCTTTAGATATAATCAAAAATACCATATAATCATAGTAAAACCAATACAGATATTTCACAAAGAAGCCATCAGATTCTCTGCACTGTGGCATGCTGTGATATGTGTGCACAGTGGTTGAATCTAGACCTTCACTGTCCCTGTTAAACCTAATGGGAGAGCCAAACAATAACAAGACCCCATTCCCCCCTTCATCTCCTCCAACTAACACAAAGATGTGTCAAAAAGGAAGAGGTCTTAACCTGGATACTGTTCTTGTCCATTTTGTCAAGTAGGAACATTTGCTCACTAGGAAGTTCAACATCACAGTGATGCACTTAATATGAAACCCAGAACTGCACACTAAAATAGCACTGAGTCTGAAAAATATAAAAACTAAAACTTTAAGGCATCAACAGGTGAAAGGATAAGATAAGACAATTATCTTGGAAAAAAAATTAAACCTCTGATAACACTGCAGAGAACATATGATTTAAGCTGAAAGGAATTTTTAGAAGTCTAGAAAAACACCCCCCACCTTATTCTTTGGTCTCTGCCAACAGAAAAAAAATTTGGAGAAGCACCTTTAAATATGGCTAATAAACTTACCTGCTTGGGGCAGGAAAAGAAATCAGTTAGCAGCTTGTCAAACCCCTGGCAAAGGCAGCTGCTCGTGCAGCTCAGTGCTCTGTTCAAGCAGAGGAAAGTCTGACAGCTGCTTCCACACCTGTCTGCTGGAGGTCCAGCAGGCAGAGCACCAAGGTGCATTGCAAGGCAAGGACTAATCCTCTCATTGACCTGCACAAGTAAGAGGAATGAAAAGGGACTTAGACGTTAATCACAGCTCCTGCACCTTTTTCTCTGATGGCCCCAAGCACCATCCATAGTGGGACACTGCCTTTAACAGAGTTAGGAGACACCTATGATGCCAAGGGCTCCAAAACTGTGTGTGGACATCTCTTAAAGCTGATAAAGAGGTTTAAAAGCAGATTTATGGAAAAAAATATTGTTTTTTGGCTTTCGGCTCCCATTTGGTAACATCAAGGTTACACATTTATGCTCTTAGCTCTAAGATAGTGAAGGGGTATGCAAAGCAGTATTTTTGAAATGCACCAACTTAAACCTATAATGGACTCTGAATGCACCTAAACCCACACATCTGTGGAAAGGTGGCTTGAGAAATCCTCAGTGATGGGTAAATTGGAAGAAGTCACTGCACTCAAGTGTCTTTGCTCACCTGGCTGTTCCAGATACTCTTCTGGCCATTGCTCTTTTTGCCTTTTCTCTCTCTCCCCAAAATGGAGCTGACAGCTCTTCCTCTGTCAGGGAGGCTACACGGTGCCTTGCCGAGCATGACTGTCTCCCCAGTGAAGCACACAAGAATGGAGTCTCCAGCAGCCCTTCCCTTAAGCTTAAAGAGGCTATGCCCCAAACTAGAAAGAGCTAATAAAAAGTAAAAAAGGAAGGAGGGTTGGTGGGGGGAAACCCAGACCAAAAAGCAGCAAATTATATTTATCTAGGTGAATGTTTGTCTGTTTTGCTGTAGCTGTAGCTTTTATTTTACTCTGATTTTCCTTCCTTCTTCTGATGGACAGTGTTTCGATGGTGGTAGTCTTTAAATTATCCTTTTCCTCCCTTTTTCCTATTTTGTATCCAGCTTTGCATTTTCTTTGAAAAGCAATGCCCTGCTATTAATTTTCTCACAGCCACTTGCACTCTGGGTTTGTACAGTTTTCCTTTTCCTTTCACTCCCAGTACAGTCTCTACCCACTCCCTCCTGCCCTTACCACCTTCCAGTGTCCCCAGCACAGCCCCAGCTCGGAGGAAGCATCAGCAACCACAGAACAACTCACAGCCATTAACCAGTTAAGTGTCACACCTCCCTACAAGGCAGGTAATTATTTATGACCATTTCGAAGCTGCCTCTGTTTGGGGTAACAGATTGTTCAGCTCAAGGGGCCCCACACAACAATAGCAAGGCTGCAAAAGGTCGGGGTTGGGATGAACAGCCAGGGCTGCCTGTGGGGACTGCAGACATCTGCTAACACATTGCTGAGCTCTGAGCCCTCCTCTTACTCCTGGGTTTGTGAGTGTGAAAAGGCTCCTGGATTCGTAGGGTAAAATAGGCTGTATCTTAAAAAAAAATATATTAAAATCCACATAAATGTCCACGGGTCACAGATGGATTCCGTGCTCCCCAAAACTGCACGGAGGAACTCCTCTGCTCCCTGCACACCAGCCCAACCCCACGCTCCGCCAGGGAGGGGCTTGGCTCCCACCGAAACCAGCTCCGCAAAAACTGCAGGTGACACCAGCCGGGGACTGCCAGCCCGAAATGCACCGTGACATTTTCCCAAAGGTGGAAGATTTATGGGTTCAACCTAAATTAATTAAGAAGCAGAACCTTAATTAAGAAGCAGGTTGCTTCTGAAACAGCTTACAAACTTCAAAGGGCTGAAGCCATATACTTAATGGGAACAAAGAAGAGAAAACAGGGTTAAGACAGCCCATATCTGTGCCTTGTTCTCACCCCATTCATCTCGCACACGGCAGGGTGGGGGTGCTCTCCTGGCATTTTTAAAAAGCAGTGGAACATCTGCCACCCAAAGGAGAATTGGGGAATGTGGGAGGGGCACGTGGTTTATTCAAAAGCCACTGCTCCCCCATGGAAGCAGATGAGCCAGCTGTACTTCTTTTTTTTCCCCTACCAAGTCCTGGTCTTTTTCCCATTGATTTCATTTGATCCAGGACATCCCTCTTATTCTGTTTTTTTCCCTAGCTAGGTGGTTTTACTTTGCGAATGCAGGAGGCAAATTGAACTTGTTTCATCCTCTCGTCATAGCAGGTACAACTCTAAGCTGAGGGGCAGGTGGTTTAAGAAAAACAAGAAATTAGTCTCTTGAAATCGTGGCACACTTTTAGAACCTCAGTTCCCACAGAGCTCAGTGTCCTGGAAGAAACAATCTCAGCTAACTCCTGTGCTCCTCAGCCAGTTCTAGTTGCTCAGCTAATGAGTATTTGTACCATTTATTCTGTGGTATTTTGAAGAGGTTCCTGCTTCTGGAATTAAGAGAGATGGATGGCTTTTCCCATTGTAATGGTGTGGTTTAAATGATGCTTCAAGAAAATCCACCACGGTTTCTTTAGGAAGACATGCAGGCAAGAACTGGGATGATGGACTCTTCATTGAACACAGCTTCCAGATGTGTCAGCCTCCAGTGCCATCCCCCAGGCTTCTGCAAATCCTGCTGCATTTCCCCTGCATCTCCAGGAAGGGAGACAGGCATTGCTGCAAGCCTGGCCTTCTGCTATTTTGGAAAAGGGTTTTGAAAGCTACACCCAACATTAAGAAGAGATTGATGTAAGAGATTATGACAAATGCACAAAACACTTTCATTTTCTTTATTTTCAATTGATACTGTATGAATACAAAGTTTCTAGAAAGCTACAAAAATTCTACCACTTTATCAAGAAGGCATCAAAATGTGTCACTTTGCAAAGACATGAAAACACCTGCAGTAACTGACACAAAAATAGCATTTTTAGAGTGATGAAATAATTGCACTTAACTGTCATGGATATTAAAGTTATCACACATATGTACCGCGAAAGCTAGAATACATTTTTTTTTTTTTTTACAAAGCACTTTATAAAAAAATTCTCTGCACACAAAACCTATAATTTTCATATTACTATCATACTAAAGATAAATTCACTTTAAAGCCAACACTTAAAACATTTTAAACAAAAAAAAAAAAAGGTACCAGTACCTACACACAGACAATAACAAATACAAGAATACTGTACTGCCAAGAGGTTTGACTGAAACTCCTTTTGAAAGCTTCTGCAAATACGTTAAGAAAACATTGGAGAACATTCAGTTTTTTTCCAAGAGCCTTCCCTCACTGTCTAACCTAGAGGTACTTTATCATCAAAAGGCAAGTTCTACATCAAAAGTTACCAGCAGCAGTACAATATTAAAGTAACCACTGACCATATATGAATATGCTTAAGTCACAAACCCATTTTATACACATTACACAAATAAACATAAAGTGAGAATTCCATTAAGTCATTTACAAATGTGAACAAATGCACATGGCAAAAAAACCCCAAAACAAAACAAAAACCCAACCTGTTTTACATAAAATGTACTGAAGAATTAAAGGCTATTCAGGTTTTCAATGTTATAAAATTCTTTTGTCTTTTTTTTTTTTTTTTCAGGCACATATTGTATTTTTTGTCTGCAGTCATGAGCCTGAATCAGAGGCCCATAAAACAAAACAAAGAAAAACTAAAACACATATTCTGTAAGGAGGTAACAGGGATCCATCTCCTTTTAGTCAACTGAGTGCATTTAAGATTTAATTTACACACTAAAACTAATTACATGATCTCAGCAAGAATGACCTGAAAAGTTAAAAGATGAAGATGTCCAGAGTGTTTCCTGTACTTTGACTTATCCAGCCTCAATCTTTCTTGGGGGGCTAAACATCTGGTTATGAAAGATAAGAGGGGGAAAGGAGATCATCCTGAGCGAAGGACAAAGCCGGGCTCCACTCCTGCCATCCGCCCGCGCCCGGGCACGCGCACCCTGGGGGAGAAGGGAATGGGGGCACACCTGGGCTCCAGGGTGACTGACTGGGGGGAGAAGGGAATGGGGGACACACCTGGGCTCCAGAGTGACTGACTGGGGGGAGAAGGGAATGGGGGCACACCTGGGCTCCAGGGTGACTGACTGGGGGCACAGGCACCTCCCGGGGCTCCGGCAGCAGGCACGCCCCGGGACTCGCAGGGTTAAAATAAATAGACACGGATTAGCTCGTCAAATGTCGTATCTGCCTCGGACTGGCCAGGTACTTACATTCAACATCAATGTACACCCTTCATTATCCCCAGCAGCCCAGCCCGGGGGACACGGGACAAGCTGCTGCCAAGCTGAGCTGTAGCTGTGGCGGAGAGGGAAAGTGAGAAACAGGCATTGGATCTGCAATTCCTTCAAAATAGTGGTGCAGTACCTAGACAAAATCAGTTTGGAATTCAAGTAAGTAAAACTACATTTGCTAGTAGTAATATTTAACAGCCCCAAATGGTACCATTATGCTTGTTTGAATGAGACAGAGGCATAGTTTAATCACAAACATTGACTAGTACAGCCAAAATGTTTGGCAGTAACTGAAAAAGTATGTTCTGCTCGTGGGCCAAAAGTGTCTTTGCCCTACCTCAGTCTCATTGAGTTCAACAGGATTAATTGTCTTATAGAGGTAAGTAAGATTTAGACCTTGAAGGAATAACAAAAATAATATTTTAGAGAAAGGGAATTTGAATCATCACAATATTTACCACACAGTGTCACAATATTTCTCTCTATAAAAAGTTAATCTTAGTTTTCATCAAATACTTTAAAAATCAAGTTAACATTGTATTCACAACTATATAATCCCTCTGACAGCTTTTGGTTTTGCTGATATTTGTTCTTTCTAAAACTGTTAAAATGTTGCTCCTCTTCCCATTGATTTCAGTTGTGGTGGAGAGTTATGGCCCCCGTTCACAGAAGGTATCAAATACAGACACATTATTAAGAGGAGCTCATTTTTGTTTTTCCCAAGACATCAACTGGGAGGAAAACAAAACAACTCTGTGTTTTGGGTTGTGCTGGCCAGAATTTCCCCACCAGCACCTTCATCCACAATGCTCACACTCAACATTTCAACATTTAAACCCACACGATTGCATTGACCCTCGCTACGCTCAGTTCTCCATGTTCCTCTTGTTTTATGCATCTGACCTTCAGCATGCACAACTTTGTAAACATAATCTTCTGTCTAAGCAAAGAATCTTCACAGATACCAAAATACCACTGGAGGAGATTGATGAAGCCATGTGTGTCCACTGAAATTCTGTAGGATATGGATCTTTCATTATGCAGATGCGTGACCAGATGAAGAGATTATAAATGGGAATATTTTCATTTTTATATCACAGACAAATCAGTTGCTGGTTTGCAATGCTGTCAGAAATGGCAAACAGTAGAATTTTCTTCAGCAGGCTGATCATTAGCAAAATCCCTTTGCTATGAATGGTGCTCTTTTGTGAATGGAGGCCTGTAGATTCAACTTATTCCAATAAACCAAAGGCATTACGGTGATAACTAAATATTTTTGGTCTCTCTACAAATTGTCACTATTATGGCAGCACTTTTCTAAGCTGGAATTCCAAACCAAAGGCACTTTCATGCTAGAGTGCAGAAGAGTCACAATTAATTATTTGGTCATGAAATTTAAAAAGGCAGCATTCATTAATACAATTCACTTTTCACAGAGAACTAGGGATCTGTAACCTTTCCTTTTGGTATAGGCATCTCACTGCAATGGGACTGACTTGTACTGACAGCTGGTTTAGACCAAGCAGTCAAAGAGCATTTCTGAGGGGAAAAATACAGGTATTTTAAAAATGGAACCAATTAAGAAAAACAATGTATAAAATTTAATGTTAAGAGGCTAAAAGGTACTTCTAATATAATGCTAAGGCACTGCATATTGTAATGCTTTGGCAGCTCTCAATTAAAAGGTTCCTACAAAAAAGTAACAGTAACAAGATAAGTACTTCCAGCTTACAAAAGAGCTCACAGTTTACAGGCAGCCTGTTGGACTACACACCCCACACTCAACAGTTGAAGGATTAAGGCTTTTAAGAATTAACATATACAGGGTATGGATCATTTACAGAAGTGTAAAGAAAAGACGAAAGAAGTAGTTTCCCTAACATTACATATGTGAACACCAATAAACATTGTGACTGTTTATATCCTATAGTTATGGCATATGTAGTGTGCCATACCCTACTTAAAAAAAAAAAAACTTGTACCTGGTTTTGCAAATTGACTTACATACTTTATATGCCTTAAAGAGTTTGCTTGTTATTGAAAAAAAAAATAAAATCACCAAACCCACAATTCAAACCCTAAATAAAAGACAACTTTAGAACAAAAACCAAAAAGTAGTTTTTTGACTTGTAACACCAAGTGCTTAGAATAAAGGGCTACCGTTAGGCTGTTACAATGCAGTGCTTTTCCTGATGTGATTGTTAGTGTTAAAAATGAGCGTTAAAAGAGACCTCGCCATGGACACGTTTCTCTGTTCTCTTTGCAGAGTATCAACTGAAAGATCATCAGCCCTAATATCCACAAGCAGGTAACAGCTAGACATCACAGCAGCCATCCAAACCATCCACCTCGTGGAGTCAGGGCAGGCTGAGGGATTAAAGCAGACTCCCTTGCCCTCGGTGATGTTCGCACCCTCCTCGAAGCCGAGACCTCACCAGTGCTAGGGATGATCCAGGTCTGACCCACGACCTTGCCTGGGCTTTAGTCTAGTCCAGACATTTCAACAGTGGTCAACCCAAACATAAAGGACTATGCAGGAATATAATTTAAAGAATTAGTCTTGCTTGTTTGAAGACTACAGCACTGGGCCTGGGAGTAAATTCTACACTTAAATTGTGCATGGGAACTGTGCTGGTTTTGCATTAAATTGACTTTTGGCAACAAGGAAAAAGTACAATATTACAGGAACGTATCATAAGGGGTAGGGAGGAGGGGCCTGATAAATGTGAACTTTGAGCCAGGACTGTAAAAGACTCTCCTAAGAACCCTCTTTGCTGATAACTCATCACTAATGTCTAAGGTGGCTTGTGCTTGGTTGGGCAGCCCTCAGCCTTTCAGACAAATGCTTTGCCTGAGACGCCTCTGCTGGCCAGCACCTGCCCAAACTTCTGCTTGGGCAACGAGGGGCAGCAGGAGGAGAGGAGCTGAGCAACACCCTGTGTCCTGAATGGGAGGGGTGAGACTGCTGCTCTCACCTGTGCAGACCCCAGACAGTCGCTCACACCCCTGGCCGTGGTGCGAAGTCTTACAGTATTAAAATATCTCCAGCTGTGCTTCACTTCCTGGAGTCTTCCCTGAATTTACCAGAAGGATGAACACTACCACATCCAAGAGGACAACAGACCCCACATGGTAGGTGTGTGTTCTTTTAGGATAAGGTCTTTGCCAGACGTGGAGAGACAACTGGGAGGGGTGTAAGAGCACCATGATTAAGAGGAAAAGGAGAAAAAAAAAAATCAAATTCTCCACTTTCCAATCTTCTTTGCCTGATGTTGGTTGTGATTTTCTAGCGTCTCACAGATATTAAAGCTGCTGATCCTTTCAGAGGGGTACTCACTCTTCTTTCAAACACATCAGTGTTTTGCTCTCTGTTTGCAAAGGACTTGATGCTGTCCAATGTCAGTTGTTTCCGTCCATCTCTTGATTTCAGAGCTGCAAGTTTTTTGCTCAACTTATTAGAAAACATAGTTGTCCATATAAAATATAACTGCACACACAAGACTACATATAATGCAAGTCTAAATCTTCAGTATTTACCTACTTATTGCAAAATGAGCCATCTTTTTCATTAAATAATCAAATTTTCATATTAGTACAATACAACTTTATACTCTTTTAAAATACACTAGATATGTTAGGGGTAAGGGATGATGTTTTCTTTCTCTGCAATACCTTTTTGAAAGTTTAATGGATTAGAAGATTAGTTTTAGTGTCGAGAAAAAAATACAAAATTTGCCTAATTTTAGGACCTGTCTGTTTCTATCAGGCATTTCTTAAGGCTATATTTTTCATTTGGTTTCAAACAGAAAAATGTTTCATTTTAAAAAATAATTTAGTGAATTACATTCGTCCATATCTTCCACCCTAATTAGTTACAAAGATAATTCTATAGAGATTATTAACTTTGTGTACTCATTTACAGTTATAGCTAAAGATTCATTTCAATTCCACTTGCATTGTAAAACAAGTATTTCATGCTGGAAAAAAACCCAAAATAAATTCTTATAAATGCTGTCAGTTTTTCCCCATGGCAAATGCTCTGTCATACATTTTTCTATCAGAATTAAAAATAGGCCTCCACAGACAGAGGCATTAGGTTCTTAAATACAGTCTTCCCAAAGAACTGTGGTTTACAAATTTGAAGAACACTTAGTTTTAGAAATAATTTTTACAACTGTACCAGAATTTCACAGCTACAATTATATATGAACACATTAAAAATGACTTCACTAAAACAGGATTTAGAAAAATGTGGGTGAAAGTTGGGCCAGAGGCACTGCCACTTAGTGTTGAGGTTTACAGTCTGTGTTTTGATAAAGAAGTGAAATGAAGTGTATATATAAATAACTGCTCAGTCCTTTACAAGCCTGTAGATGTGATGCTGTGCTCCATGTTCGCTGTTCGACACCTCGAATACACAAGCCATGCAGAGCAGGGTTTCTTGTGTATCCCTGTTTGTGACCACCTGTGTGGGGGAAGGCAGAGGCAGACACAACATTACACACCAGGAAACAGCAGGGATGAAACAAGAAGTGATCTGGGTCCCCTCGGCCCTGCCCAGACCCCCTGGCATGTGCCTCAGAGCTCGGCGTGATGCCTTGAGTTTCAGCTTTTATATTCTCCAGGTCCTGCTCTGCACTGGGCTGTGACTGAACTCCATCCCCAGTGCTGGGAGCCAGTTCTCCTCCCAGCCCAGGCACACAGAACTATCCTTTGGCAGCCCCAGAATCAAGGACACCAAAGCTGCAGCTTTGGGCCCAAAAAATGCAAACAGGGAATTGAGGAGAGCAAGCTGGGAGGGTGGGACTGCCTCACCTGGGGCTGCACTGGCACAGTTAACCCCAGTGGGGATGGGCCAAATCTTATAAATGTGTGAAAACTTGTGACCCAAAGTCCATCTTGGGTGGAGCCATGTCTGGGCTCTTGTACTGCCCAAGGTGTATCCTTTAAAGGCCTTTTTAAAAAATACCTACTTTATTCCTTTAATACTATCCAGCCTCTGTTCTAGGTAGCCTCTCAAGGCATCAGGCTGTGGTGCCACCACACAGCAACAGGGAAAGCAAGCTGGGTCACTGGATGAAACTGGCTCATTCTCTGTGCTTTAGGTCACCTGTTGGGTGTTTGCTGCCTGTTTTCCCTGCCCAAGAACTAATTAACACCACTAAGATCTGCAGCACTGTAAGTGAGCCTGGTAAGGACACATTAGATGAACACAATGGTTCAAAGTTACTGCCTGAGGCTCTCTACAAACCCCAGTCTCAAATGGAAAACATGGAGAAGTAAGCTGAAATTTGTGGAAAATAACAAAGATGTTTGTTCATGCTCACAGCCAGCTGAGCCTTTTCATCCTGAGCGTCTACAGCGCCCAGTTCCAGGAGAATTATTCTGAAGTCAGTGAGATGGTTTGTTTGGTAAGCAACAATGACTAAGGGATTTGGAAACTAGTTCCCAACATTACAAGCTGAGCAAGACATACAAAGCCTGAGAGTATCTTAGAAGTGGAAAAATAAAAAGCCAGTCCATACCAATAAAATTGTGAAGTTTTCCAAGACGCTGTTCATCATGTATTTCTCTGGTAAATGCTTCAGCTTGTGTATGAAGTTGATCATGTATTCACACATCGGGGAGCGGTTTATCCTGTACACAAACCGGCCATTCTCAAACCTTGCATATTCAGTCTAGAAAAAATAAAAACCATTTAGAATGCAATAATTCAGAGACAGAACAAAAGTGACTGGTAAATCTGGTTTTCTCTTTTTTTTTGTGTAGGCAGGAAAAAGAGAAAGTGTCTCACACACATACACACACACACACACATGCCTGCTTGCTGACTCCCTGACCTACGCTAAAAATGCAAGGGATCTTAATCACCAAAAATTATAATATCACTACTTGTTCTCTAACCTGCAAATTAACAAACTGCATAGATGAGGATTATAAAGTACCAAACTGAGTAAAAAAGAATTAAGCAAAAAAACTGTAGTGAGATGATTTTACAGTTTTGAGGCACCTGTCTGCAAAGGAAATATCAAAAATAAGCTTATATATTTATGCTTAAGTGTGCACATACAAACATAAATAAATTATTGCATGACTTAATAGGCAATTTATGAACTACAGAAAGATGTAGGACTACAGCTGGAAGAAAACCAGACTGATTTAGTTTGCTGAGGAAGGGTAAGGCTGTGACTCTTGGATTTCTGCTCTCCAGCTATCAATTGCTCAGATGGTGGTTTATGAGGATTTTTGGCTTTCTCTAAGCTTGGAATAATTGAAATTATTAAATTTTTTTTTCTTTTTTTTTTTTTTTATGGTCACCATGGTTAGAAAACATATTTAGTTTCAGAAGGACATAAACAATGACCAGGACATATGTAAAGGCTCAACCTTCAGCTCTAGGTTAAAATTCCCCCACAAAAACTGTTTTGTACAAGACAGACGTGAGTCTGGGGCTTAGTCCCCAGCTGCAATATCACTGCACAGCAACCCAACCAGAGATCTGACCACACCACACAGGTCTGTGCGTAGGAATGGTAAAAAATGATTAAAGGCACATATCCCATCACAACACCCACCTCTACTTTTTCTACTACTTGCTTTCCAAATGAGCAGACTTTGGTGGAACAGGTGATTGTCATGTTTTCTGAGCTCTCGTACTGACTGGTGACTCCATAGAACGCCCCTGTATCATCCTGGATGTTGCAGTTTAAGTCAGCCTGTGGGGAAAAAGGAATGCATGGTGAAGACTTGATTTTTCATTTGAAATGTGAAATAGCATAAGCTATTGAAAGTGTGAATAGCATAAGCTGTCACTAGCTCACCGTTCTTTTCAGAAATAAGGGGGGGAGCTTAATGGTGATGACAGTGACAGTTGAAGACGTCTGTGAGGGAAGTAGCTGCCCAATTGTTGCAGTAAAAACCTCAGGAAATCAGCAATTTATTTAAACTTTAAACAATAAAATACTTCCCAGTATTTCTGTGGGCTACAGGTGATGTTCTTGTCTGGCAGATAGCTGATGAAGTCCCTGGAGCAAATGAATGATCACCTGTGAGGAACCTGGCTCCAGAGCCAACCCCTCTAGGGGAACCTGCCTTGCCATCTCAAGGAGATGGAGCCACCTCACTCCAGAGAGACCACAGCTCACTTTCTCCTTTTCCTGTCTTAAAGCAATGAAATCCTCAAGGCAGAGGGAGACAGCTGGGCAGCACAGGAGTGCTGGGCCATATGGCACTGATTCAGCAAAACACTCGACTCCACGGAGCATCTGATGCAACCCCCAGGCTTCCCGTGAGCACAGAGCCGTGCCCACCACCAGCAAACACTGCTGGAAGGATTTTCTGGCTTCCAGCATTTCCCTGCAGCCTCAGTAACCATCCAGCTGCCTTTGATAGGCACCATCAGAGACCAAGACTGGCAGGATCAAGTGAGGAACAGCACTACCTTCAATTATTCATGTGCGAATGCAAGCCCTGTGCACAGCAGGATTAATTTGGCTACAAAGCAACCACACAGGTCACCTGCTGAATGCAGCCTCCCTGGGCCTGCAGCAGTGCTGGAGCTGTTCTGCCACTCTGCTCTCTCACATCATGGACCCATTTTCACAAGCCCTCCACTTAAAAGCATGTTAATATGGATACAGGCAGACTCTAGGGATATGCACAGCTGGATTTGTTGATTCAGGCATTAGCTCTGCTGACATCTTTGATGCTCAGAGAGAGAGTGGGCAGGGTTTTCCTTTTATGTGGAAATAGCTGATCAGCTACTACAGCATGACAGCAAAGAATCACCTGAACTTGAAAGTTATGCCGAGGTGAGCATTTTAGCAGGGAAATGCACTTCTGCAGCTGTGTCACTTGCAAGTCTAGCTCTGCTTGGTTCTATTCCTAATACAGAAATGGAACACAAAATACTTGACAGGTACCTTCACGTCCCTCAGACTTTTTAAAAACCCCATTTACAGGTATGTTTACCTATGCCCCATCCCTGGAAGTGTTCAAGGCCAGAGTGAATGGGGCTTGAGTAAGCAGATCGAGTGGAAGGTGTTGGATTTAGGTGATCTCTGAGGCTCCTTATGACCAAACCATTCTACAATTCTAGTGTGGAGCACTCACCACAGTTCAGGTCATTTGTAACTGCTACTTAATTTTTAACTTGGCAACAAGTCATTAATCCTCCTTTGTGTCTGCAGTCCTTATTTGTGGTGTGGCCTTGTGAGGCAGTATTCTGATAACAGCACACCCTGAGCTAGTTTGTAGTACAGAGAAGACACAGGTCTAAGATTACTTGGGGCTGGCTATGTAAATTAATCAGTGGAGCAGCCTCCTGAGGTTTGCACACAGTGACATGAGCAGCCCCACAGTCACATATTTTGCATAAGAGGAAGAAATCCTATCGCTGTTCCACCTTGTTTCTTGCACCTGCCTCGCACCAGGTCAGCAGTTAATGTTTAATGTGCATCTAAAGCAGGGCTGTCACAGGGAGCTGTGAGGAATTGTTCAGACCTGATAGTAAATAAGCAATTTGCCATCACAGCTGGCCTGCAATCGAAGCATGACAAACATCTAAACACAGCAAACTGCAGCAGCCATGGCACCGCTGCTGCGCCGGAATCTCTGAAGGAGAGGGATTTCTGCTAAAATCTATTAGTAAAACTTACTAGCAAAGCATTTTCTTTCCTTTCAGATATGAGCAAAATATTTAAGAAATCATAACTAAACTCCCCCTCACAATTTCACATTGTCAAAAATCAACTGCACAGACCTTGCACTTTGAGCTGCAGTGGAAATGTTTAGAGAGTTAAAAAAGGATAACTTTTATCTGCTGCCTTCTGATTTTGAAGCCCACTGAAAAACAAAATCTTATTGTTCTATTTACATGCTGACATTTAACCTGGCAAAGTAACCTATGTGGCCATCTGTCACCCTGTGGTTCACTGCCACAGCTCTTCCAGCCCTTGCTGAAATCACCAGAGGTTTGTGTACACAACACATCCAGGCTGGGGCCCGATGTTTCAGTGAGGAACACTTGAAACACCACTCAGTTGTCATCATTTACTCTTGCACAATCACAACAGGGTTGCAGAAGTCCCATGATGATCATACAGAAGACAATTACCTTTATTTACTTGTTTGCTCTTCAATTTTTTTTTTTTTTTGTTTTTTAATTTTTTTTTTTTTTTTTTTTTTTTGAGTCTAGCACACAGTAAAGGTGTTTTCAAGGAAGGGCAGAATTCTCTTTGTAAACAGTTTTCATATTCAACTAATTGCTGAGATTGCTGAGAGCTGAAGACTCTTCAAAACAATCTAACACCAGCATTAAAAACTCATAGGAGTTGGCAAGCAAATGCTCTTAAATGAAGGTTTCACCAAAGCCTCTTTTAGTACTATAAAAATTTTGTTTTAAAGATTTAAGAATATTATTATGGCTTAAATAGTAAGGGATTTGTCTAGACGTATACCTCTGAAAGCTAAATTGCATTTTTTAAACAGATGAAATTAAAATAATTTTTTTTGCTTTTGTTTTTTTTTTTTTTTTTCCTTTTTCAAAAGGTTATGAGAAAAGGGGAAGGTTTGGGAAGGTTTGGGAAGGGAAGGTTTGGGAAGGGGAGGGAAGTTCAGGGACATTCAGGGAAGGGAAGTTCAGGGAAGTTCAGGGAAGGGAAAAGGAAAAGGAAAAGGAAAAGGAAAAGGAAAAGGAAAAGGAAAAGGAAAAGGAAGAGAAAAGGAAAAGGAAAAGGAAGAGAAAAGGAAAAGAAGAGAAGAGAAGAGAAGAGAAGAGAAAAGAAAAGAAAAGAAAAGAAAAGAAAAGAAAAGAAAAGAAAAGAAAAGAAAAGAAAAGAAAAGAAAAGAAAAGAAAAGAAAAGAAAAGAAAAGAAAAGAAAAGAGAAAAGAGGAAAAAAGTGAAGGGAAAGGGAAAGGAAAGGAAAGGAAAGGAAAGGAAAGGAAAGGAAAGGAAAGGAAAGGAAAGGAAAGGAAAGGAAAGGAAAGGAAAGGAAAGGAAAGGAAAGGAAAGGAAAGATAAAAACAGGAAAAGACCACCTATGTGGCTGTGAGATTTGTAGATGTGGGAATAAGGTGATGTGTTATAAATGAATACCCTGGTACTCAGCTTTTGCTCCTCACTACAGTATTGATTCCAGGGCTTGTGTCTACATTTTAGAAGGGATGTTGGAAAATTGGAAAGCATTCAGCAAAGAGTTATAAGAATGATTTCAGGTCTGGAAAACATCCTTTGTAGTGAATGACTAATGAAACTCCATCTACTTACTTTTTCCAAGGGAAGTTTTTCCACAACCTTGTCATAGCCTACAAGTTGCTACATGGGGAAGAGCCTTCTCCTAGATTAAATCTTGCAGAGAAGGGCATTAAAAGGCAGAAAGCTAAAGCTAAGCAGAAGCAAAATGAGCAGCAAGGCAGGGGCTGGTAACCCTGATGGCCATGGAATGCTGGCATTATTCTCAGATGAGGAGAAATCAATGTTACCTGGGGTCATTTTTAACCAACTGAGAATCTGACAGGGATGCTCTGGTTTGAGCAGGCTTGGTATTGTCCAAAGGCAAACATTACTTAGCCAGGTTCACTGCCTGAGCTGCATGACAGACAAGACTATATAAATATAATAACAACAAAATTGAAATACAGAAATCTATCTTATTATCCTTCTCCTTATAATTTCCTGTTTCAATGATCCTTGTGAAAAAGGTGACAACAGCCAAGCCTCTGGAGTGCTGCTACCAGCTGTGGTGCATTATTTCCATGGTGCTCTGTCTCCAGCTGTTCTGCATTTCAGACACAGGTTGCAAGCCTTCCTGGGCTGTAAAACATCTTTTCCTCCTGTACAGCTGTGCTCTGGGCTCCAGGCACTGGGGGTGGGGAGCACTTGCTGCCTACACAGATAAATAACTTTCTGAATGGTGAATTCAAATATAGCATTTCAAATATTATGGGAGAATCACATGTGATGAACAGGAGTCTGTTTACTCATTGAGTTTTAAAGATCAATATGATTTAGGAGGGAAAAATCCCCAAACCAAAAACAGAATTTAAAAACTTTTTTTCTTTACTTTCAAGAGTAAAACTCTAATTTAGATTTATTTCTGAGCACTGAGTTTTATGTTAGTTGAATGTACTTGGAGGTGGAAGAGACACTCAGATTTCTGGCACCCTATCTCCAGTGCAGGAGCATGAGTAATTCATTAATAAAGCACACTCTGCCAATGGGTAGCACTGGAAATATTGCATATTAAGAGCACCAAGTGTTTGACACACTGAATGGAGAAGTCTGCCAGTGTGCTGGAGCTTGCAATGAAAGAGAGATGGCTGCAACCAAACTATAGAATAAAAATAAATTAAAAAACCACCTTCCCATTCCTTTCCCAAGAGCTCTGGGGCTCTGTGCTACAGGCAGGGGCAGAGGGCAGAGTGCTTGTGTAATAATAGCAGCTTTGGCTAACAAAAAAGCAACTCCAGCAAAAATTGCTGAGAAGAGTCTAAATCCATCTTGCTGAGTAGAAGGAAAACAGCACCTACTGGAAAAAGTGGGATTTGGGGAGGGCCAGAGCAGTTTGCACTGGCACTCAGTAGTTAACACTGAGCACATAAGGTCACTTATTAACAACATACAGGTCTGAGCAGCTGCTGCTGTGGGGAGGTGTGTTACTCATGCCCACACCGTGCCTCCCCTCCTCCTCTCCAGAGCTCCACCAAAGAGCAGGGATTCCAAACTGTGAAGCAATTTTTTCCAACGGGAGCATCTGGGCCGCTGGCACGCTGCTGTGCAGCTCAGGAATTGTGTCCAGCTCTGCCACATGGTTGGGCTTGTGATGGACAGGCCAAGCTGCTCTGGCCTCCCAGCCCCTTGCACACATTACCCAGCATCAGTCTGCACAGGGGTGCTCCTCAGCACCACAGCAGCTCCCTGTGCCAGAGGGCTGCGGTGGGGAAAAGCAAATGGATGTCTGCTTTCTTCCACATCGAATTTGTTTTGCATACATTTGCATGCTGGCCATGGAGCCATTCATGTTAGGAGCCCCATTTGTGAGCTGCAGATCATTTGCCAGTCAAGCTGTGTGTGTGTGTGTGTGTGTGTGTAGGGANAATGATGGGCACAAAGAATCTCTGCACCTTTTAAGACGGCTGGAGGCACATGGGGATAAATTCAGGAGGGGGTGGGAGGAGACCACAGGCACAAGCCATTTCAGAACACTGATTACATGGGTAAATTGTTTGTTCCAGTGTATCACAAAGAGAAGGAGCATTATTTTTCATGCCACAGCTGTTTTGAATAAGAATAGGAATAAACTTAACTATCCTCCTCATGTTACTTACCACTAATTATGGCATATATTTACATCTATAAAACAGTGAAATTTTGGGAGACATAATTTAATGCCCCTTTATTGTGTAGATTCCTTTATTTCCTTCCCACATTTGAATTTCAAAAATGTTTAGGACTTCAAAGCATCTTTAAAAGCTTGCCCTAATTATAATATGCATTACTTTCTAAAACTCCTAGTTTGCATTGCAGATCCTTGTAAATAGAGGCATTCATTTTAAACATCAATTAATATCATCCACGCATCTTCAGATGAGTTTGGGTCTTTGTTTCAGAGTTGCAGTGAGCTCTGGCTAAGCTTTCCTCAGTTAGAAGAATAGTTTAAGCCACTGCAAACACTTAAAATTAAGCAGTGGATCATATCCATAGAAAGCCTGACAGGCCAACATCCATTTCAATCAGTTATTTTTTAACTATGTCACCAATGAGAGAACATCCATCCTCCTTTCAGATATATTTGGTTCCCAATCCTGTCCCTGTAGCTGCAGAAATCAGAGTTCAGGTTGGCAGAGAACATTTGGCAGTGTGAGAGACACAAAACCCCAGTGTGTCATTGCCAGATGTGCTTGCACCAGCATTAAGGATCCCAGTCGAGGCAGGACCCAGTGCTGTAGGTTACATGGAAAAGTCATGCAAAATTTGCCTTGAAATTTGCAGCTGGGGGTTGAGGCAAAACCTCAGAGAAATAACAAAGTCACAGGAGCAGCATTTGGTCTAGGAGGCCTAAGTGTATTGTTTGGAATCAGAGAATTTAAGAATAGTAGTGAGCAATCAGTGGGGCTAGCACTAGACATGAACATGGATAGAATCAATAAGAAACCAGCACAGGCACTGGGTGTTGACACAGCTTTTAGACAGGCTAACTGGAACTTCAAAGAGCAGAAAATTTCAGGGCTATTCCCAAGTCTCAAACACAGTTTAAAAACAAACTAACTATCAGAAACATTGACCACACTCAGATTAAGGTTAGATGGCACAAATCATTCCTGCTTTTTTAACATAGATTTGGCTTAGCCCCATAAGGTGAGAGAATCAGGATTGTGCAATCAGCCTACACTCAGGGAAAGGTTTCCTCTGCAGATATTCCCCAGTCTTCCCTGAACTCTGCATCAATGTTCTAGGACAGCTTTTACATTTATTTAGGAACCTTTATTTTTGTTTTAATTCTGTAACCCTGTAATCTCCAGTCTCATATCCCTGTCACATAAACTTCTGTGCCACACCATTAGGAAGTTGTTCCTTATTTACAACATACTAAGTAAAACTCCCTCTATTATTGTAAAAATCTCTCTGTGGCAATTTCCCTGAAGTCTGTGGTTCCCAGTGACCACCTGGGATAAAGCAGAGGAACAGAGTCCTTGCAGCCCAGGTGCAAGATAAGGACCAGGGCACTGCATTGCAGGGCGTAGGGTTGGTTGTTTGAAGTGGTGGAGGAGGAGGAGTCTTTTCCTTTTGTACCTCCTGCACTGTTAGGTAGGAAGAGGCCCAAGTGTGACATCCAGATGTGTCACCAGGACCAGGGCCAGCAGCTCACCCATTCCCAGCATCGGGCTGTGTTTCCCATGAGATACAATCTGCATGAACCAATACAGCTCTGCAAAGAAAAGCAAACTTTGCTTTGTACTCCATCCCGGTGCTGCCTCGCTAAGTCAACTCCACAACTGGCAAATGTCTTCTTGCAAGATCTCAGACCCTTCCCTCCCACTTTTTTTTTGTAATCAAACCTTATTACCGAAACCAGGACAACAGGGAAAACTGCTGGGGAGCAGCCTGGAGCAGATTTAAATGGGAAAGATCCAGAGGAGTATTCTTTCCAGTTACCAGAGTTCAGCTGCTTTCTGCCTTTGCCATCCTCAGCACAAGTACTCATCTGTGGCCTTCCCATTTCCCATATACCCATTCCACAGCACAATTAATGTCTAAACAGAATACCCTTTGTGCTGCCTCCAGTGACATGCTGACTTCCCTTAAATCCATTTGCAGGGTCACCATCCCTTCTGGTACCAAATCCTCACCTTCACTTTCAAGCTTCTCATGTCATGACACTCTCCCCTTCTCTGGTTTGCCTTGACTTCTTGCACTCAGACCCTGCCTTTACTTCACTGATTCTCCTCGGAGTGCTTTCATACCTCTATTATTTGTCCAACCAAAATTCACTTTCCTCTTTTAGCCACCAAAATGAGGACCTCCATGATCACCTAGGATGCAGTAGCTTACAGTGCTGAACAAATGACCAATGGCTACATGGTAATGAAGGGAAAGACAATGTAAAGAATGGGAAAGGGGAAATGGGAAAATAAATGGTGTGACAGAGTATTGGCACTAAGCAATAGCCATACATCATGAACAGAACCCAGGAGGAGGTGAACTTACAGAGCAGGAGAAGGGAGCAGATGATGACAGAGTAGATACTTATTCAGAAACAGATGCTTAATTCAGCCAAAATTAATATATTTTCATATGAATAAATTTGAGGTTACTTACAGGGTCAAAACCCCTGTCAGCAACCTGTGCCAGCTTTTCCCTGGTGACACTATGACTGTTTAAAACAGTTTTTCAACACTGCCCATATAAAGGGCCATGGCATCTTTTTTTTTTTTTTTTTTCTGAAGAAATGCCCTATCAGGGTGAAAGAAATAGAGGACAGTGAGCTGACAGTTTAGGATATAATTCATATGACTAATTAGACAGCTATCTTCTGTTTTTCCTTTACATATTCCTACATATGTTTAGGACTGGGGGCCACTGGTGTGAAGTTTATTTCTAGAAGAGTATTCATCATGACTCTTGCAACACTCAAACACTACCCCAGGCACCTTCTCTCTGCCTCACTCACTTGATGAGAGAGAAAATCCACTGGTCTATTTTAAGATCATGGCTCAGGAAAGTGTTCTCAACACATTTTTAATGTATAACTCAGAAGGATGTTAGCACTGTATGTTTTTTAATCTCTAAGTTAATACAGCATAAAATTGTATTAAAAGGCCATTATACTGGAAGGCACAGTGAGGTTAGGAAATGTTGGATTGAAGTTGCCTGCACATCCTGACTGCTGAATTGTATCATGTCACAGGCTTCAGCTACACAACTGCACACTCACCCTCTGCACATCTACATAAGGTTTCTTTGTTTCTGCTGTTCACTGTGGCCTGGCCCCTGTTTCCTGAACACTACTCAGAACCTGTGCTGAACACAGAGCTATACATTTCACAGAGGCTTTTTTCAAGGCATCACCTTGAGACCTTACAACAGCCATGAGTCTGATTTGAGCACTTGAGGTGAAGAGGTGGCATCACCCCCAGGTCACAGATGTGGGACTGAGACAGGAGTGTTGAAGGTGTGTGCTCCTTGTAGGAGATACAGCAGAGAAGGCTGGCACACGATTTTTCAAGTCAGGAGAAAAACACAGACCTCAGTGATCCAAAGAAGGTCTCTACTGGCTTTAGGTATACCTTTGAGCATTCAGCATGCCTGAAAATCAATTTCCACATGGAGAAAAAGCAGAACATCAATTACCATATCACAAATCTCTGCTGCATCCACATCTAGTAAAAAGTCTGAGTCTTATCATCCTCTGTGGGAAATGAGAACAGGCATGTGAGATGACATTCATTTTTACCAGTGTGTTTTGCAAATATTTATTATGCAAAGTGGATTGGTGAGATGATGGCCTCAGCTCAAGCCAAATTTCACAAGGAAATAAGGAAATATATTCAGTGGTCACAGACTCTTAACTCCAAGCTCCGTTCCTCTGCAGCCAGATGGCTTCTGCTGTTACATTTGTCCTGTTCCCACCTCACAGAAACCTTCTTTGCTGTACTTCATCCCTGTGCTTCCCTGCAGGCTCCTTAAACCAAATTCTCCCTCTTCCCACTGCCTCCCTCTCTTTGACCTCACATTCTCACCTGTCTGTTCCAGGCCACTGCTGCCCACTGTGCTTCAGCTCCCACTGCTCTGCTGTCTCCTCTTTCTGGCCTCTTTGCTCAGCCAGCCCTCAAATACTTGGTCTACAGCTCCCAGGCCCAGTTTTAAGCCCCATGAATGTTGCAGTAGGTTTCTTCTACAGTCCAGCACAGCTTCTGCTCAGTAGCTTAGTCCTTCTACATCCAGATTTGAGAAAAAAAAAAAAGTTTCCTGTTGTCCCTGAAAATAAACCTTCTGATTTGTTTTAGTATAGTGGAGTCAGTTCTCATGAATTGTAAGATAAACAAGAATCATGTTTGCATTCCTCTGTAAAAGATATCACCTGATCTCAAGTGCCCAGTGGAGATGGAGAGGTGGGAACTTCTCTATCCAATCTCTGTCACTGTCCAGAAACTGAGAGATACGAGGTCAACAATAAACTGGAGAGTTCCTTTCTTCTCTACCTGAACCCCTGTTGTGTGTGTGACTGTGTGTTTCTATCTGCATCACAGTAACAGTTTCCCTCATTCCAGTTTCCACTCCTAAATCTGGTGCCACAGAAGCTCTTGGAAAGATATGAAGTCTGGGGGATTTATAAGGTGCAGAGTACTTCAAATCCCATAGATAAACTCCAGGCAATCTGATCATAAGCAGTGGTTCCAGATCAACCTTTTCTGGTTTCAGTCTCAACCTTTCCACCCTGTAATTAAACCCTCAATATGCCCCTTTTACTGAAGTTTTAAAAGAAAACATTTAAATGCTTAGATGATAACTGCTGCTACGAAAAAGAGTATACCACAAAAAAGTACCTCAACAAATAATGAGCTTTAGTATAAGCATGAGGCTTAGCCTGCAGATTTTCTGATACTTTTGTGTGAATCTTTTAGTAGTTTAGTGGTGGACTTGGCTGATGGTTGTACTCAATGATCTTAGAGGCCTTTTCCAACCTAAATGATCTTATTATTTTATGATTATGTTGCTAACATGAGATTTTGCAGGTGCAATAAGAAAAACCTGGCTTATCAATGAAATTCATCAACACCAGATCAATATGCAGCATCATCCCAGCACTCCATTCAAATCATTTTTTCACCCTTGCTTTGAGTATAAGTTACAGAGGGAGTCCTACAGCTGGCTAACACAAGAGGCAAGGAGGAAGCAGACAGGTTTCAGAAAAACCCCAGGCACCCTCCCAGGCTCACAGGTGTCTCTGTTCCCATCCTGCTCAGTCTTTGCACAGGCACGGGCTGATGGCTGATGCACTTGGCAGAGGTTGCACCATGGAACACCCAAAAGCAGGCTCCATTCCCGTGCCTTCCCTGCTTTTCCCTGGACCACTAGATGGCAGTTCCCCATCTCCAAAGGGGCTCTCGGTACCTGCTGGCCGCTGCCCAGCCCTGCAGAGCCAGCAGAGCTGAGCACACCTGCCCTGCTGCCCTCGCTCCTGGGCGGCCACAGGAACCTCCACAGGCACCCCGGGGGCTGACCAGCCCACCCAGCCCTCCTGGAGAGGACAGTCCTCCCCACCACGCCTTACTCACCCAGAATTTCACAAGGAAGAAAGCGTTTTGAGGCCCCTTCCCAAAGAGCTCCTTCAGACCGCCCTTCTTTTCAGGAAATTTGTCATAAATCTGACGAATGTCCACCGACTCGAGCAGGGGGTCGCTGTAAGAATGGTTGGCATGTCCAATGTGCACGAAGAGGTGTTTATTGTACTGCAAGGGAGAAACAGGAAAATCAGCGCTGTGGGAGAAGAACAGAGGGTTGTTACGGCAGGGGGCTGTGCTTTGAGGGATTAAATGACTTGCACATTGCTCCTGGGACTGGGATTTTCTGCAGTATGCTTTCCACTAACAACTTCACTGCTTGTGTCACAGACCCTTGTGAACAAGGGTCAGCATCAAAAAACCCTTGTGAACAAGGGTCAGCATCAAAAAACCCTTGCGTCCCCACTGCAAACCCCAAAGCACAGGCCTCTGCAAGGGGGTAATTTACACTGCAAGACCCAGTGGCAGCACGGTGATAAAGAACCCTTCACTGAACATGAAAAGATGAATGTGCTCAGGAGGAAAGCGTGTTTTTGCTCCTTTAAACAGTGCCTTTTAATGTCCTATGTCCTCAGAGCCTGAATTTCTGCTCGTGCCATGGAGCCCACTCATGCACACCACCTGCTTGTCTACTAAAAAGCGTCAAACCCTTATCTGCAGCACATCTCAACCAAAAGAGATGGAAAGGATTTCCTTTTAACTGCAGGAAGACAGTATCAAGAAGGCCAGTTTCTCTGTGCTGCTGTTTCTATAGACATTGTCCCCCTGTATTTCAACCCATGTAATATTAAAGAGCCCAACTTTTCCCCCTTCCCTTGGGAGCCAGCTCTTTAGACGACCATCCCTGCCAAAACACATTCAGCTTCAATTTCCTATTCCTTAACTTCATCTCATCACACCTCATTATAATCACAGAAATCACCTTGGCAGTTCCTTTCCTGCCTGGGAGAAACCCTTGGCCCAGTGAAATCCACTCCAAAGGAGTCCAACATGATCTTTTAGGGGCTGCCATTCCTCTAGTCTCAGGGGTTGCTTTGGTCAGGATGACCCCGAGATATATAAATCTTGTTGTCTCTAAACCATGTTGTTGAAAGAGCCAGTCCAAAGTCCTTGGCTGTTGCTCTCAAGGTTGCTTTATTGTTTCTTATCTATGATATTCTTCTGTCTGCCCTGCCCAGGTCTGTTCAGCAGGGCAGCCCCAGGCACACACACTGCCCCAGGGGCAGGCACTGACTTTTATACTACAAACTGTGTGTTAGTTATTTACAGTTATGATCCAATGCCCATCACCTGTGTTAGACAGTTCCATTCTACTCCAATCCAATCCCCAAGTGCCAACATCACCAAAAGATGGGGTTAGGAAGAAGAAGGAAGGAGGACAGGACAACACCCAAGTCCCTCCATCTTACCCCCTAAGCCCCCATGGTGAGATCCCCCAAAATTCTCTTTTTTCATTCTACAAATACTACTATCATGTTTTCTAGAATTTTGTGACTTTTAGTTCTTCACTCACAGGTGGTAATTTGTTCCATGGATCAAACTCAAAGCCACAGGAGCCCCTGACTGCCTGCCAGGGTCTGTGACCCCCCTGCCAGGGTGTGTGACCCCCCCTGCCAGGGCTTTGGAGCCCTTGGCTGGAGCTGGGATCATCCAGGGCTGTCAGACACAGCCTGGGTTCCGACACTCCAGGGGAACCTTTCAGCACCCAAAATGAAAGTGGAAGGATGAACACCAAAGACCCTCCACCAGTCAATCAGCACCTCCCAGGGTCATGAGAGCAGAGTGAAGGAGCTCCAGAGTGGCAGGATTAAACACTGGGGGGCTTCACCACACAGATCACAAAACATTTTGCTAACTCAGTACAGGGAAAGCTGATATGCAGGCAATGAACACTAGAGAACCCTGTCACATTGAACAGATGCTGGATATAAGGGGCAATTCCCAAAAGCTAGGCACAAATAAAATATTTAAAACCTCAAAGCAAACTTCATTTAAGCTATTTTGTTTACAATGTACCTGCTGAATGAACAAATTGAAGTGACAAATCTAAATGAATTGGGCAACCACTCAGAGCCTTCCTTCGGTGTGAGCAGAGTCTTCCCTAGCAGATGTCCAAAACTCTGGGGAAAAGGAAATGGACTGGCTAGATTTCTGCACTTAGAAAGTGAAATTGAAATCTATTAAAAAACCATCTAGCACAGCGAAATCTGAATTTAGAACCAGAGAACGCTCATCTGGGTATGAGGCCAAAAATGAGCCTGTGTTTTTTTGCAATATTGTATTTTTTTCTAAATTTTGTGGAAGGAAAAAGGAAAATATAACATCTTATTAGGGCATTTCCACAAGCAAAAAAATTTGGGGATTGCTTCCTCTCAGTCTTCTCTGCTGGAGTTGTTCCAGGTTGTACAAATAACCACATTTTTATGGAAACAGAATCAAGAGCTTGAATTCTCCTGTAAATTGTCCTCCTCCCCAAAAGGGTGTCTCTCTCCTAGCCCAAAGGTGGCTGTGGAGGGAAGGGGGAAAGGAGAGCTGTATTTTACAGTCTGGCCCTGCAAACTCCCAAGACAATTCACACACTATACCCTATTCTGCAAGCCAGGCAAATACACAAATTGCTCAGTATCCAAACATCAGTAAAAGCAAACACATTTATAGGGGCATGGAGCATGAAGTCTTAATACTCTTTAAATATAAAAGCAGAGTTGGAAGCAGCTGCAAAGCTGCCACAGTTGTCTGCAGAGCTCGCCAAAGCACCAGATGCTGCTGCAGCAAAATTTCTGAGCGGGTACAGTAGGACAGATGGTATGACATCACCTGACAACATTCTTAGGACAGAAATGTTTATTTTGATATTGCAATGTGTGATTATTTTCTCCTTATGTTGCTGCAATTCCTATGCTAAGTACAATCATTACTAAGCTAATTAGACATGGCATATTTCTGTGAACTAACAAACCATAATGCAATATTGCAGCAGGGTAAATGGATACTGAAATGATCCCCATCGGTTTTAGACAAACATGCTCCACGACAGGAACTGATGCATAGATAAAGGCAAAGGAGCAAAGTTTCCTGCCTATGTTTTTGAGACCATTAGTGTCTGAAAAGCCTAAAAACATCCTCATTATATTGAGAATTCACTGTTGATTTAGACTGAGTATTCCCAAGTCATTGAAGTATATTAGTTGCTGAGGAATTTACTCATGCTGCAGCATTTAAAGGATTTGCATCTGATATTGGGGCAATAATGTGCTTCAGATGCCATAAACCATCACTAGTCAAATCCTGTATTTTCTAAGTACACAAGTACACAAAAAAAAGGAAGAACATTTTCAGCTGTCTCCTGTGTCTGCATTACACGACATGCCCTGGAGATGGCTGCCTCTTAAAGCTGAGCTCCTTCCCTTAGAAAAAATTCTAACTATCCAAAGAATGCAGTAAAGCCATGAAATATGACTGTTGTCAAATAATACCACGAGAAAAATTATAATCCACTTAGGAATTTAAAAGAACCAAGACAAATTGCCAATGGCAGGGGATGCAAGCATTTAAGCTGGTGCAGAACAAAGACAAACCTACATCTGCTTTATCAGCCAGTGCATATATTTGTAACAGCTCCTCACCAGTTTTGCACTTATATTCTGACACAGCCACACAGATCAGCACCTGGGGGGTGAATGGCTCCCCATCCACAGGGCGATGTAGATGCTAAGCAAGGTGGAAGGCAGGTGGCTTGAGAGGGGGCAGCTGCTTCTGTGGGATGACCTTGCTCATGGGCACAGCACCCTGAGTGCAAGGGTGCTGCACCTCAGGCTCATCCATGATATAACCCTCCCAAATCCCACTGGCACAGCTGGGAGTCACCTGCCCGAGCAGTGATTGTGCTTCTGGGGGGAACAGGAGCCAGGTGGGGTGGGCTGCCTGCAAGCCAGGCACTGGTGTATCAGCAGTCTGTGTGCAGCTCTCCCCAAACCCTGCCAGCCTCAGCTCTGCTGCCTCGCTGTATCTCGTAAATCTGAAACTCTTTAATTTCCTGCTGATGTAAGAAAATCACTTGGTCTGCCAACAAGTTTTCTTATTTCTACCAAAACACTAGTAAGTGAATATTTAATTCCTGCTGCTGTTGTCCTCCACTGAAGCAGATTGGGAGTTATAAACATGACATTTTAATGCTATCACTGGAGTCTGTACCAAGTCCTGTTGCTAAGGTTTTTAACACTTTCCTGTGAAATGTTAACTGAACTTTCTGTGCTGTATGCTACGATACAGCTGCGTGGGCAACCCAGTCTTTCATGGACCTCCCTGCATCCAGGCCTGGATCTGCTTAGGGATTGAATCAGAAATGCAAAGTAAAAGGGGATTTTGGGTGACTTTATGGTTGCAGAAGTGGAGAGGTAGGTGATGAGGGAAGGCAGTTCCCTGACACCTTAATGTTGCCCAGCTCTTCACAGGTATTGCCACAGCAGCTCCAGCTTGAAACCAGGACTTGCTGGTTGGGCAAGGTGCTTACACAATGTTTCCATCAGCTTTTCTGCAACAGTGAAGATGCATCTTTCAGTTCTGGCCTGTCTGATTTAAGACCCTGCAGTCCCAGTTCCAGAAGTGCTGAGAGCTCAGATGGGAAAATTATGCCTGACTATGGGAAGCTCTCAATAACGTTAAGCATTCACAAAAATCAAGCTCATGACAAAGCAAAGGGGACCCTCAAAATCAGTGGCCCATTCATTCTTTTGCACCTGAACTTCTTGGTTTGTCAATTGTGAGTAATAATGCTCCTTCATCCAAAAAGACTGCACTAGCACATCTGTGAAATGCAAATGGAGGGAATTATTAATTCCATTTGGAAGGGAGGTTAGACAGTGCACAGCGAGCAGGGCACAGGGCCACGCATTTCAACAGCAGAAGAAAACAAACTACTGAATAGTTGCTTATCAAAGAAGGGCCATCTACATCACTGAATGCAGCAGAGGAACAAATGAACATGTGAGCATGTCATTATCTGCTCTCTGCAGAGCAGAGCAGGGGGATATTTCCCAACTTCTGAGAGCCTGGCTCTGCAGCCGGGCCAGGTGGTTTTGGGGTGGCTGTAGGGGTGGGGGAAGCTGTTGGACGAGTTGGGGAGATGCAGGGCAGAGGCACAGCCAGGTGCAAAGCCCTTGGGGCGAGCCAGGACAGGTGCTCAGGGCAGGCAAAGTGGGGAATTCAGCCACAGCCCACCACAGCCACAGCCCACCCCCCTCTAGTGCCAACCCAACCCACGCGTCCCCGGCACTTCCAGTCCTGCTGGGAAGTTCCACCAGCAGTGGATGTGAGGAGAGGGAGAGAGGTCCCTGAAGGCAGCAGTGAGAGCACAGCCAGCCCCCAGCAGGCTGTCCACCCGTGGGCTGACCTGGGGGCAGCCATGGTGCTGCTCTCCCAGCACACCACAGCCCCTGCAGCTCAGCACCCTCCGGGAAGGTCCAGCTCCTGGGGCAGCTGGGCTGGCAGTTCCATCCTGTCTCCATGGGAATCCTGCGGGGTGGGAATCCTGCTGGGTGGGAAGTCTGCTTCACGACTGGAGCCTGTGTCAGTACTGCACCTCTCTAAAGTACTTTACTGGGACTTCTGTGGACACTCGAAAATGAACATTTCACAGAGTATGACATTTGCATCCCAGGGCCAACATGCAGCTTTCCGGCATGACAGAATAAATGAACCTCATGTTTAGCAAAACCTTTTCTGATTCCAGATTAAAATGACCTGAAATCCTGAGTCCGTGGCTCCGAGACATTCATCCTAATGCAAGTTTGCTTTCTTGTCCTTTCACATCACAAAGACATTAAACCAAGGATTGCCTTGTAAGTGAAATGCTGGACCGCTTTTTATACTATTTACAGGGAGTACAGAAGGGATAAACAATCCTTGCAACAATGGATATTGTTCAAGGATGGAGGGCTTCTTTTGAAAAGATCTCATTTATTTTTCATCACTTAGGTGGTTTGATTAACTTTGGTGAATTTTACTGCATTTGGCTAATGATGGCAGGCTGTTTTTATGGCCCTTGAGCAATTGCTTTCCCTTTCTGGTTCTCAGGCACAATTCTCCCTGGGCTCACAAAGTCCTTTTACAACAACAGTAAAACCTGAATTAAAACATAAAGAATGTTTTATTTCTTCGCCACTTTTTAAAATACATTTTGAGATTTGGGCCTAACACAATTTGACAGTTTGGATGGGTGGACTAATACTGAAAATGTCCATCAGCCATGTTCTTTATAGCCCTATATAGATATTTTAAATGCAAAGCTGTCTGAAGTGCTCACAATTTAAATAAATGTGACAACAAGAGTGAGAAACCTCTAAAAGGAAGAGGAGAAAGGGCTTTTTTTGTTAGGTGGTGATAGGGTTTTTTTCTCTGATGGAAAATCAAGCTTAAGTGTGTGTGTGTATATACATATACATATGATTTTGAATTATTCTCATTTCAGTTACATTCTTTGAATTTTATATCGACCTGTGTAGCAGTCAATTGCTTAGATCCTTTCTAACCTGCTCACATGCTCAGTTTATATTTGTGAGGGAACATGGGATTGCTTAGTTTAAGCATTTGTCCTGAACTTTCAAAGAATCACTACAATAAAAATGGAAAGCCCCCACTAAGGAAAACCTGTCTTGGAAGCAACAGATGGGCACAAAAACTGCTCCATCTGCTGAGAATAGAGTTATATAGGGCAGGCAATAATCAAAGGTAACTGCCATGCTGCTGCTTGGACCTGCAAGGGAAACTTCTGTGCACCATTTCGGAATTGTACTTAAGCACAAAATGACAAAAAAGCAAAATACAGCTTGACATTTGTAAACTGAACTGATTTTCATGTAAAAGGAGGAGCAATTTTACCCGTCCTCAGCTGCAGAGTCAGTCATTCCAATATTTTGCAACTGTGCCATCTTGTGTTCCCCAGACTATCTTCTGCCATGCAGAGTTACAGTGAGGGTTGCTTCTTGTTTCCTTTCTATATTTTTCTCTTTTGTAAATGGAACAATTTTGTGTCTAGACAAGGAAAAAGATCAACAGCTGCCCACAAGTGAGAGGACTCTATGGAGCAGATTTCCAACTCTTCAGAATGCCCACTCTAAACTAAACTACTAAACTGCCAAGCACTGAGTATTTTTTTTTTGTACTCTTAAACACCAATTGCCTTTTGAGGAGCCACAGAAATGCTGAAGTCCCCCCTCCTACCAGGAATTCCCTGTGGGTGAATTCCTTTGTACACAGCCCCACTGCAGGCCGTGGGAGTCACCATGACAAACCTAAATTTCTAATTTCTGTACAGGACTAGGGACAGCAAGGGGCCTGCCAGGATGAAGCCCTGTCCCCAGATGTCATGCCAAATACACCTCTTCCAATAAACTTCCAGGTTGTATTTTAAGGTGGAATTGGTCTACTTGGCTCTATTACTATGAGGCTCCCTGGCCTGATTTTGTGTTGGGAGAGAGAGGGAGGAAGGGTCACCTTTTTTCAAGAAATGTTGGAAGCACATTTGATGAAGATAATATTTTATGTAATTTTCTGTGAAAAATCATCAATGTAATGACTCTCTAACTGTCCTTTTTCAGAAAATACAGGACAACTCCTACATAACTTTCCTGTAGCAGCACATAAACACATTCATTTCTGAGGTCAGCAAAGGCACAAAGGAGATGCTGCAATCACAGCACGTGCCTACACGACTTCATGTGCACATTGTGCAAACACACACGTCACCTGCCTTGCTGATTTTATTTGAAAAGTAATAAAACCCCATCCTCTCTCTGCTGTGCAAACCGTACCTGCAATAAAACATCTCAGCCACACAAAGAAAGGCATGCAAGGCTGCAGGCAGAATTCATGTTTTCTGCAATGGCACTGCAGGAGGCTGGGGGTTTGCTCCCAGCCCCAAGGAGAGCTCTTGGTGCTTGTTGGAGAGGTCTGTGCACTGGAGACAGGGCAGGCTGGCAGCAGGCACAGAGCTGCCCCTGCACACCAGTGCCTCTCCAGCAAACATCCTTCTCCCTTTGCCCTGGGAACTGGACACACTGCCTTGGGGTTTTTTCCCAATGCTCTTTCAATGCCAAATAATCAAATTTACTTAACTCACTGTGAGCTGAACTTCTCCTTCTCCTGACTGCCCTTTCCCAGGCAATGATGCCCACATGGCCACAGGGGCTCATCCTTTGGGTCCCCATGGCACCTGTCTGGATGCTGCAGGCTGACCCCATGAATAGCACTGCCCCACTTGGATGCAAGAATGAAATAAACTGGGAATTGACTTTTCCTAAAGTCTCATTTTTGCAGTGTTACATCACATGAGTAACTGCTTTTTTTAAAAAAAAACAAGTCTGGGTAGCTTGATGCTCTTGCTTGTCCTGTAAACCCTCCTGCATAAATGCATTTGAAAGGTGGGTTTCTCAGCAGCTTTCCTGCAAGCTGGGACAAGACCCAGTGGGCCTCTGCACCCTCAGGAATTCCAAATAATATTAGTTTACTCCAAAGAAGGCTTTACAGTACCTCAGGGGCCATTCTGGGTAAGCATGCCTCTGTTCAGACCTCCAGTCTCTCTCTGCAATGCCAAAGCTCCTCAGCTGCCCAGCCCATTTGCCTCCTTTTACATAAAATCCCACAGATACAGAGGCACTACGGCTTTTGAATATAGATTTATGTCATAAAAACCTATGGAAAAGGGATAATTGGGTGGCAAAACAGCCAATGAGACTGCACAGAAATGAGATTTCATTCACACACAGACAGAAAGGCTGAGTGTCACGTGGCCCCATTCTGTTTTCCTGGTAACCTGGAGCACACACACACATCCTGGCGTGGGGCAGGCTGGAATAGCAGAGCCCATAAATCAGCAGGACACATTCCACAGGGTCAGCAAGGGTTGGGAAATCTGTGCAGGGATAAGGGTGACTGACAGGGAAACCTGGATGTTGTGCTTCTGCAGTGGAAATCCAACTGCTGCCTGCATGGACTCTGGGCTGGGGTGGAGGAGGCATTCCAGAGTGGTCTGGAGGTCACTAAGGTGGAGCCCACAGAGCCAGGATTGCCAGGAGACCATGGGAAGGCAAAGGAATTCCAGGGAAACCATGGTCAGGTAAGTGCTGAGAGAACCATACCTGCTGCCAAACACGTCCTGCACCTCAAAGCTTACTCAGCCTGGCAAAGTGTGGCATTTAGCAAACCAGCACCCTGCCACGTGTTTGGTGCATGAGCAGCTGAGATACAGGGCATTTTCATGGGATGTGTCTCTGCCAGGAGCATTCCTCTGTTGTAGGGTTTCTGGGCTATGTCTCCAATCCCCGTTGTGCAGGGTAAACACTCCTTGGATAACACCCCTGGCCAGAGCTCATAAATGCTATGGTTTCCAGTGCTGGATTATAAAAAGAAAATGATAGCTTCTCTCTTCTCCAGGTTACTGTATTTTACCAGGGCTCTGAACAAGAATTGCCTGTCCATATCACCCATTCAGGACAGTATTTGCTTTTCAGAAATTATCTCGGAAAAAATTGTCAGGTTTGAGCTGAAAGAAGTTCTTTCAATTTATTCGTGATGCAGTAGAAGCAGTGCTAGGCTACTGAGAAATGCTCTTGGTAAATATATGATGATTAATGTCAAGGTTCAAGGCTTACTGGAGCAAATGAAACATTACAGCCAACTTCAGAAACTACATTTGCAGGTATAATATGCAGATGAAAAATTAAAAGCAAATTTAAAACTTCATTAAAAAAATCCAATACACAATATGCATACTTTCTGTGCAAGTCCCTAATTTTGTTCTGGTTAGGAAACAGATTAGGCTTTAACTTAGAGTTCAAGCACTGAATTCTTGCCAAGAACACAATGCAGTTTGGTACACCTGCTAAACTAGGTCAGCAGCGAGACAGGCGCCAGAGCAAACCCTGCCTGCTTTCACAGAGGCCTCTCGCTGCTGCAAGTGGGGAAAAAGAGGGCAAGAAAGGAAAATACAGTCCTAGGGTGAAAGGAATATGGCACAGAGCAGCAGGGAACACCAGGTGTGTTCCACCAAACATGATGGAAGGCATGCCCAGAGGGTGGGGAGCAAAGGGGAAAAGCTGAAGATCAGGAGTAAAGGAGCAAAGCTGAGGATCAGTGGACACAAGGGCAATAAATACTTACTGATTCAGGATCCCTCTGCTGCTCAAGGAAAGCTGAAAACTCCACCAGCCTGAGCTTGGTCGTACCAATGGATCGTCCCTGCCACGCAGGGACTGAGGGGGCTGGAGCTGATGTGGGCTCAAAGCCTGAAATGCAGGAAACATCTTCATGAAAATGACACTTCCTCAGTTTATATTTTCTCAATTCAATATAATTGGGAATTATGCATGTAGCCCTTGGATATTTATATTAATTTTAGCAAGTAATTAATTCAGGATGAGTCAAAATTGGAAAAACTCAGGCCTGTATGTAGAAAAAGAGGTGCCAGCCCAGCAATCTAATAATGGCAGAAAGAAAAGATCTACTACTTTGTTTCCTTGGGGCTGTAACTCACTGTAGAATTTTTGTTTAAATGAAATACTAGATTACAGAGATTTATAGAGACTTCACCTAGACCTACAGCTGCACCCTTTCTTGGATGCTGGCATCAAGGCTCCCAGGAGACATTACTGCCTTGGGAGTGCAGAGATCTGGCCTCCATTTCTGGCTCCTAATGTGCCACACGTTACAAGTAAATCACCCCTCTTTTTGCCTCTTTCTTCTGCCACTCTCAATTCCCCTCTCCTATTTAGAGTACAAGCTTTCCAAGGCAGGGACTGTCTCTTACTACGTATTTGCACATTGGGTCTTGACTTCTTTTGGAGCTTTTAGGCATCATTATGCTACAGCTAATAATAAATAATTACTGTAGAGAGCTGAATCATACCCTAAAAAGAAAAAAAAAAGGGTTTAAATTGATAATAAAGAGAGAATGACATGATCTAGATAGAGAAGGGATGTTAACCACCCTCTCTAATTCACCTCAAGAGAAGGAATAAATGCTGTCTCTTGGTCCTCATTGCAGAAAATTGGATGAGAAGGAAAGAAAACTGTAAAGGAAGAGGAAAAGACAGCAGCTCAAAGGCAAAACTTGTCTTGGGAGAGACACAGGCACAAGAAAGGCAGGGAAGGGGTACCAAAGGTACGAGAACAAAGATTATCCTGAGCTAGGCTGGGAAGCAGGGAGAGGTCAGAGGCAGTGTGTGCCCATATCCCATAATGGGAATGTGGTATTTGACCCCAGCTCTCAGATTTAGGCAAAGAAGGTGTAAGGCTTGTGCAAAACTGGGAACTACAAATGTCACTGGCTAGACATGAATGGGAATTCCAATGAAGCAACAACTCATGCACGAGTATTGTCTGATTTAGAAATACTAACATTCCTATTCTGAGAGAAAACATGGAGGGGTAAAAGAAGATGATAGAAAATACCTGTCTTAGAAAATAATGTTATAAATTAGGCATGTCAAGAAAAAGGCATTCTCATGAATGCAGAAAAACAGCTTTAATGCAAAGCATTAAATAGCATCAAGTCAGAAAATCATAAAGAATTGGGTAAGAGTCAAAAGCTTGCAGCACAGTCAGAAGCATTGGGATTATTTGGCAAGGGAGATGTAACATGAGAAATCATCTGCAAAGAAATAATGACCTTTCCTGAAATCAGGCATGGAAGGAACCTAGGAAAAGGAGCAGGGAAATAGCCATGGGAAGGGCTAGATCAATTTGAGCAATGGAATTCAGAATAAAATTAGGTACTTATCAAAGTGGTACCAGGCAAAGCAGGACCTCCAGGAGGGGACGAGTTATAAACAACCTGATACATAAAGAAGTTTTCTACTTAAGACTAAACATATATGATTTTGGAAGGGGTTTTAGGCTCAGTTTAAAATAAATTAAGATGTATTCTTGTTACATAGCTATTCTAAAAGAAACATTCATCCTGTTACTCATTTTTTACAGTAATTCCTACAATATGGAGTGCTGACTGGAAATCACACATCCACAACTCCTTGCATATGCATTACTGCTTCCTACCTAAAAAAAAACCCAAACACCATGATTTTCCCTACCATATAATCAGGTAATGTAAGACATGGGGATTGGTGTTTCCTTTGGCTGGAGGGAACACGAGATCCTGAGTAGTGGCTCTGCCCAGGTCAGAAGTTAATACATCATATTCAATACAAAATTCAAGTATTTTTAAGGCAGAGGATAAATGGGAGAATTACCTGAAATGGGAGCTGTGACTGATGGCTGGATAGGATAGGCCTGCTGAACGAATGGCTTGACGCTGGAATAAAGAGGTACACAAAAATCACACACTGTGCCATCCACAGGAAATTCCAACAGACTCACACAGTATAGGAAAATTGGTGGCTGATGACCTTTACCCACAAACATATCTCTTCCCTGTAGAGGATATTTAACAGACAGACAGAGGGAACAGAGGGGATGAGAATTACACCCAGGGATGGGCACTGCTGGGACTCCCAGAGGACACTGAACTATGGGGACACAAAGGAGGGTGCCCATCTGGTATTCAGCCTCAGTTTTGAGGTTTGGGATACCTTATAACTTTTTCAATGTGAGTCCACAGCACTATAAAGGCTCTTTCTCTCCCTAAAACTATCTTTGCCTCTTTGGACAAGTTCTTGCTTCCCTGATCTCGCAGAGTGCACAAGCATAGAGACAAGCATCCCTTCACACTGCACAGAGAACCAGATTGAATTTTCAGACTTACTCTTGTGAGGATCCAGGCTGCCCTGTTTGAATCATGCCCGGCCAAAACTGGAAGAGGAAAAACAAACAAACAGGCCCACAGTTGTTCTCTTTGTTGGAAGAACTTTGGGTATTTTTGAGCAAGTATGATTCCTTTTGCAAACTCAAGTCAAAGCATTAATCCATTCATTCCATCTTAGGTTTTGACTGAACATTGTTAAGGAATACAGGGGTTTTTTTGGGACTCAGCTAATGACTTACCCCAGGTGCCCCAGGAAATGTAGGACGGGGAATTCCTGGCAGGCCCAGCTTGTTGTGAATAGCAGTAGCTGAGACTATCTGAGCTGATGACATTGCTGCCATGTGCTGGAGTGCTTTGTCCTTTGCTGTCTGATCCTTTAATATGACAATTACATGGAGTCTTAAAACATTTGGCATAACAAATGACGTTAAATAACTGCAGCTACAAGCACATAACTAAAAACTTAAAAAGCCACACAGAAAATGCAAAAATAGCAAACCATGCAGGAAAAAAAAAAAATACAGCACGGAGGCTCACACTCAAACTACCTCAAGGCAAAACCTCCTCTCAGACATGCATGGTAGACCTGAATTCTCACAGTCTGCTCTGCCAACATGCAGGAAGCTCTGAGAGAGCAAACTACTGCCCATTTGTTTATCTGGGCAAATTCTGATTTTAAATCAGGCTGGGCTAAACAGGGCTCGCTCCTGTGGCTCAGCTCTGCCTGCAGGACAGGGAGCACTGAGATTTGAGCTCTATCATTTCCATCTAAGAGAAGTTTGCCTTTTGTATTGCACCGTAAAATGAGAACACAGAACTGTGGCTGACTCGCAAACAGGGACAGAGTTTTTCTTCATGCTGTGGGCTTAGGAGACATTTTGGATTCAGCTTTACAACAAGCATTTTGAAAGTTAGGTCACAAACATGGAAGTGACATTTTAAATTTTCAGTTGTGGCATTTTACTGGTTTACAGTGTTCTCAAAGAAAGCCACCAGCCATAAAATTCCTGCTTTTTTTGAGCACACATGAACGAGTTTAGGAAGAGGTGGGTTGTGATCAGTTACTTGTATTAGAGGAGCACTTGGAGTCCCAGCCACTGCCAGTCAGGTATGGTCACAGGACAGAAAGGGAAGGCCTCTTAATGCAACAGAGTTAATCAGGGGGATGTCTTAGGTCAGGGAAAATGAGTGAACAACAGACTGTTACACACTGGTAAAGCAGGGTTCCTCATCCAGAAGTACTGGATTAATAACTGCCAATATTTAGGTGTGTCACTTAGAATGAAGGTACACAAGCAGTATTAGGCAGGGATGTTTTGGGTTTGGTTTTTTTTCTGGTTTTATTTTACGAGCAAAGTAGCAAGCATGCTGGCAAGAGGTGCATGCTCTTATGTACGATATATGACTTTGCACATATGCTCCCTCTAAAGCTTGTATGTAGTAGTACTATAGGTGAGCAGTTTCTTCCTTTGAATAGCTCCTTTAGAAACAGCACAGGCTGAAAGTACAGGAAAAGCTAGCCAAAAAATTCTGCCAAGCACAGCTAAGGTACATAATACTTGGTTTAGTCAAAATACTTACCATGCTTGTTACCTGGATACAACAACAAACAGTTTATTAAAATGCTTGTGTAGAATAGCAGACTCTTAGCAAAATATGAACAAAATAGTAAGAGACAAAGGAAGAGCAGTTTGCTCAACATTAAATAACAGCTTTAAACAAACACAATATTTTCACCCAGGGTCTGATTCATTAAAAGGGGGAAAAAATGGTTAAAAAATACCCCAAACAACGAAATCCTGGGGAGAAGCAACCCCCAGCTCCCTGTGTGAAATCTGTGGATACTGAAGGACAGGGATTGCTGCTGAGTGTGTTTCTCTGAGCTGTGCAAGGAGCCCCTGTGGGACACAGCCTGGAGAGCAGCAGGTGGAGCAGGGCAGGAGCTGCTCTAGCATCATTCCCTCTGCACCCTGCAGGCTGTGAGGCTGAAGGGCAGCCCTCTGCCCAGCTGCCTGAGCAGCTCTAACACTCTGGGCTCACCTGAGCTGGGGGAACTCATCCCTCAGTACAGGGACCAACTCAGTCCTTTCCCAAAATTTGTAGCTTTCCAATATAACCACAACTGGTTCCCTGGTTAAGAGCTGGAGGTCGGCCCTGGCTCTCAGCCCTGCCTGCCCCAGGGTGAGAGGGTGTGCACAGGAGGTTTGTGCATGGCATGTGTTACTGGCTGCCTTTGGATGTCTGCAAACCACCAGGCTAAAAAGATGTTTGCTGAGTGCTAAGAAATGGCAGAATCCTGAGTTCATGCAGCTCCCCAGACCCCTCTACACTCTCACACAGCAAGGAGGACCCTCCATCATGAAAAGATGAAATTGAGATGTCCTGGAGCAATATGGAGATGTAGCACTACTAGATTTCTCTGTTTCACCCTTTTTTTTGTAAGTGGAGCTGGCTTGGAAATGCCAAACCATGAGTGTCTCACACAGCCTGCTGAATCCTACCAAAAACCAACATTCAGGGCATCCATATCCTGTGTGTAAAATAAATGATACAAGAGATGTGCCTCTGGGTCCTAGTAGCCTCCAAAATGTGGTTTTGTGTGAGGGCTGCTTTTGTGACCACCTTGTTACTGTCCAGACCTGCCAGGGCACTACAGGCTCCTCTCCTGCACTGCCACCAGCCACACCTGTGTCAACACATGAAGATGCAACCAGTGCCTGTGCCCCTGCCAAGGTGCCAAACTCTTCTGGATCCACTATTAGATGGATCTAAACTAAAGGAGAATTTAAAAGTAGAAGCTTTGTCTGGGCTGTTGAAGTCCATTCCTGGGATTTGTGTGAATCTGAGGCAGGTTATATGGCTGTGAAATTGTTCATCTTGCCTTGCTTTATCCCTCTAAAGTCTCTGGCTAATTCCCTGCTAGAGTTAATGAAGCTCCAGGAGAAGCTGTATTTATTTCTGCCTTGTGAGGCACTGAAACCAACTAAAGTGCATTACTTTCTGTAATGTTATTGCCATCCAAGGACTAGAATAGGAGCCTGGGCACCCAGCAACAGTTACAGCAGGAAAATCCCACCCTAACAGATGAACTAGGAAAAATTTAGTAAGATTTATACTTCCTTCAAAATTTTCTGGGGAGCTCTTAGTTGCCATTACAGTGAATCTGATGATCCTGAATTTTAGGGACAGTGACAGGGATTTTTGGAGGGAGAAAACACCTTTTCTATTGTGACATGAAATGTTATGTGCCTTCCTCCTTGCCTGTTGCTGCTTTTCACCCTAGAATGATCTGTTTTGTGGGGCCATTCATCTCATCCTCTTTGACTGATTATGTTTTCAGGAGGATGGAGAGAAAGGAAAAAACCTGTAGGATGACAGCTCAGAAAGGCAATCCTTGCAATAGGGCTAGTTTTGAGGTGTATCAACAACCCCCACAGAGTTCCCCACTGGTGACAAATCTGATCTGGGACACCAGGCCAATACAGTCCCATGGGAAGTTTCCCCTTTTGTAGGCTTAGGAATCTTTGCACGGTGCAAGATCAGCTTTTCTCAAGGCAACTTTACATTCAAACACGTCAGAAATCAAATTCAAAGCCAAATAGAGATATTTATGAGGTCCTGAGTTGCACTGGCAAAAGAGCACCTTCAGCTCCAGGTACTTTTGGAGAGCTGCAAGGTGGTTGTCTGTGCTTGTATAATCAAGTAGATTTCACGATCTTCAGAAATAAATGGGAGAACCACATTTTAAAGCTTTTTGTTTAGATAGCAATATCAGCTTGTCTGCCACCTAAAAACAAGTATATGTTGGGATTTTTCATGCTGTAACAGAGAGCACTGATAACCAGGAGGGACTGAGGCTCTCTACCTATCACTGTGAGGTGGCTGCTTCTGGGATGAAACCTGGTAACTGATTAATAACACACAATGGTATTACATCACAGTTCAGGCAGCAAGAGAAGTAATATATCCAATTAAAATGGCAGGGGTAATTTACACAGGCAGATTACAGTAATTACCCAGGTTGGAACTTGGCCAGGACAAATGGGTTAACACCCCTACTTTAAAACAGGAACGTTGTGGGATTTTTAATGACTGCAAATAGTTAAGATTTTGATTTCCTATCTTGTCCAAGACAAAAAAGGTTTGGTTTTGCTCTCACTTGTGCTGGTTTGTACAGCTGGAATAATGTCTTTGAGCTCCATGTGGTTTACACTGATGTAGTAAAATAAAAGTTTGGCCCAGCCTGCTGCAGTCCCGTGCTAAGGTTCAGCAGAGGCTTGGGGGGAAAGCATCTCCTACTGAATCATTAAATCCTGCTGGAGCTTAAGGTATTCCTTGGATAGGCCCCATCTGGCCCTGACCTGGTTTGACCCTACTCAGCTGATGAGCTCAGACGGGATTGCTGCTGCCCAGGAATGACACTGGAGTGAGCAACAGGCTCACAGCCCTGCCTTCCCTTCCACTTACAAAAGTCTTCTGCACTGTGGTACATAATTAGTAATGAATGTTACCAGGGTGGATTTAGAGTACAGTCAGTGGAAAACTGGTCTAGTTCCACTAAATCCCTAAAATATCATCTCTGTAGTGGAGACCAAGATGTGTCTCGTGTTTTAGCTGACTGCTTCTGGCTGCAGTTGCACATAGTTTGTTTTTGGAAGACATAAGCTCTAAGCATCTAATGCAAGGAGACTACAACTTTTAATGAATCAGGCCCTTGAGGTTTGCTTTTCACAATTCATTTTGGAATGCAAAATACATAGTTAAATTAGATAATAATAATTCCCTAGTATCATCCAATTATAAATCTTACTATCTATAAAAGCCCTGCATGAAACAGGAGTTCACATGACAAGCACAAAAGGATTTGTGCTTGACTTTCTTTTAATCCAACATAAACAGAAGACTAATTCAATCAATCAGTTCAAACAAGTTCTTAAGCAAAAAACAAAAACTGTTATCCTAGAATGATAAATGGGGCTTTGAATACCATTTTATCTATGGCTTTGGGAGGAAAAAAAAATCTAAGACAGTATGAGGAAAAGTGAGCACAACAGAACAGTATTAATACAAGAAGCCATAAAACCTGTACCAATATTTAAAATGCAAAACTTTTCATGTAAGGAAAAAAAAAAAGACATAAGAAACAACAATTTGCTCACAAAATGGATGCTACAGTAACACTAGCATAAAATAGCTTCCTAATAAGCAATTTTGTAGACGTTATTTCTGCTCAGATCTCATATTGATTCAAATAACCTTTACAATAATTAGCTGTAGCTCAAAAAAGATAAACAAATCATGACAATATACAATTGTTCTGGACAAAAGATAGAGAGCACTTCAGTGTTTCTAGCCCTGATCTCCAATTTGCTTATTATTAGAGAAGACAGGAGTAAATACAAAAGCTGGCTATTTCAGCCAGGCAATAGCTAATGCCAAGAAGAGAATGCGCATTCAAAGCTGTCCCAACTTGCTGCCTAATGAGTAGCAATTAATCCATCTTATTGTATTTCAAAATGCTGAAGACTCCATTCACATCAAAGGGAATTTTTCAAGGCTTTTATCATTGTTCATTTAAAGAAGTATAGAGCTATCTTTAGCATTTTATAATTGACAACAATATTTTCTTTTTATCCCTAAATGTGGAATGTAGAATAATGGATTTAAAAACATGTAATAGATGTGAACTGTAGGCATTTTAATGTGGGTTTTTTTGTCTCTAATTAATCTTGCACTATGAAAAAAATCTGATATGAAAGCCTAAGATAGATGTACATCCTGCTGTGAACACCTTTACTCTCTCTTTACGTACAGATGTTCCAATCCATCTTTTGTCCCAAATGGACAGAGGGGACTTTGGCTCCCTGTCAGTGCAAAGGTGGGAAATGCTGTGACCTGACAGTATGGGCTTGTGTATTTGACACAGAAACACAACATTTGAGTGTAAAAACTCTGCTTTGCTTCCTCCAGCCTCTGCATGAGAGAAAATGCCAGGAAGAGAAGCTGCCTTTCAGATCTGTCTCCAAGGACAACTTTATCTCAGCCTCCCTTCCCATTTTCATGAGATCAAATTTCTCTAACTTCAGGAAGATTCTAGTAACCTCAGTATGTTAAGATTAAAATCTCTATAGTAGGTGTATTTTCCTGCTGTATAGAGAATTAAAATGTACGACATCCCTGGAAGGGCTGAGGGGACATTCTTTACTGGTGGTTTTGAAAAGCAGCAATAGCATTTACAGGTGGAACTTCACTTCCTTGCAGGCTAAGGATCCATCCATCCATCCACAGTGACAGCAGGCACTTCTCATTGAAGAAAAGAGACCTTGCTGGACCAAGCAGACTTTATGGCATGCAGGTGAGATTTCTGCCTCTTAGGAAAGCCCCCAATGCCATGTGTGCAGATAGCTCTGAGATCCTTGTGGATTTTTGCAGAAGATTAACACAGAAGATTTGCCCAAGTCCTCTTGTCTCCATGAGCAGGTTTCAGACCAAGGCAGGACAGTAAGATCTCTTGGTACAAAATAAACTCAGCAGCTACGTGGGGGAAAAGGGTTATTTGTATAAACACTTTGTCAAACTCAGAGGCCAGGAGCTGGGGCCAATGGGACAGATCAGATCAGACACATCTCAAAAGAAAATTGACACCAGATGCATGTGGGATTTTTTTTACAGTAGTAACTGCTTCCGTGGATGCCACCAATCACAGGTTTTACAAGTGGCAGCTCAATGTTAACAGGGTGAGTTTGCCTGGGTGGAAAGCATAGAATCATAGAATGGTTTGGGTTGGAAGGGACCTTAAAAATCATCTAGTTCCAAGCCCACTGCTAGTGGGACTTTTTAAAAAAGTCACCTTCTGCTAGACCAGGTTGCTCCAAGCACCATCCAGCCTGGCCTTGTACACTATCAGGGCTGAGGCACCCACAGCTTCTCTGGGAAACCTCTCCCAGAGCCTCACCACCCTCACAGTAATTTTTTTCTGCTAATACCTAATCTAAACCTATTCTCTTACACTTTGAAGCCATTCCTCCTTGTCCTGTCAGCATGTGCTTGTGTAAAAAATCACAGGTGTCAAAAACTGAATTTTATCTTCTCCCCTCCACCAGGGAACAAAGACAGCACCCACTCCAGGACAGCAAGAGCCTGTCATCTTTCCAAGGATATTGATGGGGCTGTTCAGGATGCTGCCAAAATTGGTCCCCCGTTGAAGCAATGAGCACTCAGAGGTGCTGGAATGTATCCACCTTGTCTTCCTTTTGCACCAGTGATGTCCTTCTCAGGCACCTTTTGAAGACCTCTGCAAACTGCTTTGGCCAGGGGAGTTGGACTAAATGATCCCCAGAAGTTCCTTTCAATCCTAACTGGTCCATGATTCTGGGTGATTCCGGGTGGCAGTGGGCCATGCAGGTGGTTCAACACAGGAATAATAAGAAAAATGGGCAGTAGCCATAACAAGGTGTCTGGAGAAGCAAAGTTCCATCTCAGGTTCAAAACCAGCAGTTTCTACGACCTCCAGGGAGCAAGTGCAGCAGGCAAGAGGAATGAGAGCTCTCTTCTTCATACAGCAGCTCCCTTATGGCACCTTCTCACATCCAAGGTTGACCTCTTCCACATGGGCAGGAAAGGCCTGTGGGAGGCTGCCCCTCCTCCAGGAGGGACCACTGCAGGGGGCAAGGTGTCACACCACGGCTCCTGCTTCCCTGAGCCCAACACTGGCACGGAAAAGGAGCGGGAGGTGGGGAGAGCCTGGCAGCTCCCCCCTTCCCGGGCACTCCCCAGCTGCTGGGGGAGCCCATCCCCGGGGAGCACCCGGGCAGGGCTGGGAAAAGCAGGACCCGTGGGCCAGCAGCGAGGGCTGGAGCAGCTCCGGGCAGCAAGGCTCTGTCACCGGGTGCACCCTGTCCCCACCACGCACAGAGGTGAAGCAGATGGAGCTGGGGAATCTTCCCGAGGCCCTGGGCTCCTCAGGGAATGGCAGCTGCCTCACGCCCTCTCAGCACAGGGGGGCTGCAGCCCACGGGCAGGGGGGAAAGGCAACAACGTGTGCAGCCCTCACAAAACATCTCGCTGTTCAAACAGATCTTCCCTTCTTCAGGCGACTCCTCAAAACGAAAATTCCTTCCAGATCTCTATTTACTGTTAATGTCATCTAGACTAGATGAAATATTCTTAGGGTTTGGCTACCTCACTGCTCCTTGGAAAACTTCAATAAAAGCACTGCAGGTGTAGTACTTAAAAATGTTTTTCAATGCCCTGTAAGTGTCTTCACATTTTAGGGTATTTTGGTCATTCGGAAAGGGAAACATTTTACAACAGTACATCCAATAATTGTGTTCTGCTCCTAGGCCTGTATTTGGTACCTACATGGGCTCCCTGATTTTTGCAGCCCTGAGATCTCACCAGTCCTCTAAAACTCCAGGAGCTGCTGGTGCTGAGCACCTCTGAAAGTAAGGCCACCTACTTACATACTTAATTTTAGGCATCAAGGCTTGACAATTTGAGCTTAAAATGCTACATATCTCTGTATTATTGCACCCTCGGTTAAAAAGCAGTATGTTTAAGTTGTCTTAGTCGTTCTTTATGAACCCCAACTGCTCAGCCAGTGCAGCTAAAAAGCCAGCCACCAACAGCCAGACAAGCTTGCCAGCATGCTGCCCATGAAAAACCTAGTGCTTCTGTCAGGGAGGCCTGTTACACAGCCAGGCTGTTATTCCTACACAGCAGTTCCAGGATGGGCTGAGCATCCGCAGTGCTCACCGCTCAGGACTGGGAAAGTACTGCCCAAAACATTTTGCTTTCCTGCTAGAACAAAACATGATTTGTTCTCAAATCTGGGTGAAAAAAAAAAAAGAGAAAAAGTCCATTCACATTAAAAAAAAAAAAAAAAAAAAAAAAAAGGAGGGAAGTAAAAGATTTACAATTTCCTTCGCTTTATATTAAAAAAAGAAAACAAAAAAATGACAGCAAAAACTGCAAAACTCCCTCTTCCACTTTTAAATGGTGTGGAAAAAAACCCAAAAATCTCAAGATCTCTGCTGGAAAACTTGAAAAAACAAGCAATCCAAGAAACCCCTATTAAACATTTCCAAGAGGTTCTTTTCAGCCTTAGAATATATTTTATGGAAGGCAGAGAAAATGGGGACATGTGCAATTCATCATGTCAGATTAAGCAAACATACTTAATATTCCCTGAACAGGACTCTGACTGAGGCTTTCCAAAGATTAAATGTCAATAATTTATTTTTTAAAAAAATTAAATTTCAGGGAATCTTGTAAATAGTGCATAGCTTGAGGTGGTACTAGATTGTAGTCTAGAAACACCATAGAGCAATCTGGGTAAGCTGTGCTCTCTAGCACTTGGAATAAACGATCTGGTTAAAGTATTCTTGATAGCAGTTCAGAAGCACAGACAAAAAACATTTGGGAATGGAAAACAATTACCCCAATTACCCCTCTGGAAAAAGCAATTAAAAAAAAAACAAAACTAAAACGCATCTATGCAACTGTGCAAAACCCCTGTGTACTTAAATACACTGCTAGGACTCAACTGTTAAAAAGTAAAACAAAAAATGAACTAACGGGTTAAAAATCAGGTTTAGGTGCTGAGCTGTTATAAAGAGGAGTTCACTTGGCATTTGGACAGTGTTAAAATGACGTTTTTAATGCAGATGCTAGTGCAGAACCCGGGGGTTAAACACAAAGAGACACAGGCAGCTCCCACATGCAGGAAAAGGAGGTGACAGGCACAGCAGCCCCAGCTCGCCCATCACCGCGGGGAGGAGGAAGGGACAGGCATAGCAACCACAAGCCCAAAAGCAGAAAAGCGCATACCTTCAGCTTGGAATGAAAATCACGAGATTTCCTTCTGGCAAGAACCTGAATGTGACTAGACACCTGCAGGGTAGGGGAAGGGAGGAAACAAAGGAAAAGCCTGTAACCATGGAGATGAAAAGCCCCCTACAACTGGGCAAGCCAAACGTACCTTAATGGCGGCTTGAATTTCTCGAACTTTCTTTCTTGCTAAGACCTGTATGTGACTAGACACCTACATTGTTCAGGTTTATAGGGGAAAAAAAAAAACAACAAACAAAAGAAAAACAAAAAGCAAATCAAATTTTAAATGTCTAATTTTTTTCTTTAAAAACAGAAAAAAAAAAGAAAAAAAGAGAAACTTTTCTGAGGGGATGAAGTTATTTGCATCTTCAGTAAGCTCTGCTGTTAAAGATACCACATTCCCAGCCAGATACCAAGCTCTTAGCACCAAGGCTTAACAATACAGGTCATCACTTCAGTGACTTGATTAAGGAAATAAAAAAAAAAAGAGAAGAAAAAAAGTGTAACCCACCAGGTTGTGCATTCAGCTACAAGATAGAAGACAGTTCACAGCTGGATGCAGCTCACGTGCTTTGGTACTGATCCCATCCATGCCCAGGCCCTGAGCTCTCATGTGGGGAGCCCAAACGGTTTCTGCCCCATCTGCTGGGGATGCAGATGCCCACTCTGACTACTTGCCACCAGGCTTGAGAGACAACTTGGCACCAAGAAATTTTATCCATTATTTATTGTGCTCTGCAGCTCCAACGAGGAGATTCAGGCTGCATTTTGAGTCCACTGAAATGCTTTAAATTCTGGCACAAATGATGAAATACTGGCACAACACAAGTCCCTGAACCCCTGCTGGTTTCCTTGGTAATCTCAGCATCAAGTCTGCCCACAAAACATTTGTGTAACTGGGGACCAGCTACTTGACATCAGCTTGAGTGATGCCCAGGTCTGGCCCAGGACTGTTTTGCTCAGAAATCTGTGCAAATCCAGTGCTGCACTGCACCAGTTATTGGTCAGAAGTTGCTGCCTGTGCTGTGAAGGGTCTGGGCCCAAATTCACATTCCTGTTTACCCAAGGACATACTGAAATCCGTGCTGTTGCTGATGAGGATTTAATGATGCTGCCCAGCATCACTTGGTAGCACTCAGCATCCTTCAGCCTTCTGGGCGAAGGTTTAAAACCTGCAATGATGGCAAAAACCACTAAAGAGAGATCTCTTATTCTCGTTTGACCCAGGACATACCATATCAGGGGATGCACATGTTTCCTACATTAGTTACAATTGCTGTCTGGGAAAGAACACAGCAAAAGGAAAGGAGAAATGAGGATTTCCTCCTCTGTAAGACTATTCTGTGACAATAGTATCCAAAAGCCTGTATTTTAGTAGGGAAGCAAACAGTGATGCCTCAATTAGCACAGTCCCTGAAGGCCACCTTTGAGAAGCAGCCCAGGAACCAGTCTGCAGCAATTCAGAGTTAGACTGAGAGATTTTGCAGTCAAACACCTAAACTGAGTTTTCACACATGTTCATGTGTTTTGTTTTCCGTGGAATATTAGTGGTGTTAAAAGTTATACAGGAAGAACAATCGTAACATTTAATCACTTGGGTAAAACTCCAGAGTAGTGACAAACCACCTTTTTTAAGCACATGGTTTAAAGTGATTTATGCATCACTACAGAGGGACATACAAGAATGGAGGCAGACACTGCCACATGTAAGCCATCACAGCACTCCTGCTTTCTTGGCACGTGCTGGCCAAGGATCTAACCCCAAGCTCTGCATTTTGAGCCTTAGGCATCTTTATGATCCCAGCATAACTTCCAACTCCTGGAGCTCTCATGGGCAATGCAGGGCAGAACTAGATACTCTGCCTTTAGCTTGTGATTTCTTTGCCAGTCTTTGGTTTGTTCCTCTGCCATGTGCTGCAGTTCTCCTCCCTTCTGATGCCTTTCTTTATCCCTCGCATGCATGCTTCCTCCTGACAAGGGACACCACCCAGGGCAAAACTGCACCCAAAGGGCTCCAAATGCCAGTGCTGGCAGCTTTGTGTGACCAGTGCCACCCTTCCCTGCACTGCAGCACATGCACAGCGTGCGTGTGGGCGAGCCTCTGCCTGCCCCTGCCACACACGTGCAGGGGGACAAGGGGAATCTCACACCTGATTAAAGCAAGGGACCTCTGCCATCTGTGGATTGTTTTTAAACAGTGCAGTAACCACTGCATAAACCGTGCTTTCTGCAAGGCTGCTGATTGCTGTGAATATTATGAATTAGAGGATTTAGTAGTATGAGATAAATTAATGGTTATGTGGCAATCATCTAAAAAAAAACTTAGGGTGGTTTTAAGGTTTATTCTGTCTCTTGGAGAAATGAAACCTCACCATGGTCAAAGACCAGGAGTCTGAAGATTCTTAGGGAAATTTTAAAATTATTTTTTTATCCTGTAGCAACTACTGGCTGTAAGCGGAGAGCATGATTATGATCAGTTCATTTTTATATATTTACTTCTCATATCCAAGAATCATAACCTCTATTATAAAGCCAAATTCTCTTAAATTTTAAGAAGTTCCATTATTTACCATCTCAAAATAATAATTATAATATTATATAGAGAAATAAGGCACAATGCTTTATGGTTTTGCCTCAACTTCTGAATTTTTTTATGAAATATGGGGGGACAATAGCTTCATTTACAGACAGATTAATAAAAAAATGAATCCTCACACCACCACAACACAAATCCCAGAGATTTAAGATTCTCTAAACAGCATGTATTTAATCTGAATAGTGAAGTCAATACATCATCCCATCAGAGCTGAAGCACAGACAGCCACTGCAGCCAAAAATGCCATTTTTTGTCATTCACTGACATGCATACTTCCCCACTGGGTTATTTTACCTGCTTCCTGGTCCGTGTCTTCCCTGTTCTAAGTTTGATGTATCTGGCTATCAATTCATTCCTACCTGAAACAAAGAAAAATTCATGGTAAAGGACAAGCAGCATCACACCCAGAAACACCATCAAAATACCACATTTGAACACACAAGCTCCACGTGTATCAGGTTTTCTTACACACACCCCACTTGTCTTTACAAACAATTTGCCAGTATTTCTCATTGTTCACCACTGTTCCTCTCCCATGTCCTCGACAGGCATTGCATGTGGCACAGGAGCCATGCAGAGCACCACGAGTTCAGGGTTTGCCCACCACAGTCCTGCGGTGCTTTACAGGCAGAGGGGCACCCCCTTGGCACCAGGGGTGCCCCACATGATCTCTCACTGGAGAACCTCCCATGCCAGGGCTGACTCAAGGTCTGGGCTCCTCTGGTTTTACTTCCAGCTCCTCCAGGTGTTGTTTTTGCCCCTGGACCCCTGTGGGGAGGAGTGGCTGCTCTTGAGAAGGTTGTGTGTGACCTGAGCCTAAGTGCCGATCACCCAGATGTGCCAGCTTCTCTCCGAAGTTTTAGTTCTGCTAGCAGGACAGCAAAATCTGTCCTTCCTGCAAGAAAGCCTCCTCCAGTGATGGAAGTCCCTGTCCCAGTCCAGCAGGTTATCAATCACACCCTTAGCCCTACTCACAAGAGTGGCTGCCCTGCAGTGCTGATGCTCCTGTGGGAACGGGGCTGATCAACACGGTGGTTTGTTATTCAGAGCTATGTTTCTCTTGGAAAAGTGAAACACCTCCAAGTCTCTAAAATGGCTATTTGACTCTTCTTCAGTTACACATTATGCTACCTAATGCAAACTAACATTTTCTATCCAAATAACTTCCTTCCCAAGTATTGCTGACATGGAAGAGAACACAAGTTTTATGCGGTGTCCTGTTTATTTTCACTGCATATTATTCTCCATGAGTTGTAGTAATTTAAATACACTTGTTCAACAAGCCGTAAGTTACGGAATTATTTGCATTCAGCAGAGGGGAAGATCAGCCCATGAGTAGAAAATGAGAAAACTGATTTAGCAGTGAGCTGAAAATGGGGAGGTTAAGGAAATAACTTGTCACCCACCAAGCTATTTAAGTGGATGAGTACATAGCAGGGGAATGCAGAAAATTATTTTATCAGCCAGGGCTTCAAACCCTTACAGCTTCATGTTGTGGGAGAGAGACAGGGAAGTTTTGAAGTAGCCTGCATATGTTTGAAATCCATTTTGTTGACTGAAAGATTGAACATATCTAGTAAAACTAGACTTTTTTCTTCTGTCTCTCCCTGTGAGCCTTATTTTACACCCTTTATATAAAATGTCGCATGGTTCCTGTCTCTTTCATGTTTGCTAAATGAGTACCAGAACATGAAATATCAAGGTGCTTCAGAGCAGAGCTGTGTTTTTGTTTTGGTCTGGACTGTGTGCCACACTTCCCACAACATGCTACTAGTTTGTAACTCTCTAGCAAGTCTCTTCAGGACAAACTTCCAGAGGTAAATTTTGCATGAGCAAACAGTTACACAGGCGAGCCACATTTCTGCACACAAATGAGGGATTTCTGTATGCAAACAGAGGAGCAGGTAGTTATTTGATTTCATGCATAGGCCTTGTCTTTAGGCTGAACAGGAGTTCTGCAGCCTGCAGTGCTCACAAAATACTTGCCATTTGCAGTGAACAAGAGCCTTTGTGTTCATGGGGTGAAACCAGGGAATGCTCCACCTCTGTATCTCCCTGTTCTCGTGCTCCTTTCATAACCTAAACAAAAGCCTGCAAGGGCAGCCCTCTGTGGCCTGGTGAGATGCAGAGATCACCACATTCCTGCAATCACCAGTGTGATAGGTGGTATGGACATTTTCCTATCTCTAAATGCACATTTTTATTTCATTGGGAAATGCCCCTCCTCCAGAAAGTATCTGCTTGGCATATGTTTAAGTATGTGCACACATTAATACCCAGAATGTGTCTTTTTGCTGCAAAAAGACTGTCAGGTTGTTCTGATCAGCAGCTGGTGGCTGTGCAAGTCAGTGATGCTCAAGGTGACGTAAAGGATGCAATGCCATCTCTTGTCCCTCTGTCTGTGCTGCAGATGCTTCAAATACCTGGGCACAGCACAGGTCACTCCAGACACCCCTTGCCCTATGCAGCCCCCCAGCCACAGCAGAGGTTTCACAGTTCTCCTCCCAGACAAGAGAGCTAAAAAGCTATTTTTAAAGGAAAGCTCAGGTTCCCAGGCAGCCACTTGACAGGAAAAGCATCTTTATTAAAAACACCAAGCACAGAAAGTCTAGACTGTATTATTTGAGTGCTGTCTCTGGTTGAGCCCCAGTCCACCCATGAAGTACTCTGGCTTCACTCAAGGGGGGTTTCTGAAGCCATTATCTAGCTGGCCAGGGCAATGACTAACAAGATTCCAGTTTTGGCAAGTGACTGCTTCCCTAAAGCTGAAGGCTACCCAGATCCTAACTCCAGAAGAGTCAGCAGGGTGGAATAATTTGCCTTAACTTGCAGGGAGGAGGAACTCCACAAGGAAACATAAAAAGTGGCCAAGGTAAAAGCCTAACACGTTTTCCTTACCATCATGTTTTCAACACAGCAAAGACATATGCATCAGGTTTAGCCAGAGCAGGAGACACTGAAGGCACACTAAATACCTTCTCCCTGGCCACAACGATCTGAAAAGACATAAATTCTTTCTTGGGCTACCAGAAGCCAAAAACACAAACAGAAGCACTGCCTGACATAAACAAGACAGATGCCCCAGCTTACAGTTTACAGCCTTAATGTTATCTACCAAACACTGGTGCTCTTCTTTACCAGCTCTGACAGATAGGGACAGAAATGATCTTATCTCCAGATCAGCTAAAGCCCAAAGAGGATTTTAAAGAAAGGAAAGCTTAATAATCCTAAAAACACCTTTCCTGTTCTTGGGAATGAGAAGAGTCTGAAACAAAAGGAGGCTCATGGAACTTCTTTAATTGGCCATTAGAAACCTTAGGGTGAAAAACGCTCATTAATAAACAGATCTGTCTTCTCTAGAAGAGCTCAGCTGTGGAAATACTTTCCATACACACCCTCCCTTGCCATATGTATTTGGGAAATTGCCAGGCAGAAGAGCTCAGATTTATGAACAGTAAATTTTCAGCTCTTTCTTCCTGTCATTCAATGTGACAGTCTCCCACTTTGAATGTTCTGGTTCAGGTATCAAAGAGAGGCATGGGGAGGTGCCTGGGTAGACAAAACATCTTCACAGCACAGGAATCTTCCAAGGATCTTGAAAAGATCAGGAGAGGACCACAACAAATATTTTACATAGGCTGCTTCTGGGAGTGCTTTTTTCCCTGTTAATTCAGGCTTTATCTGTCATGTCCTTCTGTGTCATCAGTGCAATTGCAAACTATAATTCTCCCTGGACTGATGCTGAGGAAGAGGCATTTTGTGCAAAGGAACATTTTTTTTTGATCATGGCATGGAGTAAAAAGGGAGTTCAGCTAGAAAACAGTGCAGATGCTAAAAACCTGTGAGGCTTTGCGAACAGCAAAAGCTCTCAGAGCTCTACTGTGGCCCCTTCGAGGGCACAGCCCAGTCCCCAGGGCAGCCCTGCTGCAGCCAACCCTTGGCACACAGGCTGCCCCCACGTCCCCAGCCCACTGCCCCATCCCGGACACCTCGCAGGCAGCAGGGAGCTGACACTCCTGCTCCTCTTGTTCAAAACAAGCAGGAGCAGCTGCAAAGTGTGGCAGCTCCCACCGCCTCTCCCCGGGGAGGCAGTTGTTGCTCTAACAGAGGGCCCTTGTGCAGGGAGCCTCCCCCAGCCCTGTGTCCGAGAACAGCCTGCAGCAGCCAAGCATCAGCCCCCACAAAGGCCTGGGGAGGCTCCGGCTCCGCCCTCGATGCTCAGGGGGTGCGTGTCCCACTCACCCAGCACCAGCACCCCTCAGAGGGGGAAATCCAGCCCTGACTGAGGAAGGCGTAACTGGAAACCCCCTCGGGGGCCAGCAGCAGCACCCGCACCTCTGCAGGGAGCCAGCAGGGCACCGCAGGCAGCGATGCCAGCACCTGCACCTCCGGCCGGGCAAGCTCCCGGCCACACCGTGTGCCTGTTGCCGTGTCCTGGCCATGGCCATCAGCGCTCACACCCGGGCAACAGGGCAGGGAGCCGGTGCACCACGGCCCTGAGCAGCCGTGAGGCCAGCAGGCATCTTTATTTAGAACATTAATGACACAAATTAAACCTCTGCCCTCCCAGTAATAGGCACTACCCAAATGGGATAAAAATAGGCAAGTGTGGGAAATAAAGCTGGCTAGCAACTTGAAAATGAACAGCTAATTTTGAAAAGTTTTCATACTCAGCCACACAGTTCAAGTAACGACTGAGAAGAATAGTGTGGGTTTTTTCTTTTGCTGTTTTTGTTTTGTTTTTTTTAGATAATGAAACAGTATGAATTTCTCTAAATTCTACAAGACTGTGGCTCAGAACAAGTATTTCTCATCCTGACTGATAAGTCTGGGGACAGACCTGCACAATTTCATCTCCCAAATCATTCTCACAGCCATGTTTACACCACAGCAAAGGTTTATTCAGCCAGCTTGGGTGAACTCCACTTCTGCTTGGCCTGGTGACGGCGCACTGCTGCCCGTGTGTCCCAGAGCTGGTGGGACTGTGGCTCTCTAGGAGGCGGCTGTGGGTGCCCCCGGGACAGCGGCTGTGAGCAGCACCCAGCCCTGCGGCAGCCGGGGCAGGTCCCAGCAGGTGCGGCGGGGATGCGGGGCTCGGAGCCCCCTCCTCCTCGGGGCCCTGGGGCAGCAGAGCTCGCAGCCTGGCGGGGGAGAGCTGCTCCGGCACGGGGCTCGGCCCCAGCACTTCTCCGTCCTGTTCTGCCGCCAGAATATCCGGCTTTGGGAGATCTCGCCTCAAATTCGGCAGCGCCGCTTCCCGAAGGCGCCTTACAGCTAAATTGGCTAACAAAAAGCCTCTTGTAGATAAAAGAGTTCTGCGAGTCAACAACTGGCTAAGCAGTTTAAACCTCTAAGTAAGGCATCCTCTATTTAAACGTTACAGGCAAATCTAATTTAAGCTTTTAGAAGCACTCCGGGCAGGTGTGGAGGTGGCAGGCGCTGCGCGGGGCTGGGCGCCGCTTCCCAGGCGGGCAGCGTTTTGTGCAGCCAGGCTTTCTGCAGAGGGACACGTGAGAGAGGCCAAATAAACAGCATCTGGGGATTTTCAATTACAGACCTTCACCCAGCATGCCTGCACTGTAATCTCTACCAGATGAGGCTCAGGCCTCACTATTTTCAATAATTCACACACTGTGTACACATAACATGACAATAAGGGCATTCATGCAACCGCCTGATTCGCACATCAAAGCTCCCAAATGGCCAGCTGTAAGCATGCTTACTGCTGAATAATTCATTCTTTTCACAGGCTTGAAAAAACGCTCAGCGGGAGTTGGCAAGCTTGTGTTCTTTCCTGTGTGGTATGCTAAACTCAAATTTTGAAAGAGGTACAGCACCACTAAAAAGAGTCAGAGATACAAGTATTTAAATGTGCATTTGCGAGCTTTCGGATGGCTGCTCACAGAAAAAAAAAAAAAAAAAAAAAAAAAAAAAAAGAAAAAAAAAAAAAAAAAAAAAAAAAAGAAAAAAAAAAAAGGAGAAAAAAGCAGCTCTGCATTTCCAAGTGGGTAGTGGAGATAAGAGGAAATAACTTACACATCCTCTGAGGCAGGTGGTTAATAGAAATAAAATGATAAAGCTGTTTTCTGGCTGGTAAAATATTTTTTACACATATTATTCCTGGCTAAAAATCTTGGATATACCAGGTGCATAACAGTCAACAAGTTCAGCAGACTTGAAATTTCCTCATGCTTAGCATAAATTTTCTACTAGATGGCAAAGAGGGTTTTTGTTAAGACTAACACATATGAAAAAGGCAAACACAGAAACACCAGAGCTAATTCTGTAACTCCTATTTACTGTTCTCACCGATATGGGTTGAATACTAATTCCTACATGATATTTTAAACAACTCCAAACTTGCAGCTGTGTCTCTGAACATTTAGCTTGCAACAAGTGAGAGTATTCCAGATTTTGTAATACTTTGACTTAACACAACAGAACCATCATTGCTTTAGGACATTAAAAAAAAAAAAAAAAAAAAGGAGAAAAAAGAAGGGTCTGCTTCATAATATCAAGGTTTTTTTACTGTCAATCAGTGCCTGAACCAGCAGGATCAACTAGTCATGACCTCTCCTTATAGCAAACACATGCTGCTTACCAGCTGTGGGCTGTGTTTTTTACATCCTTTTCTCTATCATTCAGAATGGCTTCCTCCTAATCACAATAATCCCAGAAGTGCTAAAACATATCAATCGTTCTCTAAGCCCTGCCTACAAAAGGCCAGCCGTCCGACCTTTATGGGCTTGTCCAACAGCAGCTGATACTTCATTCAACTACAAATCCAATTTAGCAGCTACAAGAGGTTTAGCATCACTGGAAAAATATTGGTGTTGATCCTGCACTCTTAAGTCAGCAAATATTCCTTTGCCATATTGTTTAGCTTTTTCTGCCATATTTACACTTCTGCTGGATTTCCCTGAGTGACTTCAACAACAGCATTTAACCTCTGAACTGGTAATATTTACAGTTGATCAAACAGCGATTTTTAAAATATGTTTACCACAATTACAGAAACATAAGCCTATTTGAATTCCAACTGTTATAATTCTGAAAAAGCCCCCAGCCAACAACCCTAAAAACAAACACAGTCATTTCACTCAAAACCATAGAGCACACTTTATGTACCAGTTGAGCAGGATGTTATTTATTATAGCCCTTTGGGCAAGTTCATGGCAATTCTCTCACTAATGTATTTTTAATTGCCAAGTGAGCCAAGGCAAATGCTCTGTTGATCCCCACACACACACCTTTTTCCTTAAGTTCTCCCCCTATTTTTCTGGTGGGACTTTTTTGGTTTTTCCCCTCTTTCAGCAGCAGTATGTGTCAGATGGCTGGGGCACAGGACACAGGCAGGGCTCACAGACCCCAGGGAATGGGAGCAAAAAAAATTAACTGAGTGTCTTCGACTTGTTGGTGCTCTGGATCCTTTGGGAGCCAAGGGTCTGGCCCAGAATTTAGGTAAGGACCATGCACAGGAGTGGCCACTCAAGGACAGGACCGGGAGGGGACAAAGACCTCAGGGTTCCTAAAACGGGTTTTAAGGGCTGGCCCTGTGGGGTGTGTGTAAGCACACACACACAAAACTACAATAAGCCAGTTAAATATTATTGTACACAAATTAACTGCGTGCAAGGCACACCCTAACTGGGCTGCCCAAGAGAAGAGGGGAAAGAAAAGATCCCAGAAACAAAATAACCGAAATAATCCCTTCAGATGCTAATGAGCGAACAATTACAATGACTCATTTAAGTTGTATCATAATGATACTTCCAAAGAAAAGAACTTTTTGTGTATTGTATTAAAACCAACAACAATAAAGTGATCCCAGATTGAATCAAGACCACAATTTAATTTACACAGCAAAAGGGAAATGACCTAATAGTAGCACAGAAAGATATTCTCCTAGTGTCAAGTCTTAATCTTTGGGTTTTATACCAGCTTTAGTTTTAGAGAAAACAATGAAAAAGACCCATAGACACATCTGGTTCAAAAGTGTTCATTGACATTAATGCAATGCATTGGGTTCTGTTTGGCAGGTCTTCATACTGGGAAATATTCCATATAAGCAATGTTTATTAATTTTCTTCTTCTGATTTTTTAAAAACAGAGGCAGAACATATTTCAAAAAGAGTGGAGTGATCCAGAGAGCTCTCTGAATATTCATTAATTAATATTTTGTCAGTGTTGGTTGTCTCAACAAAAGAAGGTTTTACAATTTACTCTAAGCCCCATTTAATTAAAATTTAAATGCTACAAAAATACGTGGATTTTTTTTCCTTAGTAATCATCTTCTACTTACAATAAACTGTATTTTACTGCAACCAAAAATGCATTTCAAAACAAACAGCAATTTTTAGGCTTCAGAATATACAAAGAAATCCCACAGGAGAAAAAAAAAATCCCCAAACTTTGACCTTTGCCATATCTCTGGATCAGCTACAGATGTTTAGTAGATTATACAAAAACCTCGATGTCCTTAATCTGACATTGTGGGGTTTTTTCCCCTGCTTTGATAGGAACTGTCAGTAACCTCTCTGTGAAAACCCCGTGTGAATTCCACGTGCAGTTCCCTGGCTGTTTTCCGAGGTGGTGGCAGTTTTCTCGGGGACAGGAGCAGTTCAAGAAAGGAGCAGACTCCTGCCCCACTGCTGACAGAAAGTCTGATTTGGACAGGAATCCTTCGAACACACAGACAATGGGCTGGGTGACCTGTCATGCATGATGGATGAGTTAAGGGGATTAAAACCACTATTTGCATTCGAATAGATAAAAATTAGCAAAATAGAATTTATCAGTAGGTGGCTTCAGTTCTGTTTGTTCTCATAGGCAAAACAAAGTTCATTTTTAAAGGAATTACGATTGTTTAAGTAACACTTATTTGCAGAGAAGAAATTCTGGATGCTGGTTTGCTTCCTATTGTTTATTCTTTAAGAAATACACTTTGAATATCACAAAATATCCTTTTTCCCCCATGTTTATTATTAGAGCATTACACAACTACAGTGTTCTAACCACTTAAAATTCTTTGTATACCTTAATGCTTATATGTTTCTAAGCTGCATATACCCTCAAAAAAGCAGTTTCAGTTCACAGGGAGATGATGCAAAAACCAAAAAAATTACATTAAATTGTGTATTGATGCTTCAGTGAGGTCCTGAGTATGAGCCTGTAACTCAGGAACTGTAAAAGGCAGATGCTTGCACCACTGCATGTTCTTTTTGACCAGATTCATATTGCACACAGTGATGGTACTTAAAAGGCTCAGAGATGGCTGCACAAAGTGACCTAATGAAAGGCTGGCCTGACAGAAAAAGCATTACATTGTTTATACAACAACCATGAGAGAAATCCGTACGGACGAGCGGGCATACGCAAGCAGGCAAACAGATGGAGGAACTGCAGAAACACCCATGGACCATCTGAGAACAACCAAGATCTGGCTGGCTGGCTGTCAGACCAGAGCCCTGGAGGCCCTGCTCCTTGCAAGGATCACACAGCCAGGAGCCTGCAGAAAGCCCAGCCCTTTTTAAAACACAGCACCTGTGTACTGCCAAACACGTTGTAGCAGTGAACTGCAGCCAGAGCAGCGACACGTTCCACAGCAGCACCAGCAGAAAGCCAGGCTGAGGCACCAAGGAGGCACATTGCTTCCAGAGATGGCACTGGCCAACAGCAGAAGCTGTGACACGATTTCTCAGCTCAGCATTCGCTGTAAGGAGATTGTAAGGGAGCAGGTTGCTGCTCTTGCTCAGTGATGGGGCTCTGGCCACATCCAGAGGTGTCTAAAACAGGGCAGTGCCAGAGCCTGCAGCCACACAGTTCCATGCATCCACAGGCGAGTGAACACCTGGTGATCCACCTTCCTTTCCAGCTCTGCACTGGCATTTCCTGCAATTCTGCAAAAACTGTTCGTTTAGCTTACGACTTACTTGGTGTCTGTGTCCCATGAAGGTAAGATGCTTTATTCTCACAGCAGGTGCAAAGAGGTATTTCAATTTTCATTATGTCCAGGGTATTTGGCCTTGGTTTGTGTTAAATGACAGATTCTGACACCAGATGGGCCAAGTGGAGAAACGTTTTGCTGGCATATAAAAGAGCTTGGGATACATCCAACACCAACCTTGGTTTCCAAATTATTCCACAGGCACAAAAGTAGCATTTTGTGGAGATTTTACAGCTAACAGTGTCATTCTAGCTACAGTACAATAAATACTTTGCACCCATTACGAGCCTGCAATAGAGACCTAGAATATACCAGAGTTACAGGGTAAGTAATTTCTTGCAAACTCAGCCCCTTCCCATTAGATCAGCTGCCCATTCCTGCCTTCCTGCAGAACCCAACTGGGTCACTGATGTTTGGGCTAAAGTGGAGAATAACATTGCTGCACTTCTGAAGGATTCTCACGACACCAGTCCAAGGGGAAAAAAAGGAACCTTAATGTCATCATAAACTCAGGTATCAGAACACCACAACACACCAAAAGAACAGAAGACATCACTGCTCATTTTGAAGTTCAGCTAAGAGATACAACAATGAAAAGCTGCATAATCAAATAATACTGCACCATAATGCATTTTGTTTAAATTTGGAAGTGTTCCTCATAACCTACTCATTTGTCAGAAAAAAATGCCTGCCTGGCTTTCCCTGCCCCTCCACCCCAGGCTCCAGCATCCCACTGTACAACCTAAGCAGGGTAAATACCATGCTGCTGATTTCATTATCACTGAAAACCCCCATTCATGCCTTTCAAAATCCGCAGGGTTATTTTGGAGAATCACAAGAAAATTTTGCTTTGTGTAACCACCAAACGTTTTATAACCCTAATATTTGTTAATATTTTAATCTTTGTTACTTTTTTTTTTTTTTTGTTAAAGTGGTTGCTTTGGTTGATGGGAGGGCTCTTTAAAGAAAAATAATTTAAGGGGTAGGACATGCCAGAGAACTGAAAGAAAATCACAGTTATTTATAATCTTTTAACCACTTATTTGTTTCTATGGTAAATCACTACTTTCTTTTGCTTCTCAGCTCATGGCTTTACTTTACATAACATTTACTCAGAAAGTGTACATTTGGAAACCTTTTCTTTGTTTGTTTTGGATAAATGAGTAATGAAGTGCAAACACAGTTTCACGCATAATTCTTAATCCCACTTTTTGTAGGCCTGACGAAGTAGGAGAGAAACTTTACAAGTGGTTCTGTGCCTGAGTACCACGGACATGAGGCTGGAAGAGGAGACTGGGCTTCCAGCTGCAGCTCTGTCAAGTTCCTGTGCTCCCCTCACAGTTTTGCCTGTTACTGATGTTGTCTCCATATCGTGGCGAGAAAGGTTCATGAAAGATGCTGTGCCTCCACCCACATCCATGGATGGAGCAGCCCCAGACACCAGTGGCTTCTAATCCTGACAGCAACACTGGACAGTTCACAAGGAGCAGAAGGACTTTGCTTCTCAGTTCCATCACAGACTCACAGATTCATTAAGGCTGGAAAAGACCTCTGAGCCCATCAACCCAGCACTGCCATGTTCACCTCCAAACCTTGTCCCCAGGTGCCACATCCACATGCCTTTTGAACACTCCCAGGAGCTGAGGGCTAAGGGCTGGCATTAGAACCAGGATGGGGGCACATGTCCCAGCACAGCCCCCAGTGCTGGCATCACCAGACCCACTGGCAGGAGCCATGAGCAGGGCAGCTTCATGCAGCAGAGGAGCAAAGTTCAAATACACACACACATATCACACCCACACACCCCCCTGGTACTGCAGCCAACATTTATTAATGTAGCTTAAAAATTTCTTCCCCTACCAAGCTCCTGGTTTGCTCATAAGACTTTATCATCTGTTTAGTCTAACCTGCTGATATGGTAATCAGTAATCTCCGGTGCATAAAATGATTTCATTTTTCTTCTAATTGTTGGCACTTTATGCATTCTTCTCTCCCCTCTTTCAGTGTGCTATCTCTTCTACTATCCTCCTTCTTCCTTCTCCTCCCCCTGCCCTTCTTTAATGCAAAGCACAAGTAACACCAGCCTTCCCCTTTCCTGGCTGCTTACAAAATAACCCTCCATTCCCTATGGGTTCATCTTGAAAGAGCACTTCCCTTCTGCCTGGCCCATAGTGTGCAGTCTCCACACCACAGCAAGTTTTAGGGGTGTTCTGTCTGCTGGGCAAAGTCCTGACCAAGACTCCTGCATATGACTTCTACCTTGGCCAGAGGCTGGCTGGATGCATCTTGACACATGGAGAAGAGTTGCAAGTGAGGAAAAGGGCCTGAGCTTCATTACAGCTGAGACCAACTAATGAAAAAGGTTTTCAAGTGTTAAACACTCTGTATTTGGATTCAACCAAATGTTGCCAAAACACAGGCAGTGTACAGACTGCTACACTGTACCTAAACTTCTGCCAACTCCACAGGGCACCCAATTTCTTAGTTTTACAAACTTTGAAGCACTGCACTATATTTTAAACTTTATATGTTTTGATCATAAAGGTATTTTCCCTGCGGCATCTGGCAAATCCATCCCAGACCTGGCCATCACATAAGTATCAACATTTTAACACACACAAGGTTCTTGCTACTAAAAGACAAAGAAATGGTCATTGGGCTAGCCAAAGGAACTGCATCTGACATCAGCTATAACAGGCAAAAGAGAATAAACTTGTGTGGCAGAGACTTACCAAGAGTGCTTGCAAGAGTGACACCCCTTTCATCTTTGTGAGATGCATATGAATATGTCAGGACTCACCACTCCAGACACCAAATTGAGCCATAGACTGATTTTCCATAAGGACTGGTGGACATGGTAGGGTTAGGTTAACAGTTGGACTTGATGACCTTAGGAATCTTTTCTAACCTAAATGATTCAGTGAGTCTATGACATAAGAACAAGAAGTAAAAATATACTTACTTACCTCAGAGGCTCACAAATGTTTATATGAAGCTATAAAAAAGCTGAGATTTAAAACAACACATCCATTTAAAAGAAAATGAAAGGTTGTTTCTGGTATGGCTGATGCAGTTACATGTTTTCTGTTGGGGAAATTTACAGCCACATTATTGCTGTCAAGGAGGGCAGTGAGCCACAAGGATTTCCAGATGCCATGTGTGAAGTTTCTCATTTCCCCTACCATAGTAAAGTACATTATCACCCGAACGCAAACAAGCTTTAAAAAGTGTCTGTCACTAAAACATGTGTGGCCCCCTTTCCTGGACTTCAGAGATTTGGGGTTTTTTCTTCTCCTTTCCTTTCTTTTTAAGCCAGATGGGAGAGGGCAGTGCAGCACTCTCAGGGGCCCAGCAGTGATCACACAGATGTTGACAGCAACACGTTGGGCTGCACCCAGAGTGAGAGGTACATGCTGCACCCTGTCAGAGAGAAACCTGGCTCTGCCAAACTGCAACATCTCACTTGTTGAAAGTCAGGCAAAGGAGGGGAAGAAATGCTGCCACAACACTTCTTAGAGCAGCTATGAACGTGAAAACAGATTTAAGAGGAACAGAGAAGTGCACTGAGTTCATGTGTCCAGGTTTTGGCAGCATGGGGGCTACAAGGATGGCTGCTGTGAGGAGCTGCCAGCAGGCTCCTCCTGTCCAGCAGTGCCAATGCCAGCCTGCTGTGACTCAGACACGCCCCTGGCCAAGGCTGGGCCAAGCAGAAATGGTGGCAACGCCTCTGTGAAAACAGATTTAAGAAGAAATAGAAGAAAGTTATTGCACTGAAGTAATTGCAGTTGGGCAAGAGCAGAGTGAGAACACGTGTGAGAGGAACAGCCCTGCAGACACCCAGGTCAGTGCAGGAGGGGCAGGAGGTGCTCCAGGCACTGGGGCTGAGATTCCCCTGGGCAGCCCTGGTGAGGCAGCTGAGCCCCTGCAGCCCACGTTGGATCAGTTTGGGGAGGACTGTTGGCCATGAGGTGCACATGCTGGAGAAGTTCCTGGAGAACTGTCTCCTGTGGGAAGAAGCCCATGCTGGACCAGGAGAAGGACTCTTCTCCCTGAGCAGCTGCAGAAACAACGTGTGATGAGATGACCACAACCCCCATTCCCTGTCTCCCTGTCCTTCTGGGGGAGGAGGTAGAACTGGGAAGGAGGGAGTGGTGTGGGGAAGGTGTTTTTAAGCTCTTATTTTACTTCTCAATATTCTGCTCTGGTTTCATTAGCAATAAATTCAAGTAGTATCTCTAATTAGAATCTGTTTTGCCCGTGACAGAAATTGGTGAGCAATTCCTCCCAGTCCCTATGTCAACTCATGAACCCTTTGCTATATTTTCTCTCTCCTGACCAGCTGCAGACGTGGTTGATAGACTTTGGTGGGTGCCTGGAATCCAGCCAGGGTTAACCCACCACAGGAAGATAAAAGGAAAAACATGTTCAAGTTTCTCCTGCACCTATAAACTGAGCTTGCCACACCAGCAGGCAGCTGAGGGACCTGTCCCATTGTATGGACACCAGTGGGCAGCTGGGACAGCTGTCTGCACAGGAGACCACTGTCACACCTCAGAGAAAGGAATCCCATGCCAAAAGGACTTTCAAAGACCTGAACAGAACAACCTCTCTCAGGGCTGTCTGGGACTGCTGCATGCAAGTGAGAGGCTTTCAAAGGTCAACAGGTGCTAACAAATGCCTTGTAATCAATCACCTTTCCAACTCTTACTAGCAGAATGGTATGAGAATTAAAGCTAGAAAATCTTATCAGTGAAGTTTTGCTCCCAATTGGAATTGTTTTAAAAAAAGGAACGACAGAATTTATGCAAAGGTCCAGCACAGTGGTGCTGAAAAGAAGATAGAGGTGGAAATAGCAGAAGGCTGATGCTACATAATCCCCACTGATTTTCTCCTCAAAGCAGGTGTTTTGTTACATGATGTTAACTTGAATCTTCAGCTGAAAATGAAAACTAAACAGGAGATGTTGAGTCCAAAGCAGAGCTGACCCTTGTCTCACATCTGGGAACACACCAGCAACGAGAGCCCGAGTGGGAGCAGGAAGAATGGCTTTGCTCAAAACCCAGAATCAAACAAAGTTAAGGAAAGAGGGACTGCTGGAACCTCTCACTCCAGCTGGAGAACTTCCACTCTCCTACAGGGCCATGGGCACCAAGTGGCACCTGTTTCTGACACAGGCTCAGCAGAGCAGCCCCATGCCAACCAAACTGACTGGAAGCCTGTTTTATGACACAACCTTTTGTCCATCACTTCCAGAAACATCTCCCTTGCCTTCACAGTCCTTTCCTATGGTCCTCCCAAAGAGGGTATTTGCAACATAAGCCTCAGCTATCAAAAGGACACTCTTAGAAACACTAAAGCAAGTCCCTGAAGCCACACTGATCCCATCAGACACTTGGCTTGAAGTTATAACATCACATTTTCTGAAAGAAATATAGATCTGAGTAATAGAAAGGGTCCCTCAGAACTCTCACACCCCACATTAATACGTCAGAAAAACTGAATTTTTGCTGCAGCAACTGCTACAAACAGCTAAAGTGCAGTGTGCATGTTTGATGGAACAGAAACACCCAACACAATTATTTCCAGAAACTTAGGACAAGTCAATATGGACAAATCCCTTTTCAAACCTACGCAGGGCGAATCATTGCCTTGCTGATCTGCCTGAGACTTCATGGCACTCACTCACACAAAAAGAAACTCATCCAGAGTGTCTTCTGCACCTGTCAATGCTTGATACTCTGACCTTGTTAAAAAAACCAAGTTCATAGATTGAAAACAAAAGTGTCATTACAGTGCTTTTAAAACAATGGTTTCTCCTTCATCTTTTTATTTCCACTAGATTAATGAAAGACTTCAATTAAAATGTAAGCCAATTTATAAAAAATTTTAAAATTCAGTAAATCAGATATTTTCTTCCTAGCATTTATTTTCTATTGTAACATCTGCCATTCCAGCAGGCTTTTGTTTGCATCTTGTCCCATTCTTACCTGGACAAAAGGCACTTTTTTATTCTCCAGATTAAAAAAAAAAAAAAAAAAAAAAAAAAAAAAAAAAAAAAAAAAAAAAAAAAAAGGGAAGATGACAGACATTTCTGTGTGCATAAGTAATGTCTTTCGAGAGGGAACATGAGCTAAATATACTTAGCAGCTTTAAAACTAGAGCACAAACTGTAATGCCTGATTGATTTGCTGATTCTCCAAGCACTGGAAATACTTTGACTTGTGCATCTGAGGAAGTGAATCTCCACAGAAATCAGATCTCAGTCAGTTTTCTTTCTGTATATTCTTAAGCAAGACCCCCAAAAGAAGACCTCTGGGTCAACTCCTTGTTGGTTTTCTCTCCCATCTGCCCACCTTCCTGTTGTCAAGAAGTCTCTAAAGATGTTTCCTAAAGAGCATCACCCCTCCAGTTAACATTAAGTAAGGGATTTGCAGAAGTGACTCGGGGAACAGGCAGGCAGACACTTGTGGACCACTTTGGAGCTCTAGGCAAAAGAAAAATCCAAGCAAGGGAGTCTTGTTTCACTGTTGCATTCAAATTTGAATCTAAAGCCCAGCTGCCCATGGCATTTGAACACGAATGCAAACAGTGCGCTCAGAAAATTAATCTCAGCCATCTAGATCCTCTATCCCTGTGGTATGCAGTAAAGATCAGAGGAAAAGAACAACAGGGACCAAAGTGGATCAAGAAGTTTTCCTCTTCTATGCTTGTAGTTTCATGGCTGTGCTTGGACATAGGAGATAACAGAAACCTGCAATAAAGCTCTTTATGTGGAGACATTGGTGGGCAAAAATAAAAAAATTCAGTCCCACTTCCTACCTCTGTTCTTTTATATAGCTGATGGTTCATACTCAGTCCATACATTTTACTAAACTTGGGTTTAAAACAGTTCAGGATTAAGTAGAAATTATTAATATTTTACCATGTCAAAGTGTTTATGGATAAAACTATTTGAGTTGGTAAAATTATTGATTTATGAGGTTAAGTAAATATTTACCTGGCTTTAGGAATTAGTAAACTGCATTAAGTTACATTAACTATTATAATTTATTCTAATTTGAGAAGCTTTAAATCAGTGCAAATTATATAAATTAGTCAAACTTAATCCCCGTTCTTAAAACTCCTTAAAGTCAATTGCATTCCTTAGTATCTGAAAGGTTAAATTGAAGTTGTCATCAGTGACATCTTAAGGTGTATGTAAAATGAAAACTTTTTAAATGTAGGTTGATTTTCTTTACTGTCATAAAATAAAATGCACTTCTTAAAAAGTTCTGTTTTCTTTCACATAAATGTCTTGTCTTTTTCCTAAAATGTGGGAAATAAAACCAGCTAGCATTTAATACTGGGCTTAGTAGAAATCATTCACCTGAAAGTTCAGCATTGCTTTCTACAACATAAAATCCAATATCTCCAATAGCAGATCACATTAAATTTGATCTAACCTGTGGGCAGGGTTCTTTACCCATAAATAACATCCCTTTGCACAAAATCAGTGTTTTGAAGGATCATAATCTTAATGTGACCTGTGGGAAATACAACACCTCCTGTCTGCCCGAGAAGATTACACTTCCAAAGGATGCTCACAGCCAACAAGGCAGACACACCCACGGAGCCATGCAGGACTGGGCTCATGCACAAACACCCATGGATTTTTTCCAGGAACAAAGAAACTACACCACTTCATCTAGGAACAGCCTCATCTGAATGTAGCTCAGTCTGTCAAAACAGAGGAATGGACCCATTTCACAAGAAACAGGATCCATTCCCAGAACACTTTCTTCAGCCAAGATTTTCCCATTTTTCCTGTATCAACCCACTCGACCTGCAACACAAATGCAGGTATCAATTCAAAAAGAAAAAAAAACAACCAAACAAACCCATACCAGCATGCTGAAGGCATCTGGGAGAGCAGTAAATTACTAGCAGATTGGAAAGATTGATTTATGAAGAAGTTACAAGGAAGTGGAGACATTGCAATCAGCATGTACATGGTGTAAAGGCCGAGTTTCCCAGCAATCCCTGAATGCCCTCAATTCCCACTAGAAGACTGAAATCAGTGGGAGCTCAGGACATTCAACAATTCATAAAAATTAAAGCAGGGCAACGACTGGTTTTATTGTTTGTTCTTGGCAGAACCCGCCAAGAGCGCGACGCTGAAGGAATGCATGATAGATGTTGTGACAACTTTGCAATTTGGAAAGATTTAAGCAAAAGGGACAGGGCAGTGAAAAGGGGCGTAGCAGTGAATGAAGTGATCAAAGCTGATGGTGGCTGGCATTCTTTATTAATACAGCAACCTCTGCATTTCGAGTAGAGACTATTCCCATGGCAGCTCAGCCTACCTGGCACTGACATCCTCATTCCCTACAGATCCCCACAGCAGTGCCTCTCCCGTGCTCCAGAGGGCTGCCATCCAGAGGGATCTGGCTCTGGGATGTCAGGAGGTTTGTGGGGCAGCTCTGGCACAGCACTGCACTCATGTACCCACTGCAGGTGGAATGAAAGGGGCTGAAAAATGGGGTGGGAGAGCAGCACAGGGGGGCCAGGGGCTGCCTCATGGGCACAGGCAATATGCTGCAGTCTGCAGGGGCAGGGAAGACATCTGAATTGCATAAAGACAGAGGAGGAACTGATTTTAATTTTTTTTTTTGTGAGAATATACACAGAAGAATGATCTTAACAAAACAAGGTTTAAATTTTAAGCAAGAAAATACCTTCCAGATTTAAAACAAGCTCCAAAGAATGTCCCATGTTAAGGCACTAAAACCAAAATTGGCTATGCACTAGAGAATGTACTGAGAGGAGGAGCTTTTGACCCATTCCTTCTTGCCCCACACTAGAGGTATGTTTGACCTAAAAACCCATACCTGTAAGCAGAGCACCAGGTGACAGGCACACCATGAACTGTGATAAGCCTGCCTGACAAATATCCCTGAGCCAGTCCAAGGAGAACCCCCTACGACACCAGCACTGCCCTTTGCTTCAGCTCAGGTGCCTTCAGCTTTGGGCAGTCCTGGGAGGAGCAGGGAGTTCCACTCCATGACCCTTATGGGTCTCTTTTGACTCAAAACATTNCTGTAAATGCAAAGGGCTGCCCTACCTTTGACTTCCTTCTAACACTTAACACCACACTTAAAATTGTACCACATCAGCACAGAGAAGATGAAATACCACGAACAGCCCTTCCATCTACTTTGCTTTACACATTAAACCACGATTCAAGCAGAGTCCATTAAGGCATCTAAATGTGACTTACCACATGTGTTAATTGGGTTGGGAGAAAAAAAAAAAAGAAAACACAACCCTCGAATGCGGACATTTATGTATTCTCATTATTCAGACCCTCCTTATGCCACAATCTCCCACTTCTATAGTTTATAAATGTTTGATTTAAAATATAGCCATTTTATCATTTGTACCACATTTACCTCATCTTACCACCGTTCTGACTGGATGAGAAGCTAATGTAGCCTACACTGTCTGGTCAATTATTGCATGGACACCAGGGACCAATTAATGCCATCCATAAAAGCCTGAATCATTCTGTCAATTAACTAGAACTAACTATGTCATCAGATATATTACTGGTGAGCAAGTCTATTTGGTTGCAATATGTCTTGAAGGAGAGCAGTATCAAATGAATCACAATTGACTTGGACAACTGCTAGCATAATTTCAGAAGATGAAAAGACAAATGTGGTAGTTATTAGTGGTCCCCTGAGGAATTACGGCCAAGCAATTGTAATGTGCTAAGACTGTACTAGCAGGTGCCCACAGCACAAACCAGGCAGAGGGTTAAATCAATATTTTCAATTTCTTGGGATCAATTCAGTGTTTGAACAAGATGGNTTGACTCAAAACATTCCCTGATTCTGTGACTCTTTTCAATCACATTCCTCTAAACCTGAGCCATGCCCAGCAGACCCTCCTTGCTTATCTTTATGGTTTTCTTACACAAAACAGAGAGTTAGAGAAGTAGGTGATAAATCACTGAATGATTACTCTTCAAGCAGAGCTCTGGCTAGCTAGTATTGTTTTGACTTTTCTTGTTTATCTCACTTTTTCTAACAAATTACACTTTTTATTTGAGCACAGGCTTTGCATTTCTTGGACACATGGAATATGTAAAAATAATTCCACAGGTTATCTCCTTTCCTGAGAGGGAAAAATAAAATAAAATAANTTATGTATTCTCATTATTCAGACCCTCCTTATGCCACAATCTCCCACTTCTATAGTTTATAAATGTTTGATTTAAAATATAGCCATTTTATCATTTGTACCACATTTACCTCATCTTACCACCGTTCTGACTGGATGAGAAGCTAATGTAGCCTACACTGTCTGGTCAATTATTGCATGGACACCAGGGACCAATTAATGCCATCCATAAAAGCCTGAATCATTCTGTCAATTAACTAGAACTAACTATGTCATCAGATATATTACTGGTGAGCAAGTCTATTTGGTTGCAATATGTCTTGAAGGAGAGCAGTATCAAATGAATCACAATTGACTTGGACAACTGCTAGCATAATTTCAGAAGATGAAAAGACAAATGTGGTAGTTATTAGTGGTCCCCTGAGGAATTACGGCCAAGCAATTGTAATGTGCTAAGACTGTACTAGCAGGTGCCCACAGCACAAACCAGGCAGAGGGTTAAATCAATATTTTCAATTTCTTGGGATCAATTCAGTGTTTGAACAAGATGGAAACTTGTTAGCAATTGGCAGAATGTGTAAATGAAAAGCCAAACTTCTTATTATTTGTTAAAAAGGAATCAGTGCTCTGCATCATGCCCTTGGCACAAAGTAATGCTTTCATGATCCAGTTGCTTGGGCATTCACTAAAAATCTAGCAGTTCTTAAATTTTAATAGAGTGCAAAAGGTTACTTTAATACATGCTGAACATTCAGGATCTTTAAAAATGATTGAAGTGTCAATAGGAAAGTTTTGGAGCTGTGACAACAGCATAGTTATTAACGATTAGTGCAAGAAGCAGAAGAAACCTTGATTGCTTTAGAAAAGTCTCACCAGGAATGCAGCTTGACATCCTTGGTACAAATTCACATTTATTCTGTTTCATGCAGGAGAACATTTGGATCATCAAGTGATCCTTTACCAATTAAACAAAAAAGAAAAAGCCATCTTACACAAATTGATTAAATTTATCACTGCTGGGTTTAAGGATACCTGTAGCAGGACCTAAAGCATTGGCATCATATTCTTTACTATGAACACAAAGGTGTAAAAATGAACTATTACATCTTTGTATTGGTTTACAAAAAGGTACCTCCAGCCACCCTGACAATCAGGGTTTGGAAAATTTAACTTATTTTGAGTGAGGGAGGCATACCCTTAAAATGATACCTTAGACAGGGCAGAGTAAAATCTCTGGGATCTGGAAGCAGAAAACTGGGCAAGTAATGCTATAGTACCTGGGGAAAAAACACACATGATCTCAGGGACAGCTATTTCCATGGTGCTCACCCAATTCTTTAAGTCCATTATTTCAAACAGATCAAAAACATGAACCATTTTTCATGCTACAGAACAACAGCAATATTTACTAGGAAAACAAAAAGAAAGCCTTGATGGTTAATTAGAAAGAGGAAACTCAACAAAACAGTTCTGAAAAATGCCTGAAGAAGGCACCTATGCTTCAAACATGAATACCTCTTTCTCTCTGTTGTCTGGCACAGGAATTCTTCAGTGTTTGGACTTCAGCTCATGGGCACAGACAAGTGAAGAGACAGGTGAAGCTCCTCTTTCACAATTGCTTGGCATAGAGACATTCTTTTCAAGATACTTTGTTTTTTAATTACGAAGATAAAAATATTTACAGCATTGGAAAAATGGTTCATCTGTCTGATGCATTTTTATCCAGAGGACCTCAAAGTACTGTAAACACAGGGCAGGGAAATGATCCTTGCACAGCATATGGTCAGCCTGTGAATTCACTGTGACAGAAAGTTATTACCAGCAACTCTCTAGCTGCTGTTTTTAAATAACAGTACCAGCCTTCACTGACACAAGCCAAAATAAAGAGCACTTGAACTTCAAGAAACTGCAAAACCCTCTTAAATCTTTACATTAGGTGCTGCAGATGAAGTAGAAGATATTTCTAATTTCTCAGCCTTTTCACAGGAAAAGAATGGTGCCAAGTCAAATGAAATAATGAAGAAAAAAAAAGAATAAAATCAAAATGGATTTCCCTATTTCAGGGTTGGCCCAGATAATCTATTGTCAGTGTCTAACTCACTGCAGCTTTGTCTAATTTGTGCAATACACTTGTCAAGAAGACCTTTCTCTTGAAATGCATTTAGCACAACATGGGGGATATGCTCCACACCACAGGATAGCAGGTCCAGAGCAGGCAGACACACCATCAGTGTCAGACCATAAAACAGAGGGAACACAAAGCATCACACTGCTTTCTACTGAATTGGCCCACACTAATTAAAAACAAAACAAAACAAACTCATTAGAGTAATGACACAGTGATGTTTTGAAGATAACCCAGGGAAGATAAACCCTTTCATCCAAGACACACCACTAATCGATTTTTTGCCCAGCTCTTCTACCTGTGCACTGTGTCAGTAAACAGGGTTTTGGCTCCCTGTACACACCCTCGGGTGAAACCATGCCCAGGCTTTATGGAGGACACAGAGAACGTGTGCAGGCCTGGCGAGCAGCAGAACCTGTGCCTTTCAGCAGCACGGAGAACCAGCACAATCCTTTGAAACCAAGGCTCAGCAAACAGGAGACAATGAAATATGGAGTAACATGAAACCAGCCCAGGAGCTGCTCCAGAGAAACCTCCGGCTTGTCTGGCTCTCAGACACACCCTTGCAGCACTTCTGGAAAGCTGGGCCCTGTTTGCCAGACAAGGAGCTGATTGATTCCAGCCCTGTGTGTGCATGTATAAACTGAAGTGCAAGGAGGACAGAGGGACAGCCCAGCTGAGCTGCCAGCAGACTCTGCTGTCTGACAGCGAGCGGGACGCGCAACAAGCACCGCGATTGTTCCGCCAGACGCCACGGGACCCACGAGGCGTAATTCCAGTGCCTGCACGTCCAGCTGCAGGATGTGCTGGCAGCAGGATAGCAAACTGGCTTTAAGAATTGTTAACATTTTTCTCTGCCATCCATGAAGCTGCTGAGACTTTGCAGAAGCGGGTCCGGTTCATCCTCTGCCACCAGCTCACACACCTGCCGGAACATCTCCTCTCCCTGCATACTGAAACAGATTTTCCTCTTCACAAAGTGTCTTCTTGGGTTTTTTTAAATTCTCATCTAGGAATTGTCTTCATTAACATCCTCTGTAAGGGCCCATGAATTGTGGTTTCCACAGAACCAGAGTAAACAAAGTCAGACTTTGTAGACTGAAACGGATACACCACTCGGTTCCTCCATTTGATCTCTTCTACAGAGTGATTTATCTCAGAGTCTTTCTGGTTCTGACCCAGTAAATCTCACCAGGCTGCAGGGAACTCTGACGCTGGATCTGTATGAAAGCTCCTGGTGAGTCATGTGCCACAGGAACACAAGGAGATCCCCTCTGCAGTGCTCAGCCCGAGGTGACAGATGCAGGGGCTTTCCCATTTCATCTCTCCTGAACCATGTGCTCACAAGCAAAATGGCATGACATGCACTTCAAGCAGAGCAAGAAATGTGCTATCTTTGTATCCACATGGCAATCTTTCTGCTAAGCAAAGACATCAATCAATTCCACTAATGATAAAAGGCAGAAATTTTATGTCAGAACCCATTCTGCAAACACGGAATTCAAACACTGCTCTTGGATCTCAAACACAACAGAACTCAGTGTTAATTAGGAATAAATGATATAAAGCTATATACTAAATAAGCCTAAAACCACAAGGTTCATGATATCTTTGAATTTTTTTTTTTCTCCAGTAATAATAATACGAAAAAATATTTAGCATGTATTTATTTTGTGTACAAAAACCCATATTTAAAATTCTGAAAATCTAAGGAAAAAACATACAGCAAGAAAATAATTCCAAGCCACTTTACGCACAGTCACTGAGCTTCTCATATGAGTTTTTCTGGTTTAAATATGGAGCAATTTCACCAAACGCTGTAACAAAGTCATATTGATGTAAAACTGCAGTCTGTCTGTATTTATCTATCAGTATTTATCAGATCTCACAGTATCATCAGATTTCACAGATTTTGGACAGAGAATTTATAATCTCCATTAATACAATTTAGTATGGAACCAGCAGTTCTCTAGCAGATAAACACAAGCTATGGTTTTGGTCAAGCTAGAATTGGATTTTCAGGTCTTGGCTGGATAAACTAAGCAAATCTTAAAGACAATAACAAGCTAGTAGCCCACGAATGTCACACCCAACAAGAAGCAATATCTGGCCAGAAGCCTCCATGGACTTCATGATAGGATTTTATCTCTGGCTCTCAGTTATCCCTGCCCCAGAAATGAGTGATTTCTCCTCAAGTCACCAGCAATGTCACAATCCGATTCACTGAAGTTCTTGCACACAGTTAAAATCAGACAAAATTCTGGAAAAGGCAGGTTTGGAGTTTCACATCACAGACAGAAATATTTACATGTTGCACCTGATTTCACATTGGTTTGAGTTCACTGAATTCAGAGAACAAAGATAAAACCATCAGTTTGATCACAAAATAGGGAACCTATGATTTTCCTTCCCTTGCCTCCTTGCTCAAGCCCCATGCCCAACAGTAACAAAAGGCTCCCCTCAAAACAACAACCAGCAAATAGGTCTCCACATTCACACCCAAAAGAACATCTGCAAAGAAAATAAAGGCAAGATTCTCAAGCTTGCTGCTACACATAATCTATTATTTCTCATATTTACTATTATTATTACTATTGTTTTCATTGTGTTACCAATGTATTTTTGCCATGTAAAGAAGTATGCTCAAGTAAAAAGATTTAAATATTTTTTTTCTAACATTACTTGTTTGAAAAGCAGAATACCAACTCTGTACAAGTTGTCTTCAACTAGAATTTTCCTCCCATAGTGCTGTAAAGGGAAAACTGGCATTTTACCATGATCTCTTAATTTTGCTTGGATGTGGTGCCACTGTTAGCTAAAATGAAGCACCTCAGTAGTCCTGATCATCACTCAGAAAAGACATCAGAACCAGAAAACCACTGCAGCTACATAACAATAAAAAATCTAGCACAACCATCTTGTGATCAATTTTATCTCTAACATTTAATTAGAATAGTCATAAAAATGTATCTGGTTATTTACAATTAAAATCTAGCATGCAAGGTCAAAGTGGAACCTACTACATCCGAAATGCTGTAGCTTTTAAATCAGCTGAGAAGTTATTCATGCTCCTACATAACTGAAACTCTGTATACTTTAGTTCATGCACTCACTATACAAATGCTGGCTAATTCTTATTTTACTCACAAGGCAGTACCAGATTTAAACAAATGAGTTGCAAATGATTTTGATGAGGATGTTGAATTTCTGCATCGTGTTTATGATGTTCTGCAAGACAGTTGTGTACAGCCTGAGTGATTTAGGCTTAGCATAATAAAAATTAAATTCTTATGTTAGATAGGAGTACATTAATGAAACCTATTCTAATTCTATCTAAGGCAATGAAATCATCTGCCTGAGTTATTCATGGAAATATGAGTCCAACCACTTTTGGACTCATGCAGATTTTATGCTTATGCAGAAGAGGTGACGTCCATAATTCATAATCATAGGTGCAATGCCATTTGCTGAACAACAGAGCTTTTCAAATTTAATTATAAACCCCAAACGTACTTAGCTAATCGGATCAATTGCAAGTCACAGCAAAGCACATTCTAATTTTCAAGACCAATGAAATTTTGCCACCTCTCAGCTGTGGTGAGAGCCAATGTCAGGTGAAAAATAAGAGAAAAAAGACAAGCATGTTTTCCAAGAAGCATTACAGCGAATTTCATGACTGTGTTTGCAGACATGTTCCCTGCAGATCTTTGATTTGCTAAGACTGCTTTCATCTTGCTGAGCCTCTGCTGAGCAGCAACCACCATTTCTAGGAGGCAACAATGCCTTTTTTGACAGGTCCCATTATCCTTTTTTGCCCCAAAAATGCAACAGGCCAGTCCTCAAAAGGCTCTTTATGAATTTATGGGGATGAAACAAAACTTCTACATAGAGAAACATAGGTTCAGTCCCAAAATAGCCCCTGAAAGGTCTTGCTCCAGCCACAATTTCTGCATCTATTCTGACAGACCTACAGCAGAGACTGAAGTCAAGTTTTTCCTCAGGGACTTGCTCCAGCACCCTGACTGTGCCCCATTCTCCTCGTGGTGCTGTGCTGAGGCTCTGTGCCATCCCAGCTCTGTGGGATCACTGCTGGGTTCACATGCTGTGACTCTGGATCATCAAACCCTTCTGGCTTCCCTTATTTTTTCTTTCCTACAAGCCCACTCTCTCTTCTGCAGTGGTGAATTCTTTCAGATGAGCACCATCTCCTCCCAGTGACGTGCAGTGGTCAGTATAAGGAAAAGCAGAGCTTGGAGTACTGCAAGACAGTCACCTTTTCAGTGCTTCAGCTATCTAAGGAGCCACCAGAACATGGAATATACAGCACCTCTCTTCAGAAGCCTGAGGTAATTCTGCTTTGGTTGTACATACTATCATTCTTGTGAATGGTCTTGAGGGTATTCCAAGCAAGAAAAGGCAAAACTGAGCCCAAAACAACTGGTTTGGAAAGGCTCAGATCAATACTGCAGTCAGTCTACTGTAAATAGCAGGCATAAATTAGCATGTACAATAATCACCAGTTTGTTCTACGGTTGTTTCCTTTTGCTGTAAACACAATCACAAAAGCTCCTGATGACACAGCAGCTGCAAAATGAACTGCTCGAATCACGGCCACAGCAGATTCTCAGGTTGACCCTTATAAGGAATTAAGTATCATATTATAATTGCATAGCCATAATATTATTTTTTATTTGCAACATTTGCAGTTACTTTGAAGTGTCAGTTCCATGGTACTGGCTGTTTAAAAACAGTTTCTCAGAGTGCTTGCTTAGCACAGAAAATCAGAGACTACAGGTAGGTGTAATGGGCTGGTGAAAGGCACAGCAGAGAGGTAAGAGCAACGCAGCAGCTGTGCCACAGAAAGTAACCAGTATTTCCCTCTTTTCAAATAAATTTTGGCACATGTAGGGGCAGGCAAATCAAAGCAATTCAAACGCTGCCAGAGCCCTATTGACATCTATACAGTGTGCTGCTTCTCTGTGAAAAAAATGAATTTCCTCTAAAACACTCCACAGCCTCCAAGGACAGGGAACATGCCCCGCCACCACCCTCCCTCATCTCTAACAAACAGAGGATGTATGGCTGGGAGAAAGGAACCGAGAAAGGAGAGGCTCCTGAGGGAAGATGAGCAGGTGGAGGATCAGGAGAGGAACAGCAACGAGACCCCTGTTGTACAGAGCACTAAGGAGCAAAATGGTCCCAGACACACGTGAGGTACCAGGCCTGAGCCAAGCCCACCCCTCACCCAAGGAGGGTAAATGCACACAAAGCTCAAGGAAGGTCTCCTGAATTCAAATAAGCTGCAGCTCAACCGTGTCCTGAGTCAGAAGCCTCTGCTATAACATGGAATTTTTGCTTTCTTACCCTACGTAAACATACAGCTTCCACTGTATCTTTCAAAGGGATTCACAGCTGCACTAGAGCTTGTCCCCTGAGCTAGTGCCTTTTGTTTGTTTTGAGCCTCTCACCTAAATCTTAAACTTGCTGCAGAAGAAGCAGTGAGCAGCTGCTCCTCGATCATCTTTCTGTGCATCTCAGTTCTGCAGATTTCAGCCCTGTCTCCCGTGAGTCACCAGTCCTGGACCAAAGAGATGCAGTCCACTGAGTCACTGCTTGTGCTGAAAAGCTGTTCTCAGGAAAATCCTTTGATCCTCCTTGTAACACTCTTTGAATCTTATCCAGGCCTGCTGCTCTCCTTTTTGAGTGAAGGAACTGAAGTGCACAGAATATGCAGGGCTGCCCTGGCTTCCACACACAGCCAGCCCTCACTCCTGCAGCACCAAGGAAAAGCCAGACTTCTCAAAAAAAATTCTGCAGTGCTGCCACGAAGATTCTAATTTGTATCACTTAATCAAATTTAAGGCTAAAAATCAAATAATCACTTGCCACTTTTATTTCTTCTTCTTTTTTTTCTTTGTTTTGTTTTGTTTTGTTTGTTTGGGGTTTTTTTGGGTTTTTTTGGTTTTTTTGTTTACTTGCAAGTATGGGAACATTAGCATGGACTGGAGTGTTTCAGGTTTTGAAATGTGAAGTCCTCTCACGGTATCTTTTGAAGTTTTATGGACTGCCAGACATGCACAGACCACATGCTGAGTAACACTGCTGTTCAGTGCTTCAACAAACAGCCAAACGGGAGTTGAGGGGACAAAACAAGTTTGACTCAAACTGCCCTCCTCAGTACGAGTAACTGCTCAGGAATTCTCTGCATATATCCAAAACCACTTGCACACAGGCTGATGCTCATTTCCCATGCTACAGCTCACACGTGTGTGCCCACGAGGGGTTCAGTGCTTTAGACCTTGCAGAGGATGGGAGGCAACCCCAAGAACCACGGGGTTCACAGCTGAACTGGCTCTGACCCCCAGACACAGCGTGAAGGATACAGCCAAACCCCTGAGAGACATTGTGCCTGCACTTTTAGGGCAAACACTAACAAACATCAACTATTTTCTCACAGTAGCTGACCTATGTGCAATATTTTATGACTCATGGAAAACTTGGAACAGCTGTAAGGAACAGTCAGTCAATTTAAGCAAGACTGGAGTGGGTCAGCAATTGTACTGAAACAAAAAGCTACAAACCTGAGTGATAAATTGCATGACATACCCATAATGGAAGGCTTGAGGCTGCTGCTGCAAAGGATCACCCAAGAAGATGGAACCACTGGACAAGAGACAAAGCCAATATATTCCTATGGATTTCACCATTTTACTGCTTCTCACTAGTCCTGCCTAACTTTCTGTACCATAAACTGCAACAATTTCAGTTGAATTTTCTTTATGACTGAAAGAATGAAAATCTCACATTTCTTTGAATTTATTACTAACTGATATCATAATTTTAGCAATTCATAAATTTCCACACTGGACAGCAAACTATGACCTACAAAGAAAATGTTATGCTGACTTCATTGCAACAGCAGTGCTAAAGCTAAGAAGACACTGAACTACCAGTACTTCAGCAAAGGCTTTTAGATGGATTCTACTAGTTGAAAAGCTAGTATGATACTCGTAAGTAAATGCTGGGGTTATGGAAAATATGAAAAAATTTAAGATTGAGTCTCTATATCATGGACAAATACATAGGATAACAGCTCCTTGGGAGAAAGACTGCAGAGAATAAATAAGACACAATCTGCATATCTAGAGTTTATAAGTATTAATTTTATATTATTTAGACTGTTTGTAGCTCTAAGGAAGCTGCAAAAAAGAAAATTATACTCAGAGAAGATTGGATGAAAGAAAACAACCCAAACAAAATCCCCAAACTCTACAGTGGAGGAATATGGAATGGTGTTTGATTTCACGTAGTGCCTTGAAAACTTAAGCACTCCTATTCTGCCTCAATATTCTGCCTCAGTCGTGGCAGTTCCCCAGGTTTAATACCCTGTTTCTGTTAGTTATGAGTCAGTTTTACTGCAGGGAGAGGGAAGGCTTCCCAGCCCAGGAAGCCACTGCAGGCTCTTTATTCCACATGCACACCAGCACTCACCCAGCCATGAGCAAGGGTGACACTTGCAATCAGTGAGAACACAGAAGCCCCAGTAACAAAGCAGCCATCCCAAATGGCAAATGATGAAGCAGAACTGTCTTTGGGGACTGTGGGACAGAACCATCCTCCCGAGCTCCCAGATGTGTGTGGAGGGGAGGGGGCTGTGTCCCACTGACCCTGGCAGTGCAGGCAGAGGGAGCAGCCAGCAGTGCTGTGAGTCTCCAGCAGCACCCCTGTCCCCACTGCAGGGCTGAGCACCCCACTGCCCCTTCAGAAAGTTTATACCCTTTTAATTACAGGCACGTGCCAGGGGAGAGCTCAGCACTGTTTCCCCCTTTCTTGCCTTGTTACATTTTGCAATACTTAATATTCCATAATTGATTTGATGCAATTTGTCCCAGCTGTAGCTACAAGGTTCTGCAGGTCCACTTTGGGTGAAGAGGCAGTGAAATTAGAAATGTTCAGACCACCAGTGCAATTCAGTGAATATGTCTGCCAAAAAGGAACCAAAGAATTAATGCACTGGAGACTAACCTTTCAGGAACTGGGCAGGTTTACTCTGAGCATTAATTCTGAAAGTAATGAGGTTGTGGTTTTGATTCAGTCTTTAATAGTCTTCATCATAAAAGCACTACAGTTAATATCCCATAATCAGTGCTTTCTGATCAGGAGAGTCCAATAAGCAATTTTCCATCACATACTGGAACTCAGCTACTGCTGCAATCTGAACAAAACAAACGAAACAATGCTCCAGTCTACATCTAGGAAACACAGACAAAGCAATTTAAATATTTTGGCTGTGGAGCCATTTGAGGGTCTAGCCACATCTTCCATTAAAATTAGCAGCCAAAAACTCCAGTTCTGCTTGGGATTCTTCCTCATTTAGAGTTTTCTTAGTGTGTACAAACATTATCTTTTATTGTTGCTTAGCAGTGGTGACTCTCTTGTTACCACTCTTGGTTCAGAAAAGTGAATTTTAACGCAAATTAGTTTTTTATCTGTTTTCCTGGAAAAACCGTTGGAAAAAACCAGTTTGAATTAAAATCAGTTCAGCAGGAAAGTTCAATTTTATATCCCCTCCTTAAATTAGTCTATATGGTATTATTAATTTCTGAATCACACCATGTGCTCTTTCTTACAGTAATTGCTAACTGAAGTCAACAGCAGTACTGTCATCCATTTTAATGGGCTGGGATCACGCCACAAGACACAAAATAAAGACACTTCTTGTTTCAAAATGCTCAGGATCAAAACAAGAAAAACACAAGAGACACACTGGGAAACCCAAAGGGATGAATTACTAGGAATTTAATTTCTCATTTATTGCTAATATTATTGTTGACTCACTTGTTAATGTAATGTAGCACTTACATTAAGGGATCTGTGTCAGAGTGACCCACTAATGATGATTTGTATCTGCTGCCAGGGTAGGCAGACATAGAAGAGACTATTTCAGTGGTGTTCAGGGGCTATTTCCCTGTCATTTAGGGGATTTAAGGCTCTTAAGCAGTTACAGGCTTGTTTATTTTTTAATAATTAGAGCTGGCTGAATTGTAAGTCAAAGAAGACAGGCAGGATAAGGGGCCTCTGCTCTCTATAGTGCAATTGCTGCACAAAAGAGGAGGCAGGAGGTACAGAGCTAGTTTTTCTTCCCTTCTCACCAGCTGGGCAGGCTGGAAGAGCCTCCCAAGTTCCTTGCACAATGCCCCAGCTACAGGTACAGCAGCCCCTCATCCACGGAGCACAATGAAAACCAGGATTTCCTGAGCCACCACTCTTTCAGAGGGTGTGGGACTGGTGTTTATTCCTCACACAGGAGCCACCAGACCTCCCTGCTGCACGTTTCCTGAGCTGCTGTGTCAGGCACTGTCACCAGTGATGTTCTTGGCCTCGTGCTCACAGAGCTGCTGTAACAGTCAGCTGGAACTGGGCTGCCACAGGAGCACAGCCCAGAGCAAGGAGCTCTCTGCTTTAAGATTTCATACTTTTGTGCCATGCTGACACATCCTCTCAGCTTCCAGGTTAGCTTGGCCAGTCACTGGGAAGCCCTGGCAGTGAGTCAAGGGCGACTGGGGAAGGGACCATGGGGGGAGAGAGAGAAACCTCAACTTTGCACAACTGAACTAGACTCAAAATGGGAACTAATGAAGCCACAAATACTGGTAAAAGGTGAATTTCCAAAAAAGCCCTACAGCAGGGGCTGTAGGGCCCTCTTGAAGTACAAGCATCAGATGGTGGCAAATGCCCTCTTTTGCCAGAAGAACCTGCATTCCCTGTCCCAGCAAACCTCTCCTGGTGTGCATGGACTGAAAGAGTCACAGGACTACACCTCCAGCCAGGCTGTTCAACACCTTGTCCACCACATTTATTCTTTGCTAGGGGTCGGTGATTGCACAAGAAAGAGCACAGGGGGAATACACATTTAGAAACATCCGTTTGTAAGACAAGGCAAAAAGCTGCTTGTAGTGGCAGGCATGGCTGGATGCACAGGGAAGAAGGCCCTAATTCCAGTTTGGATTGGTTTTGTCTGCTTGCTTTCCCAAAGAGTTTCCACCTAGGAAACTGGTGTCACTTCCTGATGGCACCTGTAACCCTTTACTACACCAAGCATTCATGGACACCAGCCCTGAGCAGAGCAGGCTGATCAAAACAGGCACAACTAAATATATCTGAGTGGCAAATAAACAACTGCTGCTTTTAATCATGGGTGATGCTTCTATCTGTGCAAGTGGGTGTAAAATTCTTCAGTTATTAAGGCAAAGCAGTGAGGAACCAAGCCTGTGGCTTGCTCACATTATCCTGTCTCCCATCCTTGGCCTCTGCTGTGCCTGGGAGAGCCAAGGCCAGCGACACATCCGTAACTCTGCACCCTCACATCTGGGTGTTTGCTTGTTTGTGTCCCAGTCAGGCTCATACAGAAGCCCTCACACATCTGTAGCAAACACTGGAAGGAGAACTGGGCAAGAGACATTATCCAGGCCCTTGCAGGGCAGATGCAAACCCACAGCATTTCTTGCTGCTCTCCCTTTGCTGTGCTGGGGTTTTATCCACTCCATCTCCGACTATTTAGACTGCAGAGCCAGGGACCACCTACTGTGTGCATGTTTCTGCAGTCTCCGGAACAAGACTTCCATTTTTGCTGGTTCTCCCTAGGCTAGACCATAATAAATATGATTACTTTCACAATAACACACATTAATAATTGTTAATGCATTGCTCGAATTTTCCTTTGAAAAGCAATCTGTGCTCTCCTCCCTCTCAGCAGTTTAATCGCTGGCTGAACTTTCTCAGTTAACTGAAAGTGCCATAGGTAAGATTTTTTCCCACTATCAGCACTTTCAATCTTTGTGTAATTTAAAGCAAATACATCTTTCTTTGTGAATGCAAATGAGCCCAACTGTTGGGGGTTTTCTTTGTGGCTTTTGTTTTTGGGGTCTTTTTGTTTTGTTTTTTTTTTTAACTTTTCTGAACTTTTAAGTTATTTTCTAACAGCGGGCAGACATGACATAATGCTGGCTGTTAATGGCTTACTAACCCTGGCTGTCAGCTCTCCACTCAGTGAGTGTTCTTGGAGACTCTTGTGCCTCCCAAACTCACTGTGCTCCTGCACTGGGCCTAAGTCCCAGCTCTGTATAACAATCAGAGAATAGTTTAGACTGGAGAGGACCTTTAAAGCTCCTCTAGTCCAGCCTCTCCACAGTAAGGATGTCATAAACTAGATTAGATTGCTCAGAGCCTTGTCAAACCTGGCCTTGAATGTTTGCAGGGATGGGGCTTCTACAGCCTCTCTAGGCAGTCTGTTCCAGAGTTTTACCACTTCATTGTAAAGAATTTTTACTTTATGGTTAACCTAAATCGACCCTTCTTCAGTGTGAAGCCATTACCTCTTGTCCAGCCCGTGTGTTCCCATTTCAGTGCTCCAGGCTGGCAGCTCTTTCACAGGCACCTCTGAATCTGGGGGCTGGGGGAGCCCACAGCACCCCAGCCCCCCACGCCTGGCTGCAGGAGGGGCTCCACGCCAGGGGCTCGGGGGCTCAGGGGAGCAGCTGCCTGCTCACACAGGGCTCCTCTTGGGGCAGCCACACAAATCTGCCTTGTTCCCAGCCTGGCTGCCTTGCTGGGGAGAGCAGAGCCAACCAAAGCCTGGCAATAGCCCCGCTCCCAGCACTGCTGCCCCTGCCTCTCCGTGCTGTACCCCAGCAGGAAAAATGGCTAGGCCCCTCCAGGAGGGAAAAACCCAGCATTTGAGCTGGCTGGCTGGGCTTTAGAGAATGATCTTCCTTGCACAAAGGATTCTCCTCACCTTACTTCACATCATCATGATTATTTCTCAGATAGGGTGGGAGAGGAAGCAGTGGCCCCAGGACAGAGCAGAGCCCCACTGTGCCAAGCACAGAGATGATCCTCTCCCCAGAGAGCTTACAACAAAGCATAACACTGAAAAAATCTCATTATTGACAGATTAATGGCAATCTGTCAGGGCAACCGCTCCTGTTAGGAGCTTCTTGAGCAGAATAGTATTACAGGGCCCTTATAATTAGCTAAGGATACCTGAGCTGATCCAAAAATTGAACAGTTAAAATTAAGAACTCACCTCCATGGTAGTATTACATTAAAATTGTGGGATGAGTACATGGAAACACTTAAAACAGAACATACAGATGGGTAACCCCAGGGAAGAGGTCAATGCACAGATTTCTTTTGTGAACTTCACAAAACCAGGCAGCATATATGATCTTAGAACTGCTGTTTTTAAATAACATGTGGAGATTTTCCTCTTTCAACCCAGTTCACAGAGTTAGTTTTGATGCCTTAAGTTTTAGCTTTTATATTTTTCAGATTCTGTTTTAGTGTGTAGTTCTGGGTTTCATATTAAGTGTTGGTAAACTCTCTTCACAGGGTAGGGAGACAAAGCAATTCCTTTTCTAGCTTGGGACCAAGGACAAGAGACACAAATTTCAGGCCCAAGAGCATAAACAAGGGTGAATTGAAGAGAGAAAAACAAGGAGGATGAAACTCCATAACCTGAAGTTATGGATGGACAATTAACTCCACTATGCTGATGGACCAGAACTTATAAAAGTGTGGGACCTTGTGACCAGTCATCCATTTTGTGACCATCTTGGACTCAACCTGGGTGCAGCCTGGCTGGGCTCCTGCACCAGGGTGTGTCCATTGAGGCCTCTAAATAAATATCTGTTTTACTCCTTTTACGCTGTCTAGTCTCTGTTCCAGGTCAGCCTCCAGAAGGCATCAGTTTTAATACTAATGCTAGAAAAAAATTAAATCACTGACAGGCTGTGAGTTGGGTTTGTTGTTTTTTTTCATATTAGTGCCACATTACATATATTTGTGAAAAGAAGATTTTCCTCAAATTAATTCTACTTTTTCTTGACCATCTACAATTCATCCATACTTATTAAATATTGGCCAAACACACTGCTAAACTTCCTGAGTCACAGAGCTTTCCTAATTGCAAGAAGTTAGTACAGGAAAGGTCATAAGTATTTGTTCTGCATGTACAAATCACATCCACACGTGGGTCTCACTACAGCCTAACTACCCTTGTTCTCTCTCCCAGCTGCCACCCGAGATGGAGGAGCCTTCTGACATTCAATACAGTATTTGACAGGCCCAGAGCTTAGATGATATCCAAGTGTATGTCAGGAAACACAACCAGAGGGAGCTTCAGAAAAAAAAAAAACAACAACTTCCATCCTCCTGTGGTGTAGATGGGCATGCACTCATGCATGCCAGTGAGAATCACACTGATTTACATGATGTGAGCATCTGGCTCTTTTCCAAGGGTAAGGACTTGACTGCCCAAGGGCAAGAAACAGCTCATGACGTTATTTCACATGGCCAGATGATTTCCCCTGCACTATTACTGTGTAGCTCTCACGTGTCTTCCCCCACCCTCAGGAAGGAATGATTCTGACCTCAACTTCAAATGGGATTATTCAGATCAAAATGAGCTTGCCCATGATTTGTTCAGGGCCCCAGTTAGGGCCCAGAGAACTACAGCTGTACATGAATGCCTGCCCTTGAGCATTAAGACTTCTGAATTTTCACACATTTATTGTGACTAGACTTGGCCCTTATCCTGTTACACAAACACCAGGGTACACAGGGTGTTTAGGTCTAATGCTGCAGTCCTAACATAAAAAAAAAACACCCCAAGCACTCAAAACTCTATTTCAATACTGCAAACAGCCATTCATTACAGACTTGTAAAAGGTGGCTAAAACCAAACATCACAGAATCAGGAAAACTCTTTTGGACTGAAATGCAAAATAAATGCATTTTCAGTAGTTTACTAAAACCAAGACAATCATCACAAAGTAATTCCTGACCAATAGAGTGAAATTAGTTTGTTAATATGAGAAGAAGCTTGGAATTAACTGAAAGCATATGACAGAACACAAATGGAGCAAATTCTACTTCTGTAAAAATTAAGATCTGTAAATTTTTTAAATGACAGCCATTGGTACTTATAGAAATCTATTTATGGCTTATGCACTGCTTAAAGAAACTTCCAAATCTGGATAAACTGTTCCAGATTCCACACAGTTAATGTATTCTACCAGAAAATGTCTATTTCTGATGTTTTTCATTGACACACACTAATATACATTATGCCATTTGAAAAAAAATGGCATCTTTGTCTGTACTTAATAACTACTAGGCGTGGGTACGAAGCAGCTAAAGCATAAAACCCTAAGGACAATGTTTCATTGTAAGCATTAAATAATTATTACAATGCAAAATTAGTCAGAGTAATGTCTCTGTTTTACTTCAAGCCATGTGAGGTCCGATCCAGAGCTGAATTTGCTGTCAACTCCAGTTACAATGGCATGTGACACTGCTTTTTGCTTATCGTTAAAGGGACAAAATCCATTTTAATTTTTAACCAACCTTTTTTGTTTATTAAATCCAGTTTCTGATGATTAGTATTTTTAGACTTCAGATTTACCATGGTTTTACTCGTAAGTTAATTCAAATTTGTTTCTTCTTATGTGAAAAGCTCTTTTTCTTTTATAAGAAATTGACTGTGCAGGGGAGAAACTGTGGGGTTTCTGTCTGACTTCCCCCAAAAGTGACAAATAAATACGATTAGGAGTTTTAAAATTAATAATTTTGAGAAGAAAATAATGTTCTTTTAACTACCCATTATAATTTGTACACAATAGGGTCTTGCAGCTGGCACTATACTTTCAAATAATGCCTACATTTAAATTCAGCCAGCCTCTATATTTGCCAAAAGAAACCTGCTACATAAATTATCCTTGGTAGAGGAGCTGCAGAAATGATTCATGAAAAACACAGTATTAAGCTGAATGTTAGCATAGATAAATCAGTTACATGCCTATCTGATTATTATTTATATTAAGTAGCACCCCCATTTCGAATCCAAGAGCAGAACCTCGCTGTGCTAGGTTAAATAAATGAATAAATAAATACACCAATTGTCAGGGCCTCCTACTCCTGCCATAGCTATAGAACAGAAAAGTCCACAGTGAAAACAAGACAGAAAAATCCTCTCAGGATCTGCCACGTGTGGCCCAGCACCCAAAGCCTACAGTGGAGGGTCCTGCCCTCCTGCACCCTTTTCCTGGAGGAGAGGAAACGCTCCTTTTTCCTGGAGCGCACAGATCCCAACGGGCGACAGCTGAAACGTGTCATTCTAATGGGTTCTGTCATAGCTGGGCAAAACACAGCCATGCTAGGAAGGATTTATCAAAGATATGACAGGGCTTCCCAATTGTGCTGCCTTTCAATCTACTGCTTAATAAAAATGTGCAAAGTGAGAGAACACTTTACCTCATCAACACCACTGGCAGCCTGTCCTAGTTTAGAGGACAGGTATCGCTAGGGACAAACAGGACTCTCTTTTGAAATGAAGCCTCTATCCGAATTGTTCTAATTTTAGAATTAAGGGGNATTCTACAAGAGAACTCAACCCCCAACACAGCCGCAGACTTTCTTCGGGGAGCAGCTATTCAAAAGTAACTTGACTGAACTTCAGAGTCATAATTACAGAAAGTGGAGTGACTCAAAGAAAAACCCACCTGTGCAACAAAATAATTATGTAAACTAATTTGTCTTTAAAGCAAACATTTCAGCTTTAATAAAGTTGCTTGCTTTCTTTTCCCAAGGTGGGCACATTTGGTTTTTGTCAGTTCTTCTGCAGCTCCTATGTGAGAAAGGGGAGCCTGGCCTGAGCAAGGGCTGGAGCAAGACAATTCAGTGGATTTACCATCCAGACTTGGATGGCAAATTCTGTCGAGCTTCCAACTCTACTTAGTGTTTCTTACATGAGACCTTAGCACAAATAAGAGTAAAAATACATTACTGTAAATTCTCAAAAGCTTGCTATGAAGACCACCCTTTATACCCTCTGCAGTCCAGAGTTCTTGCACTGATTTGAGCAGGGTGAGGAAGAGTTGTAGAAACTCATGTACTATCAAAGACACTGACAAGTTTCCACTAAACTCAGCTACAGAAACAAGCCCAAATCTTGTGGCACCCTCCAAGCACACACCAAATATCACTCAGTTTTCTCACATACAGAAGAAATCTCCTCCCAAGTCTGAAGACTTCAGTGAAACCAGGAGCTCACCAAGAGTGGTTGATTTTGATAGACTACAGGTCAGCAAGGTATGCAAGAACATGCCTAGCTTTAGTTGCTTGGAGGTTTTCTGGCTGGCTTTTGGGATGTGAAATGACCTCAGCTACAACCTTGTATGCAGCAGTTGTTTGTAAAGCTCAGGTTACTGAGGTGGCACAGCAACATGTTGTGAGCATCTTTGTCAGACAGGTCCTTTCTATTTTTTGCCTGTTAACAGATTTAGAGGTCTAGATTTAAGCAATTTTGTATATATATTTTGCCTTTGTGGTCTGAACCTAGCTGTTTCTGCAAATATTCACTGTGATTTAAAGTGTTAAGGAATGCAACACGTGAAAAATCCGATTATTACCATAGTTTTTATATATGAAGAACTCCACTGCTTACAAATACTCATATGTTTCCTTACCTAGCAACTCTGTGTGCTACAGACATCTTCCCTCTGTCTGTTTAGAACCAACCTGGAGTCAAGAACCCTAAAACCAAATTTCCATTGCTTTAGCTCCAAATGTTTTACATTTCTCTCATGACCATTTCATGCCCTATCTTCTATTTACAGCATAAAAATAAAGTCAAAATCCAGAAAATTTCCTCCTCCAGACTCCTATTTCTTTATTTCTCTGTTTGTACACATATACTTGCATTTACTCTAATAGAGACATCAGTGCAGGAAACTCAGACCAAAAAACAGTGTCCCTCCCTGGTTACCAGCTCCTCTTGTCCCAAGCTCAGCCCATCTGCAGATCCAGGGATCCACTGTTTGTCCCACCACACCACAGCACTTCAGCCCCCACCACAGCCTTGGTATCTTAAGTTTCTGAACCAGGAGGGCGATGTTGTAAAGTAAACTCACCAGTCACATGCCCTTTCCACACCTCTGATTCCTCCCAGAGCTCCCAATAAACCCCATTATGTTCCAACACACACACAGAGTACTCAGACACACACAGGGACACACCCCTCTTTATTAGGCATGGTGGCTTTGTTTCTAAGGCAGCATGCCAGAGCCTTGCACAAAATTTTGAACTTCTGAATCAAACACTTACTTCTTTGGCAAGAAAAATTGATTTGAGCCTCCCGTTTCAACAGGTTGTTGATTTTGTGTGGGTTCTCCAGCAGTATTCCAGCTAAACCCTGAGTGACACAGGTGTTCAGTCCCAGCTGCCTGAAGGGATGTCCAACAGTGCAGCAGCTACCCAGACACAGACACAGGATCACTGTGTCAAAAATCACATTCAAATTCTGATTTGAATTGTGCAGAGCAGGGTCATACGTACAGCACCCTTGCACCCACAAACTTAATTTGGGTGGAATGCCATTGCAAATAACTCATCACCTCAGTTCAGCCTTCCAAGGCCACGTGGTCTTGCCTGAGAGTGGTCTTTTTCTAATATTCTATACATGAAATGAAATAAACCACCCTCACAGTTTTCAGGACTACGTGAAATCCTGGCTTGTGACTTGCCAAAACAGAATGGTGAGAATATATGCAAAAAAATCCTTGTCAGCACTCTCCCAACTGCAGTGGCTACAGGCTACTGATTTTTCATGATGCAATTCCCCAGAGGAGCTGCTTTTCTGGCCAGAGCCTCACCTCATCCTTGCTGAAGAAACTCTGGGGAGCTGCACAGGTGAATCTGGCTTTTCATGTGTAACCTGCTATTACGTTTTTGTCCAGAGAATTTTGTTCTGTATTTCAGCACCATTCTCCTTAACAGCCCATAAGGACAATTTTCTTCAAGGAAAGCTCTTATTAGGCTTTATATCGATGACCTTAGGTTATCTTTTATAGTTTAATCTACACAACCTTAGAAACCAAGCTTCGCCTGTGGTAGCCAGCCCATCAATTCATTCGATTGTCCGGTACAACTTTCAATTCTCACAAGCAATTTGACAATTGCAAGTATTTTGCACTGTATATTATGAAGTCTAGTGCTGCAAAAATAATAAGACCTGGAATTACACACAGCACTGAAAGTCTGCTCATTTAACCATGAATTCTTGGGTCATTTAGATGTTTCAATAACAGGCACGCTATAGGCCAAGCTGTCCTATTACTCTTATCACAAAAATGTCATGTGCCTGTTCCCTAGCTTGCACATATGCCAGCTCTCAGACTCCCATCAAACCTAACTCCAAGGATACACAAGCAAAATACATTATTTTAATGGATGGTTTCATAAACAGCGGAGCCCTAGAGCCACTAAATAGTGCTCTCAAGTCATTTACTATGGTTTGTAATTTATTAATAGGGATATATGAATCTTCCTTGAGGGGAAAAATGGAAGAAGCCAAGAGAGCTGGATTCTGCTCCGAGTGGCTTCTGCCTCCAGCAGGTGAGAAGAGGGGTGCCCTGCCTTTCCCTCTCAAGGCCCCTTGCTTGGCTCCCCTGGGGTCAAATGCCAGCACAGGCTGCAAGCTGCCACTGCGGTCATCTGCCAACCCCCTGCCCGAGGGGTGGACACTTGTCACAGCTGCTGACAGTCGGACTGGCCACAGCACACCTTGTGCACATCCACTGAAGGTGTGCCAGGAGGAGGAGGGGCACTGTCCTCCGGGCTGGCTGTGGCCCCGGCCGCCAGGCAGGGCAGCCCGGCCCCGCGGCTGCCGGGGATGGGGAGCAGCGGCGGGATGGGGAAC